>CANTUQ010000009.1:5137500-5147500 GCA_947683425.1 Excoecaria cochinchinensis
ATGTATATTAAGTGAATTCATGTTATGGGAATTTGCAAGTGAGCATGATCATTGTAACACCCCCCTATCCATACGTAGGCATACCCATCCTTACGGAGTGAGAAGCTATATGAGTCGGGTGTGTCACCAAACAGATAAAGATACTAAGCATACATTCGTACATAACAAACATACATCATTGCGGGGAAATTAAAACTTTCATAAGCATCAGAATGATCCATCATTACAATAGCAAAATTCGTTACAAAAATGTCCTGATCAAAAGCTAGAATAAAATAATTACATATCCCAAAAGTATATAAATGCGGAAGTTTTGCAAAATAATAGTATAAAGAGAGTTCATCTACAAAAGAATCAGCATGCTATCAAAATAAAGCCCTAACACTAAACCCTCTGTGTTGGCTTGATTGGCGACGACTCTCCCAAAAGAACACCATCCTCCGCACCTGCAAGGATAAAACACCGTGCTAAGCGATAAACACATAGTGGGGAACACACAACAAAAGAGTGGACGACCATTCACAATGGTCGCCAATGCCATACACAAACAATATGACAAATGCGGATAATGATACCAGCTATATAATCATACTTGCATAATAAAGACATGCATTCAGAAGTTCACATCCACATTCACTTACACTTTAATAAATTTCTCATACTCATCATTATACGCATCCAAATACCATATTCTTGTAATTATATCAAAGTGGAACAAAACAAAAAAGAGTACCTGCTGACTCACAATAGTGGATAACGAGTAAACGCATAGCGTACCTTACGGGCACGAATCGAACGCATAGCGTACCGTATGGGTACGAATCAATAACCATTTTATTTTTGTCGCATTCAAAACATTTTAAAAAGGGGACCTTAAACATGATCCAAAACGCATAAGGGGTTCGCAAGGAACCAAACGGGGACCTGATTGGGGTCCAGACAGAACTGAGGGTTGCAGCTAAGAGACTCTATTAGGCATGCCCAACTATCCACTTACTTGACTCTAGCAGGTCATGCATCATTCAATCATGTCTCCAAGTATAACACATAATTATATTCACATTCATATTAAGACATCATAATAAGACATCATAACCCACTACATATTCCAAAATAGCAAGTATAATTTCTCATGGATAACACATCATTCATATAACATATACCACAAATAACATATTATTTATCACGATTAAATTATGATAATCATTCATATCAACAAGGTAATTTAGTACCCAGGAGAGGAAAAAGCTACCCAAGTCATTTGAAAATCGTTTTTATAAAAACTGATCACGTGGAGAAAACAGGGCAAAACAGAATCACTGTCGCGGTCGCGACTTCGGTCGCGATTGCGACAGAAAGGCCCAAAAGAGTCCTGAGCAACCTTCACGAGTCATAAAGGTTGCTCACGACTCATGAGCGTTGCTCACGTGTCGTGAGCGTTGCTCACGACTCGTGAGCGTTGCTCACGTCTCGTGAGCTGCTCACTTTGCCCTTCTTCCTCCCAGATTCGATTTCCAAAAACCCTAACATTATGAAATTCATTCAGAACCCAGAATTTCCAGAAATCATCCCAACTCAACTCCAATCATTCTTACCTGAAATTAGCTTCCTCAAGCACGCAAAAACCAACATAAATAATACAAAATCACTTCCTTAACAATTACCCACCCAAATCAGGGAATAGCCAAATTAAAATTCAAAATATCCAAACCCAGAAAAATGACAGTAAACTCAAATTCACCTCAATTCCATTTTCAACGTCTCAATCTTCATGCATTAACCACAACTAAAACCCATTCATTCAAATCCCAACATGCAACATCAATACATCAAATTATCATCAAAAGAATCAAACCAAGCCAATACACAGTAAATAACCAATCGTAGCAAACCCAGTAATCCTAGCTTCCGTCACTTGGTTCCACTACTCCCAGCCTTCTCTTTGCCTTTTGGGTCACGGGGAGGCTCAACTAACAGCCGAAACACCAAGAACACACAAATAAAAACCCTAGATCAAAACCAAATCTAGAAATGCAAAGAAGAAAATGAACAGTGTGAAGAAGATGATAAAAATGCAGAAAACTTTACCTAGCGGAGGTTGAGGAGTGATCAAATTCCACCACAAATCACTTGAATCAAATACCAGGACACAAATGGGAAGGGAAAAGAGGAAGAAGGAGTAATGAGGAAGAGAAAATGGGATGAGAAGCAGTAGAAGTGGCTGCCCCTTCTTTCTCTTTCTTTTTAAACCCATTTCCAAAAAACCTAGCCACATGTCATCCTAAGATTGGTGGAACTTGACCGCTCACACTCAACAAGCATACACTACTCACACATAATGCACTCCCAAATAATGCACACCCTACAATGTTATGAACACACACACATAATGCAATCCCAACATACTCACATCCTACCAAGGTGTGAGCAAAGCACACAACATAACTCACCTAAAATGCACGCTACTGCCATGCATGTACCCATACACTATTATTACCCATAGGACATGCAATATTCCCAAAATGCCCTTATGATATGCCGAACACATATAATTGCATGCACACACAAATGGGCTCATACTACTAGGGGGCAAACGGGGTGTGACAACTCTCCCCTACTAACAATAATTTCGTCGTCGAAATTCTCACCTGAACTGAACAAATGCGGATACTGAGCTCTCATCGACTCTTCTGGTTCCCAAGTCGCTTCCTCGACTCCATGATGGTTCCATAACACTTTTACCAATGGAATTTGCTTACTCCTCAATTGTCTCACTTCTCGTGCTAGGATGGCTCTCGGTTCCTCATCATAAGAAAAATCTGGCTGCACTTGCACATCCTAAACCGACAAAACATGTGTAGGATCTGATCTGTACCGACGAAGCATCAAAATGTGGAAAACATCATGCAACTTCGCCAACTCCATCGGTAAAGCCAATCTGTAGGCTATCGGACCAACCTTAGCCAAAATCTCATAGGGACCTATGAAGCGAGGACTAAGCTTACCTTTCTTTCCAAACCGAAGCACTTTCCTCCAAGGCGAAACTTTAAGGAAAACTTTGTCCCCGACCTCAAACTGTACATCTTTCCTTTTTAAGTTGGCATAAGACTTTTGTCGATCCTTAGCCGCTTTCAAATTTCGCTGCACAACTTTGATCTTCTCCTCGGTATCCCTAACCAACTCTGGTCCAATCACTGAACGCTCGGATAGTTCGGTCCAACAAACCGGAGTCCTATATTGCCTACCATATAAAGCCTCATACGGTGCCATACCGATACTCGACTGATAGCTATTATTGTAGGCAAACTCCATATGCGACACATATCTATCCCAACTACCTAGAAAATCCAAAGCACACGCCCTCAACATATCCTCCAGAATTTGAATGACCCGTTCTGACTGACCATCTGTCTGAGGATGGAATGCCATACTGAAGTTCAACTTGGTACCCAAAGCTCTTTGCAACTCTTTCCAAAACTTAGACGTAAACCTCGGGTCCCGATGTGAAACTATGGATAACGGCACTCCATGCAACCGAACTATCTCATCCACATAGATATTGGCCAACCTATCCATTAGATAGTCCACTCTCACTGGCAAGAAATGAGCTCACTTCGTAAGCCGATCCACTATCACCCAAACTGAGTCATTCTTCCTCTGAGTCAAAGGCAAACCAGATACAAAGTCCATGGCTACGTCATCCCATTTCCACTCCGGAATAGATAAAGGCGTAAGTAATCCCGAAGGAACTTGATGCTCGGCCTTTACCTGCTGACATGTCAAGCACTTGGACATAAAATCCACAATACCCCTCTTCATGTTGGACCACCAATAAAATTGCTTCATGTCCCGATACATCTTCTCACTGCCAGGGTACATAGTAAAGACCGTATTATGCGCCTCACTCAACAGCTATTTCCTCAACTCCTCATCCTCAGGCACACACAAGCGATTTCTATACATCAACACTCCATCCAGAATTGAGAAATCTGACTGCTTGCCCGATATGACCTCTTGCACAATTTGCTGTAGCCTCTCATCGTCCCTCTGAGCATCCACAATCCTCTGTCTCAAGGTAGGCTTCACTCTCAACTGAGCAATCAAAGCCCCATCTAAATCCAACTTCCACCTAAACCGTCTCAGGAACAAAGCTGAAACCGACTTCTGACTCAAAGCATTAGCGACTACATTGGCCTTACCCGGATGGTAATCCACTATACAGTCGTAGTCCTTAAACAACTCAAGCCAACGGTGTTGTCTCATGTGTAACTCCTTCTGCGTGAGGAAAAACTTCAAACTCTTATGGTCTATAAAGATCCTACACTTTTCCCCATACAAATAATGGCGCCAAATCTTCAGAGCAAATATAACAGCCACCAACTCCAAATCATGCGTCAGATAGTTCCTCTCATGTGGCTTCAACTGTCGAGAAGCATAAGCCACAACCTTACCTTCTTGTATCAAAACACAGCCAAGACCGACACCCGAAGCATCACTATACATGACAAACTCTTTACCCGAGATGGGTTGAGTAAGTATAGGAGCTTCGACTAGCAACCTCTTCAACTGCTCGAAACAAGCCTGACACTTATCCGACCACTCAAATCTGACTCCTTTCCTTAACAACCTCGTCATCGGAGCAGCAATAACTGAAAAGCTCTTAACAAATCGACGATAATAGCCTGCTAAACCGAGAAAACTCCTCACTTCCGGAACATTCCTAGGCGCTTTCCAATCAACTATCGCCTCAATCTTAGCCGGATTAACTTGAATACCCTTAGCCGATACAATATGACCCTAAAATGACACTTCCTGAAGCCAAAAGTCACATTTACTGAGCTTGGCAAACAACCGATGCTTCCTCAAAACATGCAAAACCAACCAAAGATGTTCCTCATGCTCTCTCTCATTCTTGGAATACACTAAGATGTCATCTATAAACACCACTACAAACCGATCTAAGTATGGCCTAAATACTCTATTCATCAAATCCATGAATGCCGCTGGAGCATTGGTCAAACCAAATGGCATCACAAGGACCTCATAGTGGCCATACCGAGTCCGGAATGCAGTCTTAAGCACATCCACATCCTTAACTCGCAACTGATAGTAACCCGACTGAAGAACAATTTTAGAAAAGACACCCGCACCTCGAAGCTGATCAAACAAATCCTCAATCCTAGGCAAAGGATACTTGTTCTTCACTGTGACCTTGTTGATCTGCCTATAGTCGATACACATATGTAAGGACCCATCCTTCTTCTTAACAAACAAAACAGGAGCTCCCCATGGAGATATGCTGGGTTGAATGAACCCCTTATCTAATAGCTCTTGTAGTTGAGTTTTGAGTTCTCTCAACTCTACAAGAGCCATCCGATAAGGTGCTTTCGATATAAGAGTGGTACCTGGCATAATCTCTATGGACAACTCAACTTCTCTCTCAGGAGGCAAACCCGGCAATTCACTCGGAAACACATCACTAAACTCCCGCACAACCGGGATGTCCTCAATCTAAACTTGATCGCTCTTGGAATCCAACACAACCTCTAGGAATGCCTCACAACCATTCCTAATGAATCTCTTAGCTTGCATTGCTGAAATCACATTGTTCAAAGAACTAGCACCCAAACCTTTCACCATCACAGAAGACCGATCTCTATCCCAAAGTACAACTGTCTTCCTATGAAAATCAACCACAGCCCGATGCTTACCCAACCAGTCCATACCTAGAATTAGATCAAACTCTCTGAAAGGCAACTCAATCAAATCCGCTGGAAACACAACTCCCTCAACCAACAAAGGATAATTCCTATAGACTCTACTCATATTGACACTATGCCCTAATGGACTAGTCACACATATCTCATAATCTAGCTGATCTACCACAAGCAACTTCTCAACAATCTTATTCATGCACAAGTATGAGTGTGTGGAACCAGGGTCAATTAGAGCATACAATTCAGTGTCATTGAGTAGGAACTTATCAGCAATAACATTGGGCACATCCTATTCCTATATGGCTCTCACAGCATAGGGTCTAGCTGCAACTGGAAACTGACGCTCAACAGACTCTGATGCAGCTCCCTCTCTGGGTCGACCACCTCGACCTCTACCTCGGCCTCTACCGCGAGTGGCCTGTGTGGCATTCAAACCAACTCTACTGACCTCCCTCCGATCACCCGAAGCTTCATAAGATCTCGGACAGTTGGCTAAAAAGTGCTCGGTGCTCCCGCAAAGAAAACACCCACCAGTGAGCCACCTACACTCACCCCTGTGCGGCTTGCTACAATGTGCGCACTCGGGTAACACTTCTGTCCTAGAACCCGAATTGCCTCTACCAGAGCCAGATACCCTGCCTGAACCCTGCCTTCTACCTCTCGTAGCTGGGCCTGCAGATGATTCATCCTGCAGGTTCCTTGATCTCTTACTCGAGGATGAAGAAGATGAACCTTCACGAGAGGGATTCCTCCTCTGAGCCCGCTCTCTCAACACAAACTCCAATCTCTCGGCTCTAACAGCAGCTTCCACGATCTGATAATAATTCACCCCTGGAGTGCTCATCAAGGAAATCAACATAGCCCTCAAGGACTCATTCAATCCTACCTCCAAATGCCTAATTCGAAACTCATCCGTCATAATACCTTCAGGAGCATACCTAGCCAATCGGTTAAACTCCTTTTCAAACGCTGAGACCGACATAGTCCTCTGCTTCAAACTCAGAAACTGTGCCCACCTAGCATCCTTATATGTCTGAGTCACATACTTGGTCGTGAACTCCGTTGCAAAGAAATCCCATATAACTTGATCGGGTAACTGAGGATGCCTGCAAACTAACTCCCACCATTCAAAAGTTGACCCTTATAGTAAAGCCACTGCACACTCTGCCTGCTGGTCAGGAGGACATCTAATCTCTCTCAATGTATGCTTCACTTTATCTAACCATTTCTCAACCAACTTTGACTCATCCAAACCCGTGCAATAGAAATCTTCAGCACCAGCCCTTCTCAAGCTCTCAATAGGGGCTCTAGGAGCAATCACTCTCTCCAAGACCCTAGCCATGGCCTGTGATAGCTTGAACATAGCCTCAAAAGGCATGGCAGTGGCCTCGGGATGGACCCTAGCAGGTTGAGCTGACACAGAGACAGAGGGATCAACAGCTTGGGGATTCACGCTTTCAGCTGATCCCTCAAGAGATCTATGAACCGAATCAGAAGACATCCTAAACAAATAAAAGAAGAGAGTCGCATCAGCCAACATAGTCCTGAACATATATACACATCTATGCACCTCAACACATCAACAACACCCAGAAATGCCTAAACCTAGGCTCTGATACGAAAAACTGTAACACCCCCCTACCCATACGTAAGCGTACCCATCCTTACTGATTGAGAAGCTATATGAGTCGGGTGTGTCACCAAACAGATAAAGATACTAAGCATACATTCGTACATAATAAACATACATCATTACGAGGAAATTAAAACTTTCATAAGCATCAGAATGATCCATCATTACACTAGTAAAATTCATTACAAAAATGTCCTGATCAAAAGCCAGAATAAAATAATTACATATCCCAAAAGTATATAAATGCGGAAGCTTTACAAAATAATGGTATAAAGAGAGTTCAGCTACAAAAGAATCAACATGCTATCAAAATAAAGCCCTACACTAAACCCTCTATGTTGGCTTGATTGGCGATGACTCTCCCAAAAGAACATCATCCTCCGCACCTGCACGGATAAAACACCGTGCTAAGCGATAAACGCTTAGTGGGGAACACACAACAAAAGAGTGGACGGCCATTCACAATGGTCGCCAATGCCATACACTTACAATATGACAAATGCGGATAATAATACTAGCTATATAATCATACTTGCATAATAAAGACATGCATTCAGAAGTTCACATCTACATTCACTTACACTTTAATTAATTTCTCATACTCAACATTATACGCATCCGAATACCATATTCTTGTAATTATATCAAAGCGGAACAAAAGAAAAAAGAGTACCTGCTGACTCACAATAGTGGATAGCGAGTAAACGCATAGCGTACTTTACGGGCACGAATCGAATGCATAGCGTACCTTATAGGTACGAATCAATAACCATTTTATTTTTGTTGCATTCAAAACATTTTACAAAGGCGACCTTAAACAAGATCCAAAACACATAAGGGGTTCGCGAGGAACCAAACGGGGACCTGATCGGGGTCCAGACAGAACTGAGGGCTACAGCTAAGAGACTCTATTAAGCATGCCCAACTATCCACTTACTTGACTCTAGCAGGTCGTGCATCATTCAATCATGTTTCCAAGTATAACACATAATTATATTCACATTCATATTAAGACATCATAATAAGACATGCATAACCCACTACATATTCAAAAATAACACGTATAATTTCTCATGGATAACACATCATTCATATAACATATACCAAAAATAACATATTATTTATCATGATTAAATTATGATAATCATTCATATAAACAAGGTAATTTAGCACCCAGTAGAGGAAAAAGCCACCCAAGTCATTTGAAAATCGTTTTTATAAAAACTGATCACGTGGAGAAAATAGGGCAAAATAGAATCACTGTTACGGTCGTGACTTCGGTCGCGCTCGCGACAGAAAGGCCCAAAAGAGTCCTGAGCAACCTTCACTAGTCATGAAGGTTGCTCACGACTCGTGAGCATTGCCCACGTCTCGTGAGCTGCTCACTTTGCCCTTCTTCCTCCCCGTTTCGATTTTCGAAAAGCCTAACATTATGAAATTCATTCAGAACCCAGAATTTCCAGAAATCATCCCAACCCAACTCCAATCATTCTTACCAGAAATTAGCTTCCTCAAGCACATAAAAACCAACATAAATAATACAAAATCACTTCCTTAACAATTACCCACCCAAAACAGGGAATAGCCAAATTAAAATTCAAAATATCCAAACCCACAAAAATGACAGTAAGCTCAAATTCACCTCAATTCCATTTTCAAGGTCTCAATCTTCATGCATTAACCACAACCAAAACCCATTCATTCAAATCCCAACATGCAACATCAATACATCAAATTATCATCAAAAGAATCAAACCAAGCCAATACACAGTAAATAACCAATCGTAGCAAACCCAGTAAATGTAAAATTCCCAAACCTGTAATCCTAGCTTCAGTCACTTGGTTCCACTACTCCCAGCCTTCTCTTTGCCTTTTGGGTCACGGGGAGGCTCAACTAACAACCGACACAACAAGAACACACAAACAAAAACCCTAGATCAAAACCCAATCTAGAAATGCAAAGAAGAAAATGAACAGTGTGAAGAAGATGATAAAAATGCAGAAAACTTTACCTAGCGGAGGTTGAGGAGTGATCAAATTCCACCACAAATCACTTGAATCAAATACCAGGACACAAATGGGAAGGGAAAAGAGGAAGAAGGAGTAATGAGGAAGAGAAAACGGGATGAGAAGCAGTAGAAGTGGCTGCCCCTTCTTTCTCTTTCTTTTTAAACCCATTTCCAAAAAACCTAGCCACATGTCATCCTAAGATTGGTGGAACTTGACCGCTCACACTCAACAAGCATACACTACTCACACACAATGCACTCCCAACTAATGCACACCCTACAATGGTATGAACACACACACATAATGCAATCCCAACATCCTACCAAGGTGTGAGCAAAGCACACAACATAACTCACCTAAAATGCACTCTACTGCCATGCATGTACCCATACACTATTATTACCCATAGAACATGTAATATTCCCAAAATGCCCTTATGATATGCCGAACACATACAATTGCATGCACACACAAATGGGCTCATACTACTAGGAGGCAAACGAGGTGTGACAATCATTATATGATCATAACAATGAATGTGAAGATAATGAGTATATCAGTGATGTGAATTATTTACAAATATGTGTTTAAGCCTGTGTTAACCGAGTCGTCGACAGATACATGTATCTATGTAAATAGA
>CANTUQ010000009.1:8650000-8990000 GCA_947683425.1 Excoecaria cochinchinensis
CCAGGTAAGAATGATTTAGATTTGAATGGGGATGATTTCTGGGAATTCTGGGTTTCTGGGTGAATTTCACGACGTTAGGGTTTCGAAAAATTGGAAGTCTATGTGCTTGTCCTAGTCGTGCTTGGGCGTGTGAGTCATGTCCATCTGGTGTGTACTTCTTCCTCTTTTTCTTCCCTTTTATGCCTTGGAGGGAGCAGTGAGAGAGCCAGAGCACGAGTCTTGTTCTAGAACACGAGACGTGCTCTAGCAGAGAGCATGAGCACGAGTAGTGCTCAAGAGCACGTCCCGTGCTCATGCTGAGGGGCTCAGCACGAGTCGTGCTCCTCAGCACGACTCGTGCCCTTCAAGTCTCTAGGAGCACGAGTCATGCTCCTTAGCACGAATCATGCCCCTCTAGCCCCCGTCCCTTCTGTTTTTATCAAACGTATTTCTGTCTTTATCAAACGTATCTGGGTCATTTTCAATGCTTTTTCTTCTGTTTTGAGTTCTTTAGTCCTCATTTATGTGTTTTTAATGTGCAAATGATATAATGGGTATTTTAACTTAGCCAAATAATGAATAATGTATAAGATATTGCACGTTATAAGCTGTTGAATGATATTGGATTATGCATGTCTTATTTATGATTCATTGATATGGATGGGAGTATAATTATGTATTGGTCTTGGAAACATGATTTGAATGACGCATAACCTGCTAGAGTCAAGTGGATAGTTAGGCATGCCTAATAGAGTCTTTAGCTGCAGCCTCAGTTCCGTTTGGACCCCGATCAGGTTTCCGTTTGGTTCCTCATGAACCCCTCAGTATTTGGATCTTGTTTAAGGTCCTCTCAGTAAAATGTTTTATAATTGATAAAATGAAATGGTTTTCGATTCGTACCCGTAAGGTACTGTCAGTATTCGTTTCGTACTCGTAAGGTACTATCCGTATACTCGTTATCCACTATTGTGAGTAAACAGGTGCTCTTTTTGTTTTGTTCTGCTTTGATATGATTACAAGAATATGGTATTCGGATGCGTATAATGATAAGTATGAGAAATCAACTAAAGTGTAAGTGACTGTGGATGTGAACTTCTGAATACATGTCTTTATTATGCAACTATGATTATATAGCTGATATTATTATCCGCATTTGTCATATTGTATGTGTATGGCATTGACGACCATTGTGAATGGCGGTCCACTCTTTTGTTATGTGTTCCCCACTAAGCGTTCATCGCTTAGCACGGTATTTTATCCGTGCAGGTGCGGAGGATGGTGTTCTTTTGGGAGAGTCGTCGCCAGTCAAGCCAACACAGAGGGATTAGTGTTAGGGCTTTATTTTTGACAGCATGTTGATTCTTTTGTATCGGAACTCTCTTTATACCATTATTTTGTAAAGCTTCCACATTTATATGCTTGTGGGATATGTAATTATTTTATTCTGGCTTTTGATCAGGACATTATTGTATCGAATTTTGTTATTGTAATGATGGATTATTCTGATGCTTATGAAAGTTTTAATTTCCCCGTAATGATGTATGGTTATTATGTATGAATGTATGCTTTGTATTTTTATCTGCTTGGTGACACACCCGGCTCATACGGCTTCTCACTCCTTGAGGATGGGTACGCCTACGTATGGGTAGGGGGTGTTACAATGGCAACCACATTAACAGCAAACATAAAACATATTAATAATGGTAACAATAATAAGAAGAACAATAATGTAATGACCAAACAGACTAGTGCATTCACAATAATAATAATAATGATAACAATAATAATAATAATAGTGAAGGTGGCAAACGTGCACAATGGTGAAAATATTAGCAAAATGACAATGAAAAAGAAAGGGTGTTAACAACAAATGATAACACTGGAAATGCTAGGAACAGATCATGAATATGGTAATAGTGATAGAAAATAATTATATTAACAACAATAAAGGATATACAAAAAATAGAATGAGAATGGGCCCAAAGTGGTTACCCTTAGAAATTAAAGATGTGTGAGAACGGTGTCTAGATCCGTTCTTCCTATCGAAATTTGCGATGATAAATACTCAAAAAAATATAAAAACTGTGTTTTTGAATAAGTTACCTCAAGAAAATATCTTTGGTGAAAATATGTTTGGCGGATGATTGAGCAAAGGAAATTAATTTTCCAAGCTCAAAGCATCTGAGAACTAAATATTCTTGAAGAAGAGGAAGAAAAATAAAGTCTAGAAATTCCTAAAATTTTCTTCTTTTCAAAACCCCGACTGCTCCTTCCAGTTAGGAGAAAAACCCTTTCTTCTCAAAGTGCAGCCCCTTTTCAAAATGAAGATTAAGCCCTTATTTATTTTCTCTAGATTGTCCCAAAATGGGAAAATACAAAATGTTCTTTCATTTTTTGTTACCCGAAAATTACACAAAATAGTGAAAGAAACGAAAAAAAACGGACTGTAATTTGACCAGGAAACACAGACGAAAGCGACCGCACAAAGGGGCAAAACTGGCCGAGCGAAACCCCGCGACGCACTCCCCAGGAGGGCGTGCATCGCCCAGCGAGGCGCACGTTGCCCAGCAAGACGAGCGCCCCCTCGGTGATGCATGCCCGAGGGGGCGCGTTGCCCAGCGAGGCAAGCCCCAAGAGGGCACGCGTCGCCCAGTGAGGCTCGCCCCAGGAGGGCGTGCATCACCCAGCGAGGCGCGCGCGCCCTCGGCGACGCATGCCCGAGTGGTCGCGTTGCCTAGCGAGGCCCGCCCCAAGAGGACGCACGTCGCCCAGCCCAGGAGGGCGCGCGCGCCCTCGGCGATGCACTCTCGAGGGGGCGCACGCTCCTCTCGGGCACGTGCGCTCGCAGGCGCACGCCGCTCCCGCGTGGGCGCGGCCGGCTCGCGTGGCGAGCGAATAAAATAATAAAAAAAGAAAAAAGAAAATGCAAAAAAATAAAAATAAAAAATAAAAAAAATATAATAAGATATATATAATAATATAAAATTAAAAAGGAATAAAAATATGAGTAAAAGTGCAAATTTTTGAATTAAAATTTTTAGAGGAACCAAAGAGATTTTCGACAAGGAAAACATCATTTTTGACACCTTTACTTGTGGCAAGTGCCATTTTCATCATCGGGTAGTCCTGATCTTGGACCGCCTCGGGACCTGATATCTACACTTACCAATTGATACATAATTACCATATTCGTTAAAACTCACAATAATGCACATCAATTCCTTACCAACATACTTACAGTAGTAATCCAATCTATGGTTCAGTTATTTATCATGCATACCACCTTATTTCCCTTTAACGATTAATCAATATACAATTAACGTATTCATCGAGAACCAACAAATAATACACCAGAATTCCTTACCAATATACTTACATTGGTCATCCAAGCTAAGGTTCAGAAGGCAAGCAATTACCTAACATACCTGTGTTCTTAACTCAAACATGTAAACGAATATATTCATAGGACTCATTTATTGATTATTCAACTATAGAAAACATGCGTAACAATTATTTCAATTATTCTTTCCATAGACTTCATACAGACAATCATACTCTTAACCTTAAACAGATTTATAACAAGCACTATCCACATATGAATTCTTGGACAGCCAATATTCATTTATACACATTTGTTAGAGCAACGTTAATTGCTTTATCATTTTCCACTTCATAGTTATTGGTTGATAATACAAAACACATAGGCATCCGGAGATACCGCACATTTGCACATAGGTGTCCAAAAATGGCCCAAAACAGAGGAGTGCATAGAGCACAAGCTCATCTATGAACAAACACTTCCAAAACTTTATTCACATATCTCTTTGCACACCATCACATGACTTATCAACTTATTCACACTCTTTTATTCATTTAATTGCCTGCTATGTCAAAGGGGTGGATAAGCGAGTGAACACATGGCGGTACCTTACGGGTACGAATTGAACTGAACGCAAGGCAGTACCTTACTGGTACGAATCGAAAAGCAAAATCACATTTTCTCATTCAAAAACATTTTACAGAGGGGATCTTAAACAAGATCCGTACACATTGAGGTTTACGAGGAACAAAACAGGGACCTGATCAGGGTCCAGAACAGAACAGAGGGCTACAGCTAACAGAACTCTATAGGCATGCCTATATATCCACGACTCGACTAACGCAGGCTAAATTTCCATATTATTATTATTGGATTCGTCTCATTTCCACATACATACAGCTCCACCAATACGCATAACATTCTTTCATTTTTATTGGGCACATGCATTCATTTACTGATAAATACCTCATATGAATATATTAAACACATTTATGTTATTAGATATCAAGTCCACATTTAGTCTCAATAATTAAATTACTGTTATCATATTCATTTAGACTTAACGGATAAGTTCACATTTAATTACACATATACATTTACAACATAATCATGGTAGATCAAATTCTTATATTTCAATAATTATTATGCATGGGAATACATCAATAATTCACATTTCCAATCATAGATGCATAACATAGGTGAAAAACTATGCAAAGAGGAAGTTTCTCAAAAACAGTTTTCAGGCAGAGAGGAGACTGTCGCGATCGTGACAGTGGCCAGACGAAAAAGGAACCCATCACGACTCTTGCTCAGAGACATAAATCATGAAGGAGAACCACAGAGGAAAAAAGCAAACACAAGATGGGAGGAGACCAACACGTGCACGACTCGTGCACAAGGTGCACGTCTCGTGCACAATGTGCACGTCTCGTGCACTCCCCCTCACTGATCTCTGCCGCGATCGCGATCAGTGTCACGTTCGCAACAAATCAAAATTTCCAGTCCCTCGCCAAACTTTGCAGAAATTATCTCTCTCTAAATCATACCCATTCAAAACAAACTTCAACAAAATCCAAATTGCTCTTTCAAAACCTCATAATTAACACAAAACCCAACTTTTATACACATAAACACAATTAAATCAGGCTATTAACATCATCAAAATCAACAATTAATAACACCAGAAATTTTGCTGCAAAAATTCATTCAATCTCTCACTTGAGTTCAAAGCTCACAATCAAAACATCCAGACCCAAATTATCCAAAACCCACAACATTAGAACATGTCTAAACAATTTTTAACTCCAAACTTTCCAGAAAATCTACTGAAATCAAAACAATCAAATGATACACCAAAAACCTAAATTCCCATACCTCATCTCCTTAGCTCCTAATAGCTTCCTTGGATGATCTTTCTTGCTCCCAAGCTCATCCAAAGTCTTTCTCATTCCAATCCTCATCAACAAACACACAACCCATAAAATCCCAAACTCAAATCAATCCCTAACAAAATCAACAAAAGATGAAGGAGAAGAAGAAAACCAAACAAACCTTACCAATCTCACTTGTGATGATCAATTTCCACCAAAACTCAGCCAAGGGAAGAGGATCGAGATGGAGCAAAGAGGAAAAGAAGAAGATAAGGAGGTGAAGGAGCGTGAGGAAGAGAGAGAACGAAAGAGCTAAGGTAATTTCTGCTCTCTCTTTCTCTTTCCTTGCCTTATATACCCCTCTCTAATTCCTTGCCACATGTCCTCCTATAATTGGTGGAACTTGACCACTCACACCCTGCACCCATGCATGACACTACACACAAGACTAATCTTTACTAACACATACACTACTTCCCTATGAGCATGCACACTCTATCAAAACCCATAAAACATGCATATAACCCTAAAATACAATTAACACATGCCCATCCACACACACATGCACGCATACCCATGGCTCAAACTACTAGGAGGAAAACGGGGTGTGACAGATATGCATATGTAGATATATATATGTATGTAAATATAATCACATGATATCTTCAATAACAATTTCATATGCATAATCATTTATCAATCAAATGTATTAATTTAGCGAAAATAATTCAATTTGAAATTTCTTTGCAAAAACCTGAAGTGTCGTACTCGTGACAGACGTGAAGATTAGCTTCTGTCGCGATCACGACATGAGTCACGCCCGCGACAAAACCCAGCCTTCGCCTCTATCGTGCTCGCGCTAATGCTCGTGCACGCGACAAAAGCAAAACTAAAAAATTTAGCCCATTGGAGCGTTCTGTCGTGCTCGCAACAGAACTGAATTTTCTATTCAATGCTCCACACTTCACTCCTAGTGTCCATGCATTCTGCCCCAACATACTTGTGACCTCTAAAACTCAACCTAACATAGTTAGCTGACTTAATGGCGTTCTAAACACTTATTTATCTACATGATAAGAGTACAATAACACTATTCTCATTATTTTTAGTCACATAAATCAGGGGAGTTATGGCTATAGAAACAATACATGTTCCAAAAGCCCTCCTACAAGCTTAAACCAAGTTAGGCATCTATTTTGAAAACTATAAAGTCCCCAATTCAATATGGCTATTTCTAGTACATTATAAGCACGTTTCTTAGGAACCCAAATCCCTTAGTCTCATTCAATCTAGAGTTGTATAATTAAAGTTATAGTTTATACAATCCTATTAGGACATTTACCCTTCACATCCAGTTTTTACCCTTTCAAGCTAATCAAGTTTGAACTCTATTCAATTATGAAAATCCAAAACTCTAAACACACCCGGGACTATCCAATGAACCTACCCTCAATTCAACATTCTCAATTCACACTAAGCCACAATCATACAAATTATATATATAAAATAACACCATAAGTCACTCAAAAATAGAACCACATGCTTAATTTCAATCTTATGGCCTACATCAATTCATCATTTCTATTCAATTCACAAATGCACATAATTACACATTTTCTATATTCATCAACAGTATAATTTAATCATGCATCATAAAATTCATACTACATCAAACAATACATAAAATAATGTTTCCCAACCTCCTCTCCTTAGCTCCTTTTAAGTTCTCTTTGCACTTGTTTCACCATTCTTTGCCTTCCCTTTGTCCTTCTTTTGTTCAACCACTACAATCATTATCCAATTTCTAGAATTGGATACAAATGATCAATACTCACATCTATCAAAATACAAAAACAAGAAAGAGTAGAAGAAGAACAACTGACACTAATCACTTACCTTAATGATTCAATAACTCAGCTCTACTAAACAACCACTTGATCAATCAATAGGAATTATAAAATCAAAGGTTGAAGAAATGGCTCACGAAAGAGAGAAGAAGATGAAGATGAAGATCAAAATTTGAGACAGAGAGAGCACCCGAAATCCACATGCAAGAAGTGGAGTTTTCTCTCTCCTCCAAGGATTATATTGCATGCCTAAGAGTGAGGGGGCACAACCAATGTGGGACACCCGGATTTCCACTATCTCACACCCAAAATCTGATTTACTCACTTAATCACCATTAACACTTAACTAATCCACTTTTAATCTTAATCATGCACACTAACAATTTGGCCACTTAAACTTATTTTGTTTATGCAATCAAGTCCTTAATTCATTTACACTTAAGTCCAGAATTTTAATAAATTTCAAATTAAATTTACCCAATGACCACAATTAGACAAATATTTCTACTAGGGTATAATTCAGGCTGTTACAATCAAATCCCATCTTATCTTACTTTCCCTTTCAATTTCATTCATAAGAAGCTACTACAAGTCTCTCTCCATTTAATTCCAAGTTTCTTCATTCTTAATAAATCAAGTTTGACTTGAACTACTAACTATGACTCCATTACTTGTTAATGTTAATCAAGCATTCATGGTCCCTAAAGGTATATAGAACATCATTAGTATGAACTACCATATGCCCCACTTCTTAAACAATAATCAATGACATAATTCAAATCCTTAAATAACTTCATGCAACTTTCTCATCCTAAATTATACTCTTATACATGAATAAATACTTAAGATTCTTATGATCGATGTATATATGGTACTTTTTCTTTAGCACAAGTAATGCCTCTTAGTTCCTATTTAACATTTCTAATTTTGTTCAGCTTAGCTTGAAGCCATTTACTCTATCACAGTACGTTATTCACAAAAAAAAATTAAAGATTCAATTTTATTTCCCATAGCTAACCAATTTGTGTCTCATGATTATATACTCTTATTATGTTGCTCTTACAGTCATATTCTAAGTTCTTATAATCTCGTTGATTTAAATCTATAATGGTTTGCATACATCGATATAAGTCAAAACATAATATTAACCATAGTTTCAATTTCCATCCTTATAATGTCACTAGATTACCTTAATCACATATGCCATGCACTTCATAACTCTCTACTTATCATCATTCTTATCACTATAATCGAGGTATAATAGGGAAATAAATCTTGTATTCTACTTCTTTGATCATTACTCAATCAGAGGCTCCTAATACTATAACTAATCATAACTTAATATCCCAGATATTTATTGCATACACCATATTATATTTTAATCATAAAGTTTCATTTTGTAAATATTTCTATTACACTCCCTTATCTAAGCATTACTTCTCACTGATCATAACAATATTATGTCTCTATTCATACTTACATAAATGTCATAATACCTTCGATTACTTTTTAAAAGATTAAACTCTGCTATATACAGTTGATACACTAAATCTTTCCATGCTAGGAGCACATACATTATGTCTTTTATTCTAGCTAATAGTCATTTAATCTTTAAAATTTCTTTCCACTTAATTTCGCATATCCCATCGTCTCCTTTGTCTAACTTCTATTTATTTATTTATTATTATTTTTCTTTTTTAGAATCGAACTTTTACATTCTTTGAATTATTCAAGTAATCGTTATATAACTAGTCACTAGCTTTTGCATTGGATGCAAATTCCAATTAATCTTTATCAAGTGTCGCTAAGTTTATCACTATATATATATATATATATATATATATATATATCACATAGGTAGGACAATGTATCAATAGATGTAGACTGTTGGGGATAATTTATTAGCATGTTGCCATACTATCTTTAAGATTATTATTTTCTCTGAGGATTTCTAATCCTAAGCCATACTATCTTTAAGATTATTATTTTCTCTGAGGATTTCTAATCCTAACTTTAAGCAAGGAACTGGAATCTAGCAATACTTTTTCTCTTTATAATAACCCACCAATAAATACATCAGATTATCACCTTCAATAGGTTTACTTTAGCTTTTAGGTTTAGAATTTT
Organism: Excoecaria cochinchinensis; assembly: GCA_947683425.1. Lineage (NCBI taxonomy): Eukaryota > Viridiplantae > Streptophyta > Magnoliopsida > Malpighiales > Euphorbiaceae > Excoecaria > Excoecaria cochinchinensis. The sequence continues at coordinate 8,659,144 of CANTUQ010000009.1, forward strand.
TTTCATGTGATTTTTCAATCACTAAGTATGCGAGGAGAGTCTCCAAAATCAAATATGTATATTTCTCTCAATTTTTCTTGAATTACTTTAGACACCTTTTTCCACATCAAACCCCATTCCAACAAAATGATTAATTAACTTGGAGTCAAAAGAGCTAGCAAATGATCTTGTCGATCATTTAAGAAGTGTTTCAAGTATCTAATCTGTACTTTCTTTTTTTAAATAATTAATTCAGCAAGGGTATTCATGAGGATTTCTGGGCATGTTTCAGCATGCACATGTTTAGAAATAAGTGCGTTTAGGTAATTCACATCATAGAGATTCAAATCATAAAGTTAAACAAAGTGCTAAAACATAATAATACTTTCTTTCTCCGCTTGCGAGTCGAGTCCCAACTTTGTAATATAATTGACTAATAACAGATCTACTTCAGAGTCATATATCTTCCTCAATAATTATTAGCATGTACCTTTATCTAGTCACTTACTTGTCCTTATTACTTAATTTACCCTTATTAGCTCCAATCCACTACCACCTTTTCATAAAAGATATATTTTCCTAACTTTAATTCACTCAATATACATCATGTCTGTAACGACCCAAAAAGGGCCTAGTCGGAATTCACGAGCTAAGTCAAAAAATTAAGGGCACTTCGGTAATTTATGCATGAGGAAATTTGGATAATAAGGACTTAATTACAAAATTAATTAAATATGTTAAGTGAAGGAATTATCTGGTGTGTGTGAGGTGTTTGGTAACAAGAATGTAAAGCATTTATTAAGAGATTATCTAGTGAGTAGAGTGTATGGTGCCATGGTTCATGAAAGTCAAAGTGGATTCTTTGGTCCAATAGGAGATTGCCAAGTGGTGTAGGTAGGTAAGAGCATTGAATGTGAAGTGAGTGAAGGAGAGAGGAAAGCAAGAAAAGCAAACTTTGCTTCTTTTTCAAGTTTCCTCTCCTCCTTCTTCATCTTCCTTTCTTTCTTGCTCTCTCTTGCTTTGCCCTAACGTGAGTCTTTAAGCTTGGGTTGGATTTCTGAATTTGAGCTGGGCTTTGAAAGGTAAGTGATTGGGTTGCTTTGGGTTCTTCTTCTCCTTCTTTATTTCTGGTTTTGGTTAAGTGAACGAATGGTTTGACTTAAGTGTGATTGTGGCTGGGTTTTTGTGCAAGAAACGGAGGAGAGAAGGAAGAGCAAGGGAAAGGGAAAAGTGGGATTTCTGAAGGAATTAGATTGAAGCTTCTTTGTTAGGTTTGGGAGCTCTATTTTGGATGCGTTTATTTGGAATTTGGTTGCCCTGGTTCTCTTTGGATTATGCGTGTATTGTGTCCTTATGTTCTGCAAAAATTTTGAGTGTTGAGTATGTGTATACTTGAGTAGTGAACTTGGGTTTACTTGTAGTGATATGAACATGGATTGCATTTAATATTGTAGTGCATGGGTATGGTCTTTAATTGAATTTCTGGGTTTGGGTAAAGAGAAATTTAAATGTTTTTGTGGTGTAATTCCTGTTAATAATTAGTGTATGATGTTTATAATTTGATTATAACATGTATTGGCATGCATATGAGTGTTGAGGTAAGAGTTTTGTATGTTAGAGTGTTGTGGTTATCCTTGGGTTTGGAATTACAATGAAGTGCTATTGTTGGGAGGGGGATCTTCGACTCTGTCGCGAGCATGATGCATGTCGCAATCGCGACAGAGCCAGGCGTTTCCTTCATTCCGCGTTACGCGAGATTTCCATGTGGGGAGGTTTTTTCCGAGTCGTGCAGGCCAGCACGACTCGGTGGTGGCAGTAGGCTTGTGCATGAGTCGTGCACAGTAATTTTGGCCAGCACGAGTCATGCACAATGGCACGACTCGTGCCAGCTAGTGTTGCCATCGCGAGTCGTGCATCTCGATATGACTCGTGACAACTTCCCTGGCCAGTGGCACTTAGCGGCCACTGTCACGAGCGTAACGCAAGTCGCGATTGCGACAGTGAGCCTTCCCTGCCTGATTCCAATTTACCTAAATGATTTCTTCTCTCTCTTTGCATGCCTTTTGCGCACTGTGTAAGTTATGTTTTGTATTTTTATACAAGTGTATTGGTGTTTTTGATTTGTGCTAATAATTAATGACATGTTAGTGCTAGACTTTGGCTTTTGACATTGTCTAGTGATAAATATTTAGAGTGAGTGATTTAAGCCTGAAGTGTCAAAGTTATGGATAGATAAGCATGCTTATAAAGGGATAGTGAGTGCAGCTGCCAGTGTTAGCCCCGCTATGGGTCTAGTGATTACGGTTGACCTCCGTTATGATCTTAGTGAAAATATTTTGTGACTCCGATCTCCCTTGCTACCTTTGGGTATAAATGTTTTGAGGCTTCGGTCTTCCGTGTAGTGTTCCCGTATCCACCACCAGTGAAATTCATGCTATGGTTTGAAGTGTTTGGCTTTTCCGTATTGAAGTGTTATGAATATTATGTGATTCCAGTTAGTGTATTTTGCTTTGTGCGTGCTGTTATTAAGTTCTGCTTTCTTTTAGTGATTATTGACTTATATATATCTCTGTTCTCTGTTATTTAGAGACTTCAGTATTTTGATGCATATATATATATTTATGTGTTATTGCATGATATTACTTTATAGTGTTCTGTTGTCTTTGTTCCTCCCCACTAAGTGTTATCGCTTAGCACGGGCTATTTTCCCGTGTAGGTGGCAGGTTTGGGTTCCGCTCGAGTCACGCATCTACAGGGTTGGCCACTAGGAGTAGAGTCTTGTTTATTTTGTACTTCTCATGTATTCTTTTGTATATGTATTCTTTTGATTAGTGGCATATGTAATTTTTGTTAAGGATCCTTATGTAATTCTGAATGATGTATTTAATATATTTTAATTTAATGTTAAGATTATGAGTTTTATTATTATTAATGTACGCTTCCGTTGAGATGTATGCATGTTTCTGAGTGAGTGTCGGGTAGCGTCCCGGTGTCCTTCCAATGGGGGTACTGGGGGTGTTATAGTTTTGGTATCAGAGTGCTGGTTTAGGTGGTTCTGGTTGTCTTTGATTATTAAGTGTCGAGTCTTTTCATGCGAGTCAGTTTTGTGTCGTGGCCTAATGCAGATGTGTCTTGTGCAGTGTCTAGATGGAGTCTGATCCAAGTGAGAATGTGGGTGAGATAACGGGCAGTGTTAATGCAGCGAGAGTTGAGGAGTCTGCTTTGCAGCATCTGCGGGATGAGCATCGTGATATGCCTGGTATGGGATTTGGGAATCTAGCTTTAGTGCAAGGGTTACTTCAGTTAGTGGATAAGTTAACGACTCCTAAGGCTCCTACTAAATTATTGAGAAAGAGAGGAGCGAAGGATTTTCATGGGACTTGGTTGGACCAATCGGATACGGCCGAGTTCTGGATTGAGAGAGTGGATCGGATTTTGCAAGAGATTAACTGTCTATAAATCATAGGGTATCATGTGCAGTATCGTTACTTCAAGGGCCCGCATATGATTGGTGGAAGCTTGTGCTTCGCAACCCTCAACGTCCAACTGAGTTGTTATGGGACTTCTTTAAGCAAGAGTTTGAACAGAAGTATGTGATGAAGGCATACCGTGAAGCCAAGTGGAAAGAGTTCATCAGTTTAAAACAGAGGGGTATGATAGTAAGTGAGTACGAGAAGGAGTTCAGCCGGTTGAGCAAGTATGTGCCGGAATTGCTTTTGATCGAGGAGTTTAAGTGTCGGCATTTCTAAGAGGGTTTGAGAGAAGTGATCAGAGGACCGTTATCGGCTATGGTGGTTATGCAACAGGTCGGTTACTATCGGCTAGTTGCGGCAGCGATCAAGTTAGAGGAATCTGAGTTGATCAAGCAGAAGATTGAGCACAAGAGGAAAGCATCGAATAGCGGACTTGGGAGTGGTAAGAAGTCAAGAGGTGTTCCGAGTGGCCAACGAGTGAAGGGATCGGTTCCGGTACGTTCAGAAGTTGGGAGTATAGCACCACCCTCCAGTAGGGGAAGTGTGATTGCAGAGTGCGAGCATTGTCAGAAGTGCCATTGGGGCGAGCGTAAAAAGGTCTCTGGAGTGTGCTTTAGATGTGGAAGCAAAGAGCATATGGTAGCTAGTTGTCCGGACAGAAGAGAGCTTCAGGATCAACCCGAGAGTATACTGAGTGGACAAAGATTGAGAGGGAACCGAAGTGGTAGAGGCAGCAGACGACCTTCATAGGCGCCGTCGGAAACAGTGCAAAAATCGCCTACTGAAGAAGTGTATATGCGTCCGTGAGTATATGTGTAGACACCAGGTCCTGAGACAGCCCAGATCAGAGTTACCCAATGATGATAAGATGCCTTGTCACGGGCAAAAGGGTTAAAAGTGATGATTTCCTTGAAAATTTGCATTTTAGAGTGAAAAATAAAAAAATATTAAAAAATATTTTAAAAATTAATTTTGAAAAATGGGGGCTTAAAAATATAGTATTTTTAGTTAATCTTTAAAAAAAATAAAAAATTTTCGAGCGTCGGCCGCGGCAGCGCCTTTTGGTAGCGCGCAGTGTGCGCGGCGGAGCGCTATCGTGCGGCGCTCCGTGCGCGAGCGTCGCGCGCATGCTGGGCGAGTGCTCTTGCCCAGCGTGCGCTACGGACGCCCGTCGAGTGCTCCGACGAGCGTCCGTAGGCCCTGTTCCGCCGCAAAATGGGCATTTTGCCCCAAATTTGATTTTTTCCGATTTTTTTCCACAAAATTCGATTTTTTATGACTTTATTAAGGGATTTTCAGGTTTTTTTCAATTTTTAAAATTTAAAATTGTTAATATCTAATTTTATTAAGTTTTATCCCTTTAATTAATATTTTTTTCCTATTTTCTTCATATAAAAAGAATAAGAAGAAAACCTAAAACGAAAATTTTTCTTAGGGTTTTTTTCATCTTTTTCTCTTCTTCTTCCTTTCAAACTCTTTCTAAAATTCCAGATTTTCCCCACCAAAAAGAAAAAAGAATTCAGTTCATCTTTTTCATCTTTTTTTCAATAAAATTTCTTCTAAACATATATTTGGAAGGAGTTTCTGTTGTTGATTTTAATTTGGAGACAAATACAACAATTATTTGCTTTCAAAATTCCTTTTTTTTCTTCTTTATTTGTGTTCAATAAAACTTTTCCATTAATTTTCTTTTGAATCTCTTTTTGATGAAAAATTAATTTTGAGACAAACAAAACAATTTTTTGTTATCAAAATCTAATTTTTTCATTTGATTTTCTAAAATAAGACTTTTAATCATTTTTTTTATACAAACAAAGTGATTGTTTGTTCTTGAAATCATTTTTCTTTATTTTAATCAATAAAAATCTTTTTTTGATCAAAATCATTTCTTTAGGCAAAGAAATCAATTCTTTGTTCTTAAAGAATTTTTGATCATTTTTTCATCCTATTTTTTCTTGGAATAAAATTCCAACATTTTCATCATATTACACTCTAATATTGCAAATCATCAAATAAAACATCGATCATCATTTTACCTTCATCGAATTCGAAACTCTGAGGGTAAATATTCTAGACTTATTCTTTCTTTTTATTATTTTTGTTCATGTTTAATTTATTCATGTATATTTTTATTAACTTCATTTATTTATTTATTTTATTTATTTCAGATTTGTTTTATTTAATTTGTTTATATATGATTTTATTCTCATTCATGTATATTTTGTTGTTTTCATTAATTTATTTATTGTTCTCATTTATTCCATTGCTGTTATATTTGTTTTGTTATGTATATATATTATTACATTTTTATTCATGTGAATATTGATCTCTTTTAATTCCTAACATGTAAATAATTTATTTTGCTTTGATTTCTCATTATTTTTAACATGTAATTAATAAATTCATTTTAATTGACATTTTTTTTTTACCATGTAAAGGTTTTATATTAATTGTGATACATCAATTAACCATGTCATTTATTTAATCATTTTTTTATTCTTTTCCATTGTCATTATCATATATTTAATGTTTTGTTCACTTATTTATTTTCATTATTATCATGTTCATATTTTTACATATTAATTAATTAACATGTTGTATTTTATTCCAATTACATCTTTTAATCCATTTGTTATTCATAACACATTTTTCTCATTTATTTTAAATTGTAAACATGTTAATTCATTTGTTTTTTTGATATCATTTCATTTTATCTCATTTTATTTTATTTTAGTTCGTCATTTATTTTATATTTAATTGATTTTAATTGATTCAATTACTAACATTATTTTATTTGTGTTTTATGATTATTTCACGTCTCATTTTCCTCTTGGGCAATTTTTGCGAGCACACGGGGAGATCCAGAAAGCTCGTTTGGGATTAAGTATTTATTTGTTTTATTTGTAATATTTTATTTATTTGGCTCTTCCATTTATTTTGCCATGTAATTTTCTTATAAAACTGTTTACTTTAGGCACGCTAGAAAGAAAATCACAAAGCATTTTTATTAATTAATTTGAAATTTTTTCTAAATAAAAATGGGACCAATGTCTCAATTTTCTCTATCCAAAATAAAATCATCACATCAATATTGTTTTATAATAAATATGCATGCGCGGACCAATGTCCTCATCATTAATGAATATCTCAATTTTTGCATGATTTGTATTTTATTTACAATGGGGGTTGTATTCCGCCCCTAGTTTTGTTGTAATATTTTTACATATGCTTTATTTTATTTACGCTTTTATTTATCGCTTCCACTACGTGATTGACATGCGTTTTAATTAATTGCTTTAAAATGAATGAGAAATGGGATGAAATGATAAATTCAAAACTCGATTATAAAATTAACCAAGGTATGAATAAATGGGATGTCCCGAACTCACTCTGGTCTTGGGCTTAATGAGGTTAGAGGTCCATCTCAGTGTTTCATTGGGATGGAATCTCCAAAATATCTCTTGTGTCCCAACAAAAGACTTAAATTCACAATCCTAGGCTCCACGACGTAGAGGGTCATTCCAGTGTTCTATTGGGATGATATCTCCAAGATCCCTTTAGCTTGCCCAAAATGGATATTATGCGCCGTCTTAGGCTCGCTGAGGCTAGACGACCCTTCCCAATGTTCTATTGGGTGGCGACTCCAAGAAACCTCCTTGTTGCCCAAAATAGAAGCACTTGTAAATACCTTACAAGTTTTCAAGAACCTCCACCCGATCGCCCTAAAAGCGTGCGGTTCGAGGCGCCCCGGGGTTTGGCGCGCGTCACAGTATGCCATGATTGGAGGAGATACAGCGAAACGAGCAGGGCCTTCTATTAAGTACCGAATTATTAGCTTTTGTTATGTTTGGTTTTTGGGTTGTTTGATTTGCGGTTAGTGGCGAAGTTTCGAGGAAGAAATTTTTTAAGGGGGAGTGATTGTAATGACCCAAAAAGGGCCTAGTCGGAATTTGCGAGCTAAGTCGGACAATTAAGGGTACTTCGGTAATTTGTGCATGAGGAAATTTGGATAATAAGGACTTAATTGCAAAATTAATTAAATATGTTAAGTGAAGGAATTATCTAGTGTGTGTGTGGTGTTTGGTAACAGGGATGTAAAGCATTTATTAAGAGATTATCTAGTGAGTAGAGTGTATGGTGCCATGGATCATAAAAGTCAAAGTGGATTCTTTGGTCCAATAGGAGATTGCCAAGTGGTGTAGGTAGGTGAGAGCATTGAATGTGAAGTGAGTGAAGGAGAGAGGAAAGCAAGAACATCAAACTTTGCTTGTTTTTCACATTTCCTCTCCTCCTTCTTCATCTTCCTTTCTTTCTTGCTCTCTCTTTCTTTGCCCTAACGTGAGTCTTCAGGCTTGGGTTGGATTTCTGAATTTGAGTTGGGTTTTGAAAGGTAAGTGATTGGGTTGCTTTGGGTTCTTCTTCTCCTTCTTTATTTCTGGTTTTGGTTAAGTGAATGAATGGTTTGACTTAAGTGTGATTGTGGCTGGGTTTTTATGCAAGAAACGGAGGAGAGAAGGAAGAGCAAGGGAAAGGAAAAAGTGGGATTTCTAAAGGAATTGGATTGAAACTTCTTTGTTAGGTTTGGGAGCTCTATTTTGGATGTGTTTATTTGCAATTTGGTTGCCCTGGTTCTCCTTGGATTATATGTGTATCGTGTCCTTATGTTCTAGAAAAATTTTGAGTGTTGAGTATGTGTAAGTGTATGTGTATACTTGAGTAGTGAACTTGGGTTTACCTGTAGTGATATGAACATGGATTGCATGTAATATTGGAGTGAATAGGTATGGTCTTTAATTGAATTTTTGAGTTTGGGTAAAGAGAAATTTAAATGTTTTTGTGGTGTAATTCCTATTAATAATTAGTGTATGATATTTATAATTTGATTATAACATGTGTTGGTATGCATATGAGTGTTGAGGTAAGAGTTTTGCATGTTAGAGTGTTGTGGTTATGCTTGGGTTTGGAATTGCAGTGAAGTGCCATTATTGGGAGGGGGATCTTAGACTCTGTCACGAGCATGACGGATGTCGCGATCGCGACAGAGCCAAGTGTTTCCTTCCTTCCGTGTTGTGAGAGATTTCCCTGTCGGGAGGTTTTGTCCGAGTTGTGCAGGCCAGCACGACTCGGCAGTGGCAGTAGGCTTATGCACGAGTCGTGCACGAAGGCACGACTCGTGCCAAGTAATTTTGGCAAGCACGAGTTGTGCACAATGGCACGACTCGTGCTAGCTAGTGTTGCCGTTGCGAGTCGTGCATCGCGGCACGTCTCGCGACAGCCGCCATCCGTTTGTCACAAGTCGTGCTTCTCGACACGACTCGTGATAACTTCCCTAGCCAGTGGAGCTTAGCGGCCACTGTCGCGAGCACGATCGCGACAGTGAGCCTGCCCTGCCTAATTATGTTTTGCCTAAATGATTTTTTCTATCTTTGCATGGCTTTTTTGCACTTTGTAAGTTATGTTTTGTATTTTTATACAAGTGTATTGATGTTTTTGATTTGTGCTAATAATTAATGACATGTTAGTATTGGACTTTGGCTTTTGAAATTGTCTAGTGATAAATATTTAGAGTGAGTGATTTAAGCCTGAAGTGTTAAAGTTGTGGATAGATAAGCATGCTTATAAAGGGATATTGAGTGCAGCTGCCAGTGTTAGCCCCGCTATGGGTCTAGTGATTATGGTTGATCTCTGTTATGGTCTTAGTGAAAATGTTTTGAGACTCCGGTCTCCCTTGCTACCTTCGGGTATATATGTTTTGGGGCATCGATCTCCGGTGTAGTGTTCCAGTATCCACCACCATTTAAATACAGGCTATGGTTTGAAGTTTTTGGCTTTTGCATAGTGAAGTGTTATGAATATTATGTGATTCTAGTTAGTGTATTTTGCTTTGTGCGTGCTGTTATTAAGTTATGCTTTCTTTTACTGATTATTGACTTATATATATCTCTGTTCTTTGTTATTTAGAGACTTCAGTATTTTGATGCATATATATATATTTATGTGTTATGGCATGATACTACTATATAGTGTTCTATTGTCTTTGTTCCTCCCCACTAAGCATATCGCTTAGCATGGGCTGTTTTCCCATGTAGGTGGCAGGTTTGGGTTCCGCTCGAGTCGCGCATCTGCAGGGTTAGCCACTAGGAGTAGAGTCTTGTTTATTTTGTACTCCTCCTGTATTCTTTTGCATATGTATTCTTTTGATTAGTGGCATATGTAATTTTTGTTAAGGATCCTTATGTAATTCTGAATGATGTATTTAATATATTTTAATTTAATGTTAAGATTATGAGTTTTATTATTGTTAATGTACGCTTCCGCTGAGATGTATGCATGTTTCTGAGTGACTGTCGGATAGCACCCCGGTGTCCTTCCAACGAGGGTACCGGGGGTGTTATAATGTCAATTCCCTTTCAATGGGGGTATATGCGCAAAATTTGTGTTTATCATGAATGGTTAAATCTCTCATGGATCCATTATCATGTAAATGCATATCTCATAAAATGGCAATGTTTGCCCCATCCCATGTAATAAAATATTTAAGGGATTGCCCCATTATCAAAGATTACTAACAGATACATAGGGTGTCACAACCTCATTCCTTCTTAACCATATTCTATTATTCTATCTCCAGAAACGCTGAAACCTCTGCTCTGATACCACTAAATGTAACACCCTACACCTGATCCAACGAGCGAATAAGATAAGAATGTCACAAACTAGTCTATGTTCCATAAATATACAAATAACAAATTTCTTTTATATTAGAATTACTCTAAATCTTTCACTATACATATTTTTTTAAAAAAATTCGGCATAGTTTCCCCATAATATTGCCCAACCTCCTGCAAGGAAAATTCCATTTCACATTTCTAAAATCATATTTCTACTTCAAAATTTCTGCAACAAACTCCAACACAAATTTCACATCCTCCAATGTGTATCAAACTATAAATTCTAAGCTATTTACATGACTAATAACATTCAACGCTTATTTCCATAATACAAATACATGAGCCATAATGCCTTATACACCCTTAGTATATTATGCCCATTTCTAATTATTACATATAATATACATGGATTTTCTACTTAAACCACATTAAATATCTTAAACTACTAACCTCATTACAACTTTGACACAAAATTCTCTATTTCAATAGTGCTTTAAAAATCGTTTATCAAAATTACATGCCAAATCAAAAGAAAGATTCAAAATTTACTAAACACAAATTAGAAGAGTCCTCTTTGGGCCTCCATGTCTAAGCTTCGATATTTCGGACTATTCTTTTGATCTCAAGAATACATTCCTTTAACCTATGCGCGAAAACTAGCCATGCGCTAAGCTATATTCTTAGTGAGAGTGCGCTACTAATTTTACTTTTAACTTTTCAAATACCAAATATATACATACAATATAAACACGTCATGCAATTAGGTAACATATAATCTAATTTCTAATAAAGTAATTATAAATACATTACAAGCCAAAATATGATATATTATTTGTATCCTTCAAGCACATACACAAATTATAAACTCTTTAAATTGTATAAAGAAATGTATACCTCATTTAATTATTTAGTTTCAATTATTGCCATATAATTATGGTTTAATTCATAATTTAACAATTTTTAACATACAATTATAATTTTACTCTTAACATTTTGATCTTTATTCAATATTCATGGGCTTGTCATATTCATTTCATTTTTGTCACATTATTAATATTTTAACCTTATAATACCAATTCGTTTCCAAATTACAGTTTTACACTTTTTACGTTCATTATCTTCACTTTTTCACTTTTTTTTCTTTTGTACATGTATTTGCATTTGACCTAAGTAAACTATAGCAAAATTGCCGAGCCAGATAAGCGGGATATTTAATACAGGATCCAGTTCTTGAAACCATTTGGTCCATTTATATATCTCATATTATTACTTAATTTGGACTCAGCTCTCGAAGCCATTCAATCCAATACATATATCAAATATCTTACACTGAAATTGAGCTCTCGGAGCCATTCCGTCTGGTAACATATGTCATGACGCAGTACTGCTAGCTCCCTAATTGGCATGTCAACCTTATCCTATTCCTTCAATTCCTTTCTATTTTTACTAAGGGCATATCTAATTAAATTTCCATTGCCATTTAATGATATAGTCTCACAATATTTCTTAAGTACAAAAGGTCAAGCTCGTTGCTAATGGTTTCATTCCATCGTCAAACAATTTTATTTCATTCTTCACAATCATCTTCATTTCATAATTTAGCACCATCTTATCTTTTATCAACCATCAAAATAAACAAAACAAACTATTCAATATTCGATCATTATATGCCCATTAACTATTCACAATCAAGTTTCAAACATCATAGTATTTGATCTTTTAAATAGCCATACATATGCACCTCATAACCTTTTAGTGTGATACGTTTCTAAAAAATTTTAACGTTTCCATCTTATTTAGTTTCCACATAAATATTGACATTTTCATGCCTATAAATCATTTCTTATTATTAATTCCATTTACATATTATCTTAATTATTAAGGCGCAATTATCAATTAAAAATAATTCTCACCTTTCAATGCTCACATAAATACATAAATATAATTATCCTAGTCAAAATCATCATATTTTTATTATACTATTTAGCTCGTCATAACACCAATTTATAAATTTGACTATTTAAACTTTTCCAATTCTAATTTAATAATATTTATTCTATCTTTTTTCAATTAAACAAGCCAACTACATTACCCCTACTAAACTTAAATGGATTTCATCAACAATTTCGAGCCACTAATTCTCCTTTCAACATAAAGTTTGATTCAATTAATCTCATTTTCAAACCCAAAATTCACTTTAGGTTCATGGTATATATTTTTAAACACCTAATTATGCTTTTATCAAATTAATTTCACCAAACTCCAATTATTTCATAAACACTGGTATATTCATAATACTTAAAATTTAGGAAAAAGGTAAATTTTGTATAGCACTTACCATTTTGGAGTTAAATTTTTCTATTTACCAATCACTGTGGTTGATCGGTTACTATTGGTCACGCGCCCAAAAGCCATGCCATTTGGTCGAAATCGGAGTCAGATGGTCATGGGTTCCTTAGCTCTAATCTCCCCATCGGTGGCGAATGGGGATGATCGGTGGTATGGAGAGATTTATCTCACTTTCAAGAACTCGTCAGTATGGTCCGTGTCTCCACTCATCACCGGAGCTGACCAGAGTATGGAGATGAAGGTTTCAATTTAAGAGGAGAGAGAGATGGCAATAGTAAGGAGGACGGTGGTATGGCTGGTCGCTGCAGTGAGAGGGTGGCATTTGGCTATCGCTGGAGGTTGCCGGCCTCTCTTTCTATCTCTCTATCTCTCTGTGGTTCGATTACAAGTAATATTTGAGTAAAATAGTGTTGAATCAAGCTATATATTTTTCCTCTTTGAATTTGGCCAAGAAGGGAATTAAGAAAAAGAAAAAAGTGAGAGGAGAAAGGGAAGGAGATAGAGTGAAGAGAAAGTTAAGAAGGAGGGGACTTTGAAGGGTAAATATGTATGTGAATACTTATAATTTCACACTTTTCCTACACTACAAGAAAATGATAGATTAGCGATGGATATTGCCGACATAATTCTGTCCCTAATCCAGAATAGCGATGGAAATTCCATCGCTATCAAGGTCGTTGCTAAATTTAGCAACGTATATTTTTTCGTTACTAAGTTTAGCACGAAAACTTTACTTCAGTCGCTACATTTTTCGACGGAATAAACATTTCCGTTGTAGTTTTCAGAGGCAGAGATATAGTTTTCGTCGCTAAATTTAGCGACGGTATGTGTTATTTCGTCGCTAATTTTTGTGACTCAAATGTTTATTCCGTCACAAAATTAGCAATGAATGTCACTATTACGTCATTAAATTTATGGAATTTTATTTTTTTATTTATTGATTTTTATTTATTTTTTATTTTTAATTTTTAAATGATAGAATCATCAGTACTGTGAAAATTATAATGGCCAGAAATAATATAATTGAAAATGTATTAATTATAGCAAATAATATTGGTAAAAATGTAACAGTAATGTATAATCATATAAAATAATTACAAAGACTAAATTGTTTAAGAATCTCTAACTAATTACAAATCACCACGAGCACCATGCTCTAAGTTACAAATTTTAGTTCAACAGTAATGGGATCTGTACTCATTACCTAATATGGTTCAATAGAATCTTCAAATATTGCATAAGGCCGACATTTTGGAATTTTCACTGCTGGGACCTAGTTGGTTGGATAATTAGAGTAAGAATCTGTGTGAGCTGAGTTTGAGAAGCCACCATCACCTTGAAGATAAGCTATTGAATTGATGAGTGGAAAAGACTTGCATCTCATCATAGATCAATACCATGATAACAATAAATCAGATATTTTAAACAAGAACTGCGGTCTTTATATGTGTAAAATATCTTATAATCAACTAGATTAGTAGTCATTATTCATCACTTTACTGGTCCACACCAACCTAACTTTAATTTATTTGATGTTATCCTCATTCTCACCTTTTCTAATATAACTTCATGATATATATTACAAATCAAGTTGGAAAATCCTATAAAGCATCAACTCATATCGAATTCAAAATAAGCACCCAACAGTTTTAGTCACTTTAGAATCAACAAAATGAACCTTAAATTTTTTATTTTTTTTTTTAAAAAAGTACTTATTGAACTTGTTATTGATGAAATAATCAATAGAACTAGAAGCTACAAAATCCTAGGTTGGGTTTGCCTTCAAAAACAGCAGATACAACAATCCAATATTTAGATTTTTAACCTACAAAAAATAAATTGATAATAAGGAAAGAAGTAAAAGTCGAAAATAATTAATTATCTATAATTAATTTCCTAAGAATTGACTAGAGATTGGCTAATTTTCTCATCCAAAAAATGCCTCAGCAATTATGATTGGCTAATCTTAATCTTTATATTGTTTATATTACTTATTCAGTTCTCTGTATAATTTGATTTGGTCATACCACTGCATAAACAACAAATAATAAGGAACATAGTTAAATAAAATCCTCTAGTTAAACTAAAGAAAGATGGCCAATGAGGGAGAAAGTAAAAGAATACAAATATGCGAAGGTATATGAGATGCTTAACCAATAACTAAGTAATTTATAGTGTCTGCTATATAGAAAGCAGTTTTTTGCCCTCTATAGATCAACAGAAAAATACCTCCTTTAGCGAAAGTATAATTGAGCAAAATAATTCCTGGGATTGGAAATCTAGGTCGGGTTTGCCTTTAAAAATAGTAGATACAACAATCCAATATTCAGATTTTTAACCTACAAAAAAACAAATTGATAATAAGGAAAGAAGTAAAAGTCAAAAATAATTAATTATCTATAATTAATTTCCTAAGAATTGACTAGAGACATTTAGGCTTTTCACTAAGGTCCCATAATGATAAAGCTTCTAGTCACCTTGAAAATTTGGATAAAACTACATAGTATAATTTTCTCATCCAAAAAATGCCTGAGTAATTATGATTGGCTAATCTTAATCTTTATACTTTTCATATTACTTATTCAGTTCTCTGCATAATTTGATTTGGTCATACCACTGCATAAACAACCAATAATAAGGAACATAGTTAAATAAAATCCTCCAGTTAAACTAAAGAAAGATGGCCAATGAGGGAGAAAGTAAAAGAATACAAATATGCAAAGGTATATGAGATGCTTAACCAATAACTAAGTAATTTATAGTGTATGCTTTTGCTCTCTATAGATCAGTAGAAAAATACCTCCTTTAGCGAAAGTATAATTGAGCAAAATAGTTCCTAGGATTGGAAATCTTAATAGGCCTTCTAAAAAGAAATGAGCTTATATAAAGACAAAAGTAACATCAACAATTGTCAAATCTCCACTTTGATAAATAAAAAAGAACAACATAGAGATTCCTAAACCTGGAAAATAAAAGAAAAAGAACAAAAAAATAAAGATAGAATGGCATGAAATTGTCAGTGCAATTAGACATATCAGACCACAATCCTAATACTGCAACTGTATTCTTTTCCTTTACTTTTTCAATCATCTTGTTCAATAAACTACTATCTCCCTCCATTTTTCCTTTATATTAAAAATAAATGAAAAATTAAAACATATAGAAAAATATAAATTAAAAAATATACACCACAAATGCAAAAAAATAAATTAAAAAAAAAGTAGAAAAATGAAACTGAACTAGTGGGAGGGGTGACCGGCAGCAAGAGCTGCTACGGGGGAGGGGGAGCTATAGATCTATCACACAAGAGGGAGTGGGTGATGGAGATGACTTGCGAGAGGGAAAGCGTAAGTGGCGGGGTGGGCGATCGGCGGTTGGAAGGCAATTGCGGGTAGGGGCGCGCGGCGGCTCCGGGGGGGGGGGGGGGGGCGGCGGGGGGGTGGCATGGTGCACCAGATCTGCAGATCCAAAGAGGGAAGGAGGGAGGGAGTTTAGCAATGGAATATACTTACTTCGTCGCTAAAAATAAATCATACTTTTTACGACAGAGAAAGAGATACCGTCGCTAATTTTAGGGACGAAATTTTCACCCTCTATCGTAAAAAGCAAGATTTACCAATAGATATGAATAACCATCGGTAAAATTGGAAATTAGTGACAAAAATATATTTTGGTCACTAAGTTCCATGTTTTCCAATGGAAAATAAACTCCGTCACTAAATTTTTGCGATGAAAAATTTATTTTCATTGCAAAATTTCATAGTAAATACACCCGAAAATAATTTGCACCTTATTTTACTATAGTACTAATTTTTCATTTCTAAATTCCATCCATAAAAACTAGTGTGAATATTTACCTCCATTTTTAGTAACGGAATTTTTTTCTGTTGCTAAATTTTCAACTTTGCTACAACATTAGTGACGAAAAATTAATTTTGTTAGTAATTAGCAACGGAATTTCTTTTGGTTGCTAAATTGTTGTCACTATTTTGGATTTTTCTTGTAGTGTTAGGTTATGGAAGTGTATGATTTATCTGTGTTTGTGTTTGAATGATGAAATTGATGCATGAATCTTGTGATTGTGTTAGTAGAAAGTGTTATGAGATGATTTAAATGAAGAAAATGATATGGACATGTATGGATCTATTGTGGGCCGAATTGGTAGTATAGGTACCTTTGATGATTTTGTTGTATTAATATGAAATTTAACTTGTAAAATGTGTTTATATCATGCATAAGATCTTAGAACATGATTAGAATGAGTTGAATGCAATTGAGGGAAGAAAACTAAGGTTTCCCGAATTATATATACGTATAAAAGTGGAATTTTTGGTTATTAATTTGATGAATGATCATGAATTAATATGGAAACAGTGATCTAGATGCATGAAAAGATTAAATTGAGTATAATTAAGCATTAAGTGTGTGTAGTCAAATTGGTGATTGACTTTAAAAGATGATTTGTAATGAGTTGATTTTTTATTAGTTTAAATGATCTAACAAGAGTGTGTAATTAATATGATGCATATGAATATGGCGATATAAATGCATATTGTGAATATGGATGAAGTTGGGCAAGGAACATGTTTATGACATGTGAGATTTTATTAGGAGATGAGCATGATTGTAAGTTGAAAATGTGAGAATAAATAAGAAATAAGAATGAAGAAAAATGAAGTGAATTATGTGCCCTTAGTAAACTAATGAGCAAACCGGAGGTACAGGATATGAATGGCTAGCCAAAAGGACATATACCATATACCGTGGTTTCAAGTCATAGCGACTCGCATTTATAGGCCGATGATGGTTTACAATGTTATATGGTTAATAATATCAGTGTGATGAAGCATATAGTTTAGTTGGAGCAATGACACCCAAGCGGTCATTTCGACATAGTTGGGCCAATGGGTCCACATCTCGTTTATATGACTTGGAGCAGTTCTCGCTTAGGTTACTAGCGAAATACTAAAAGAGAATAATAGAGGATGTAAATTTATTAAATTTGATTATCATGCATATATAAATAAAAATTGATAAAATTACTTGAAGTAATAAGACATTGTCCTCATTAAATATGTGAAAGAAATATGAAGTGTATATGTGATGCACGCCGGCCCCGATACGTTCTCGGGATGCTCTCTTTTAGGGCCTGAGAGTGGTCTGCGTCTTTTGATCTTGGGTAATCATGAGATATTTTGGATACCTCTTTCTAATAGAACACTGGAAAGATCATCTAATCCCATGAAGCCTTTAGGCACCTTTGAGGCGCCACCCAATTTACAAGAAATTGAGAAAGTTCATCTAACCTCGGGGGTCTAAACTAGAGAAAGATTCGGAGCTTTACTCTTATTAATGCCTTGGTTAATTATAAATGAGTTTTTAATTCTAAATTTCTATCTCTCTTCTCATAAGATCATTAAAAAATAAAGCGCAAATCAATCAATAAAGAAAGCAATAAAATAATAAAGCGAATAAAGAAAGATAAAAATTGGGACAAAATACAATCCCCCAAAATTAAAAAAAAAGATATTAAAATTTAGTACAAAATATACAATCCCCCAAAATAAAATCAAGCAAAACATAAATAAATAAATAAACCAAATGAATAAAATAAACATTCATAAATCGGGATATTATTTAAAATAGGAACATTGGTTCCTTCATATTCACTTTAGAAAATTGAAGAGTTGTTTTTGCTATGCTTAAAAAAAATCAGGATGAGTGATCCCATTTTAAGAGAATTAACTCTTCTTTTTAAAGTGAACTTTTATTGATTGAAATTAGGACATTGGTCTCATTTTATTAGAAAACCCAAATTTATTAATAAAAGCATTTTGTGATTTTTTAATTAGCGTGCATAAAAATAAATAAATTTATTACATATTACATAATAAAACCAAATAAAAGCAAAATAATTAAGAATAATAAACAAACTAAAAATGACAAATTAAATCATGATGGGCGTCGCTCACGCTTGCTCGCGCTGCGGGTGACGCCCTGCTCGAACGCGCAGCGCGTTGCCGCACGCCGACGCTCGCGATTTTTTTTTTTAATTTTTGTTAAAACACTATAATTTCAAAAATAATTTTTAAACATTTTTAAAATATTTTTAAAACACATTTTTATTTATTTTTAATAAATCAATTTGACAAGAAAATCAACACTTCCAACTTTCATTTTTTCCTATAAACAGGCACACTTAATCTCATCATTGGGTAATCCTGATCTAAGATACCTCGGGACCCGGTGTCTACAGTAGCCCCCAATTTTGGGAAGGCTAGTGCATGAGTGCCTAGGTGAACCAAAAGTCAGGAAAGGGAAAGAAGCGCATACCTGAGGCGGCCTCCTCCTGGCTGCTCCCTGGAGAACAGTGCTGTGATCTGAACTGTGAATGTTATCCTTCTAGATCACACTGAGTTGCTGACAAGACTACGAAGCGCGGACATTCCAGAACATCATTGAGCAATTAAATAGGCTGCAAAGTAATTGCACTGAGTCGCTGACAAGACTACAAAGTGCAGGGGTGCCATCCTCGGATGGCGATGCACCGAGTCACTAACAAGACTACAAAATGAGGGAAATGTCCTCCTCAGAGGACTGCACTGAGTCGCTGACAAGACTACAAAGTGCGAGAAATATCCTCCTTAGAGGACTGCACCGAGTCGCTGAGAAGACTACAAAAAGTGCAAGAAATATCCTCATCATAGGACTGCACTGAGTCGCTGACAAGACTACAAAAAGTGCAGGAAATATCCTCCTCAGAGGACTGCACCGAGTCGCTAACAGGACTACAAAAAGTGCAGGAAATATCCTCCTCAGAGGACTGCACCGAGTCGCTAACAAGACTACAAAAAGTGCAGGAAATATCCTCCTCAGAGGACTGCACCAAGTCGCTGACAAGACTACAAAAAGTGCAGGAAATATCCTCCTCAGAGGACTGCACCGAGTCGCTGACAAGACTACCAAAAGTGCAGGAAATATCCTCCTCAGAGGACTGCACCGAGTCACTGACAAGATTACAAAAAGTGCAAGAAATATCCTCCTCAGATGACTGCACCGAGTCACTGACAAGACTACAAAAAATACAGGAAATATCCTCCTCAGAGGACTGCACCGAGTTGCTAACAAGACTACAAAAAGCACAGAAAATATCCTCCTTAGAGGACTACACCAAGTCGCTGACAAGACTATAAAAAGTGCAGGAAATATCCTCCTCAGATGACTGCACCGAGTCGCTTATAAGACTACAAAAAATGCAGGAAATATCCTCCTCAAAGGACTGCACCGAGTCTCTGACAAGACTACAAAAAGTGCAAGAAATATCCTCCTTAGAGGACTGCACCGAGTCGCTGACAAGACTATAAAAAGTGCAAGAAATGTCCTCCTCAGAGGACTGCACCGAGTCGCTGACAAGACTAAAAAAATTGCAGGAAATATCCTCCTCAGAGGACTGTACCTAGTCGCTGACAAGACTACAAAAAGTACAGGAAATAGAGATTTGCCTTTTAAGATGAATCAAAAGAAATAACCTAAGTAGACTTCATCTTGCTCTGGTGAATGTTAAAGTTGAGTTGAAACTGTCCTTGACTGGCTTTTGCGTGTGCGGCCTTCATTTGGACTTTTCCTGCAAAGTTGCGTGCGCAGGAATATATACAAGAGATTGTGCATGCATGTATAAAAGGCCATGAGCAGATGTTTGTTAAAGTATGGTATGAAATGCATGCAAAAATGGATAGACCGTGTCCTGAGTGATTAGGTGTCCGTTGAGGATATGGCTTGACTGCTTGCATTGTATGATGGCCCCTGAGGATCTAGAAGTATCATCTTAGCTTAGGGACTCTGACCCATAAACTTTTTAGAGAGAACCGTTCGGTGTGCATCTTTGCCCCTCAGTCAATGAGCATACGTCTTAGATTCTGACTCATGTCCTAAATTATGCATTATCTGACTGAAGGAAGATCATCCGAAATAATGCAGCCTTATCACTCCAGGCAACGGAAGTTATTGTTTTAAAGGTAGTGCGTCCCTTGTGGATTTTCACACTAGCTTTTCTTTGTAGGAAATGTGTCCCTTTAGGGATTTTCGCATAACCCTGTGCGTAACTTTTGCTTGAAATGGATACAAACCAAATCAGCAGCTTTTTATTTAATTTATTTTTTGTAGGGCAGACTGCCTGTTTCCAGGTTTTCACCCTGCCCTTCAGCCTAACTTTTTCTTAGAGAGCAAGTCACGGTTTTCATCTCTAACGGCCTTTTTTCTCTTCTTTTTTTTTTGTCCTTCAAGTGGGGTTATAAGAAAAAAACCGAAGCTACTATCAGGGTCACCCCCTAAGGCAATCAGTAATTACCCATTGAGGTATTTCCTTCCCCGGCAGCTGTTGTATTTGCTTGCATCTCTCAACGAAGGTGTTACTAGATTGAGTGAGGCAACAGATGAGGATATCAGCTTCATGTACCCCTGGTTCCTCACTCGTACTGTGACTCTGGATGGTTTTTTAGGATGTGCCCTATTGTGTGGGATTCATGAGGCTACCTTCTACCTTACCGCCTGCTGTATTCGGCAATTCAGAGGGGTTCAAGATGTTGCGGGGCATCCTCTATCCTTTCAAAGTGGGCCTTCATCTTCGACTTTCACCTCCAAGTACCATGGCCTCTGGACTCAGCTGCCTATGAAGGCTATTATATAACTAATCAAAGGTTGCCCCTTTGCTTCTATAAGTGCATGCAAGATACGGGTGTCCAGTCCAGCAATTAATAATAGGACCCATCAGCTTAAGCGCCTGGCCGGCGAGAGCAGAGTATAGTTATTTAGATTCGATGCATTCAATAATGAATGATGCTTTTCTTTTTATAAAAGAACTAGAAGATAATGAACACATGAGTCTAATTGCCTTTGTTTCATATCTTACTTGCAAAATTGTGTACATTTCAGTATGATTTCTCTATACAAGATCATTATCTAACATAGATTCAAAATGCAAAACTACATCAAATCTCAGAATGGATCTTGAAAGCATCAAAACTCCTGTCTCCAATCAGCCCTCTTGGGTTTTCTTGATTGGACATTTTCTCTCAAGCCTCTAATTTTTGCCCAGGATGCCTTTTTTCGATTTTCATCCTGACGAGGCGCTCAATTTTAGCAAGGCCGCCTTTTTTTGGTTTTCAACCCGTGGGGCTTTTATTCTCTTCTTTTGATTTTCAGTCTTTAGCCATGGAACCTTTTGCATCTTTCAGTGCTGACTGATTTTTAATATTTGCTTCCATCACTGTCTGTCGAAAATGCTACTCCCTTGGACAATAAACAAATGGGCCTTCCTACACTGGTCTGAATTTGCCTCATCCGTCTGGAACATTTGGACTCATTTGCTTAAAGATTAAATCTTCCTCTTTTAATAGGTGCTTTCTGACTTCCTTCCCAAATGATCAAATAGAGTGTTTTCTGATAGATCTAATTATGATAGTAACCCCATGATCTGTCCTCGTCTGACGTGTTTAACTGCCGCAATCGTTACTGCACCCAGTCGGCTTCTAAAATCTGGGCTTCCATGACTGCCCTTAAAGATTTGAGCTCTACTTCGATCGGCCATACTACTTTCGCCCCATGCATCGAGGAATAAAAAGTGACTCCTGTAAAGGTTCCGACGGTGATTCTCTAGCCCCGAAGTGTAAAAGGCCATTTCTCTGCCCAATCCTTGTAGTTTCGAACCATCTTGACTAAGATCCTCTTGTTAGAAGCCTCTCATGCCCAATTGGTTTGAGGGCAATACAGAGAGGACTTGTGGTCTTTAATGCCATACCTCTGGAGCAACTCCCTAGCCTTAGCCATAAACTGCCCTTCCGTCCTTGGACATAATGTGGTGAGGGAGACTATATCGACAAATCGGATTCCTTTCAATGAACTTGTCCACTGGAGGCCATAAGGCGCACCTCCCCTATGATGTCTATTCCCAAGCTCGACTAATTCGTATCCATTGTAGGTCAATAAAACCCTTTTAGTCATTTTTGGAAGTCAAAAAGAATAGCAAAGTATAGGTATGTGTATATCAATGGGATTTGAACAAAACTTGCCCCCAGGATTACTTTCCTTTGCCCCCATATCAACAGTTTTTGGCCGGATCTACCTATTGATTCTTTTCCTTATTTGTTTTTATTATTTTTTTGCGTTATTTTCCTTATTTTCTTTTTTTTTTTACAAGCTTTGTTCAAATCGTAATAGTTTACACATACAAGCACTTCTCTTCCTAACCATTGGGGATAACGTAGATCAACCCAGTTGGGTATTACGCTTCAATAAGAAATTTGGCCCCGTTTCTGCTTGTAGATCTCTCATTTTAACCTTTTCTACCCCTTCCGGCTTGAGTCTTCTGAGCTTCTGTGTGACTGGTCCATGATTATGATATGCTAGCATAGTGTGTTCGGCGACTTTGCGATCATCTCCCGACGTGTCTTCGTAGGTCCAGGCAAAGACTTTTTCACACTTTTTTTTTTCTCTCAAATTTTAATCTCTTTTCAGCAGTTATATTAGATGCTATCAAGATTTTCTTTGGGTTCTCCAAAGTCTTCAAGATTAAATGAAATGGCATCAGTTGAATCAATGTCAAATATGAATGAGTCGTGATCATGATTATGCATAGTGAAATCATGAGAGATATCACACAAATAAGCAAAACCAATTTATTTCATTTAATAAAAACTAGAATTAAGATGTCATTATCAACTAGTTCCAAAATAAAAAGAACATCTAAATAGATATCTTCTTCCCATTTTCGCTAGCACAGATGTTTTGGTCGATGGTTCATTATCATCCTCAGGAACGATCTTTTTGTCCACTTAGGCCCTTAATCTATCTTATTCTTTATCTTTTGCCTTTCTAGGTCAGAGATCTGCTTGGAATCAATTAAATCTTAAATAACATGTCTCAAGATCTTGCAATCGTCTGCAGTATGCCTAGTGTGCTGGTGGAAGGCACAATATTGATCCGCCTTGTGATTGGGCTGTCCCTTATTTCTTGCGAGCTTAGCAGGCAGTGGCTATAGCTTACCTTCCTTCATCAACCTCTTAAGAACCCAAGACAAGGATCTGCCCAAATTAGAATAATGCCTTTGATTCATTTTCATGGTTGGTGCTTCTGTCCTCTTAGCATTGCCCTTACTATTGTTGTGGATACTTGAGCTTTCATTTTTTATAGCATGCGTCTTCACTGGATCTTCACCCACTTCAGGTACAATGTTACATTCTAGAGTAGGCCTCGTATTTCTTCCTTGCTCAACCGATAAACTAAGTGGCTTTTTGCCTTTGGCCTCAAAAGGAAGTGAAAGCACTGCAGCTGTCATTATCTGAGCCTTCTAGTCCATGGTCGGTTCAACTTGGTTAAGAGCAGTCGCTATAAGCTAGGCTTGAAGAATGAGCGCCATGGCATCCATTCTTTCCTTAATCATGGGCAACAGCTTCTTTTCAAGTTCATTGAATCTTTCATCTATCTCTTAGGTAATTAGGGCATGAGTCTCTTTAGTCTGTTGTGAAGAATTGGCCATTTTTTAATATTTGAACTTCTATTAACTGCCCTTGATCCTGGTCCTACCCTCAAATAAAAGGTGACTGTTGGAATCCCAAAACCACTCAGGCAAATGGTCTACAGTGGCTGAAAAATCAAGGAGTTAAAATGATGCATGAATGGCATGTAATACATGATCGTGCTATGCGAATAACCCTCAATGAGTGAAAGATCAATAAATTACCATGATACGATGCGATGCATGGAAAAAATTATACGTAGGATGGTATGTATCTGTGAAAAATAATATGCAGGCAAGAGGATATACACACACAAAATGAAATATATATATTTTTTAATTTTTTTTATTAACATGCACGAATGACATGCGATGCATGAGCATGTTGTGCAACATCCACAACCACATGTAAGCAGATAGATCCTTACAACCTTATCACTCCCACACACGAGGTCAATTGGTCTCTTTCCTAGGTGGGCCTTATCCAAGGGTTAATAGGGAACCCATTGGACGTATATGGTGCACGATAGAACACTGATAGTATAACATCTCTTGCCTAATGTACATACGTATGGATGTTTAGCCATTATATATTTAAACACTTCAACTAAATTAAGATGGGCCCATGGGGCATGAAAGCCTTTGATGAAAGAACATTTAATTTAACTGATTTTGTTCAGTATATGACGGCCCACATAGCAAGCACAGGATTACGGTACATTTCACCTAGTGGAAGTATCTATTGCCATTACATGCGCTTTGGTCAAAGGTGATGATACTTAAGGGCTACCCCATCATGGTCCCTGCTAACGGGTCTAGCTCATCATGAGCATAACGACCGATTGGGTCTCCATTTGATATACCATAATGTACGAGGCTTGGGCTGGTGATTATCCTTAACACTTCCCCACATTGAGTGAACGTAAGGTCGTGCTTCAAGAACGCACCGGGGTTAAGAAAGGGACCAAACTAGCTTAATTCTAATGCAATGCAATTTTTTGAAAAGAGATAGAATTTTAATTTTTTAAAAAAAAACCCAATTATATTATTAACCAAGACGATTTCGAAGCAAAGTTTCAAGATCCCTAGTGGAGTCGCCACTGTGACGCGCATCGGTCTCGTTCCGTTCTCGGGATGCCCACTTTTAGGGCCCGAGAGGGGTTTACCTCTTTTGATCTTAGGAAATCATGAGATATTTTGGACACCTCTTTTCAATAGAACACTGAAAAGATCATCTAATCCCATGAACCCTTTAGTCACCTTTAAGGTATTTTGGAGTCGCCACCCAATTTACAAGAAATTGAAAAAGTTCAACTAACCCCGGGGGTCTAAACTAGAGAAAGATTCGGAACTTTACACTTATTAATGCCTTGGTTTATTATAAAAGGGTTTTTAATTCTAAATTTCTATCTCTCTTCTCATACGATCATTAAAAAATAAAGCGCAAATCAATCAATAAAGAAAGCAATAAAATAATAAAGCAAACTAAAGAAAGATAAAAATTGCAACAAAATACAATCCCCCAAAATAAAAAAAAAAAAGGTATTAAAATTTGGGACAAAAAATACAGTCCCCCAAAATAAAATCAAGCAAAACATAAATAAATAAACCAAATGAATAAAATAAACATTCATAAATCGGGATATTATTTAAAATAGGAACATTGGTTCCTTCATGTTCACTTTAGAAAATCGAAGAGTTGTTTTTGGTATGCTTGGAAAAAATTGGGATGAGTGATCCCATTTTAAGAGAATTAACTCTTCTTTTTAAAGTGAAATTTTATTGATTGAAATTAGGACATTGGTCCCATTTTATTAGAAAACCCCAATTTATTAATATAAATATTTTGTGATTTTTTAATTAGCGTGCATAAAAATAAATAAATTTATTACATATTACATAATAAAACCAAATAAAAGAAAAATAATGAAGAATAATAAACAAACTAAAAATGACAAATTAAATCATGAGGATGTCTTCAAATCTCCATGGGCTCCCACTTGTCATTGGAAAAAACTCACACATGAAAAATAAATATTGAAATAAAAACACAAATAAAATGATGTTAGTGATAAAAAATGAATTTAAATATATAACATATGAAAATAAACAAGATAAATAAAATACAATACATCATGTATGACAAATCAATTAAATGACATAAAAAAATATGTAACTTAATATTTTAACAATTTAACATGCATAAAAAACAAAAGTGATAATAATAATAATAATAATAATAATAATAATAATAATAATAATAATAATAATAATAATAATAATAATAATAATAAGAGTAAGAGTAAGAGTAGTACTAATAATGATAGCAAACAATGACAATAATAATAATGATAATAACAAATAATACTAACAACATAAAAATAATAATAATAATAATAATACAAGTAGTAATAATAAAATAATAATGATAATAATAAAACAAAAGTAATAATAATAATAATAATAATAATAATAATAATAATAATAATAATAATAATAATAATAATAATAATAATAATAACAATAAAGAAGATAAATAATCAACAATAAGGAAGATGAACAATCAAGCAATCAAAAATAAAAGAAATAATAATAAAAACATGTTAAAACATGTTAAATAATAATACTAATAATAATAATAATAACATGTGAACAAAAGTCATGATAATAATAATAATAATAAAAATAAAAATAACAACAAAAGATGAACAATCAAATAAATATACAAGAATAAAATAACATATGCTAAAAATATTAAATCTATGGTTAAATCTCATGAACATAAATAAAATAAAATAATAGATAAAAAATCTACATAGTTGCTAATTAATTGTAAATAAAAAATTATAACAAAAGTTAAATTAAAAAAATGAGCCTAAAATATTTACGCTCAAATTTTGATGTGATGAATGAAGGTAGGTGATCAATTGCCTTGTCTTGATTTATAAAAATAAAATATATAACAAAATCTTATCCCAAGAACAAATAATTAATTTATTTGTCTTAAGGTAGAATTGTAAAAAAGGAAGTAAGAAAATTCACAAGAACAAATAATTAATTTATGTGTTTCAAGAATTAATCTTAAAAAATTAAAAAAACTTGGGGAACTTGTTCTTGAAGAAGAAGAAGAAGAAGAAGAAGAAGAAAAAGAAGAGAGAAAATCAATTTTTCTTAAGAAAAATCTCTCAATTCTCTTCCAAAAAAATCATTTTATACCTCCAAATAAAACCCAATAAATCAGATTTTTAATGAATTAAATTAGATCAATTTAATTCCCATAATAACAAAAACACTGAAGAATTTGAAGGGTTGGAAGATAAAAGGTTTAAAAAAATAAATTCTACAAAAAAAAATCAAAGAAAAACACAAAATGGGGCAAAAAAACGGACTGGGGGGCTGTCGGGCGCGCGCATGGGCGAGCAATGCCCGACGAGCGTCGCCGTGCGCGCCGACACCCAGCGCGTCGCTCGCGCTGTGGGCGACGCCCCGAGCACCCGAGGCGCGCAGGCAAGGGCGCGCGGCCGCATGCCGGTTCTAGCGATTTTTTTAAAAAAAAATTTTTGTTAAAACACTATAATTTCAAAAATAATTTTTAAAACATTTTTAAAATATTTTTAAAACACATTTTTATTTATTTTTAATAAATCAATTTGACAAGAAAATTATCACTTCCAACTTTTATTTTTGTCTATAAACAGGTACACTTAATCTTATCATTGGGTAATTTTGATTTAAACTGCCTCGTGACCTGGTGTCTACAGTATATATATATAGTTTGCTTGTGTAATTAATAATTTGAGAACTATTAAATATTTTGGGTTGTACATGATTGTATGCGTGTTATTCATGAGTTTGATATGCATGAAAATTTAAGTTGAGTATTCACTACCAAGTGAATAGCTTAACACATAAAATTATTTTTCTGCACGTAGGTTTTAAGTAGAAGACAAAGCGAAAAAGGATAGAGAATCTGTAGGGAACCAAAACTGAAAAAAACTTTGTAGTTTTTTCTTGTTAAATGTATGTATTGTACTTGGCATATATGTGTATATATATATATATATATATATATAACACGAAAGATTGAGAATCTTAAGTACTTATATATGGTTTTGGTTTTGTTGTATAATGAAAAGAAAAAGAATATCAATGCATGATATGTCTACGTGACTGAATATGTATACTCTATATAAAAGTGAAAATAACAGAAATTTTGTTAGATGATAATATCCCTATATGTTTTAAGTATTACAGAAAAAGTAACATTAATTGCCATAATTACCATGAATTACATTGATTAGAAATCCCATTCTCAAAGTTTTGAATCCAAAATTTTTAAAAAAAAAATTAATTACCATAAATTACTTTATTTTACAATAACTATATATATTTCGAAATTATTACATATACTTTTTTTTCATATTTTTTTACATATATTTATTCTTTGGTATAACTAAAGGTATTACAATTTAACTATAATTGTATCACATAAAGCAACTTTTTGTAAATCGTAATTTATTGTCTAATTTATTTATAAAAGAATAACTTATCTATGAGTTTTCGATAACTATATATTTACCTAAGTCATCACATATAATTTTTCTTTCATATTCCTCACATATAATTATTTTTTTGCATAACTAAAGAGATTACAAAGCTGCTTTCTTAAATGGCAATTTATTATCTAATTTATTTGCAAAAGAAAAATTATGGAACCCAATTAGAGGGGGTTGAATGGAAGGGTCATAAATGGGCCAAAAATATATGGGTCATAAATGGGCATATACCCAAATGGGTTGGGCGATTTTGAGTCGATCCATGTTTTTAATGAAAAATAATTATCGATATAATAACAAGACACTAAAATGAGTACTATAAAAATGTTGACCTAAATGGATCGGGTGGAGACCCAAACGGGCCCAGATGTGAATCAACCCATTGGACCTATTTTTTTAACGAAATATAATTCTTGATATAATAACGAGATACTAAAATGAGTACTATAAAAATGTTAGTTCAAATGGATCAGTTGGAGGTCCCAAACGGGCTGAAATATAGGTCGACCCATTTGATCCATTTTTTTAACGAAAAATAATTCTCAATATAATAACGAGATACTAAAATGATTACTATAAAAATGTTGGCCCAAATGGGCAGATGGAAGCCCAAACAGGCCGAAATGTGGGTCGACCCATTTGACTCATTTTTTTAATGAAAAATAATTCTTGATATAATAACGGGATACTAAAATGAGTACTATAAAAATGTTGGCCGAAATGGATCGGGTGGAGGCCCAGACAAACCGAGATGTGGGTCGACCCATTTGACCCATTTTTTTAACAAAAAAAATTCTTGATATAATAACGGAATACTAAGGCCCCGTTTGGCATAGTTTTTCAAAGGAGAAAAAGCTGATTATAGGATAAAAAGCTGAGTATAGGATAAAAACAAGTGTTTGGTAAATGCTGATTTTAGAAAAATCAATTTTCTAAAAAGTGAAAAAACCTTCTATTAGAAAAAGATAGAAATTGAAACTTTTCAGAAAAACTGATTTTCAGCTTTTAAGGGCAGCAGATTTAATATTTTTTTAGACAAAAATATCCCTTATTTTATTTCATAATGACAATTTTATCTAATATAATTTTTTTTTTCTATTCCTCTTATCCTACCACCCAAAATCATCTGACGTTAAAAATAATTATGTTATTTCTTTTTCTCTTCTCTTTTCTTATCATCCAAAATAATATATATGATTAATTAAGAAAACAATATATATATTTTTAATTTTTTTATGTTATATTTATTTTTATTTAATTATATATGAAAATATATGTTCTTAATAGTTTAGTGAAATAAAAAAAATTCAAATAAGTGGGAGTTATTATTATTTTTTAGTGAGATTTTGAATATAATATATTAAAATTTATATATATAATTTTTTTTTTTATTCTAAAAATTTATTTTTAATCATATCATTTACCAAACAGTTGACAACTACTTTTTGATTTTATAAGTTATTTTGAATTTTATTTACCAAACAGTTATCTACTTTTCGACATACAACTTTTTGGAATACAGCTTTTTTCAATTAAAAAAGCTGTTTTCATAAGTTTTGCCAAACTAGCCCTAAAATTAGTACTATAAAAATGTTGGCGCAAATGGATCGGGTGGAGGCCCAAACAGGCCAAGATGTGGGTCGACCCATTTGACCCATTTTTTTAACAAAAAATAATTATTGATATAATAACGAAATACTAAAATGACTACTATAAAAATGTTAGCCTAAATGAGTCAGTTGGAGGACCAAATGGATCGAGATGTGGGTTGACCCATTTTTTAACGAAAAATAATTCTTGATATAATAACGGGATACTAAAATAACTACTATAAAAATGTTGGCCCAAATGGATCAGGTGGCCTAAATTAGTCTTACAAAAATATTGGATATACAAATAGTGAGAAAGAAGTATTTTTTGACTTTAACTGATGATCACTCTACACTTTGATCTGGTTATGAGAATTTAATATCTTTGCCCATGTGATATTGAGACTCAATTTTAGCTGCAATAATAATAAATATTTAGTAAGAATATTATAAGAGTATGCAAAACAATCTATGTAGTATATACACATGTTCAAATAAATAAGTGAATTTATTTTACCTTTAAATCCAAATAACCAACTTGGAGTGGTAATCAAAGCCTCCATATTTTCAGGTAATATAAATGCCCTCTATTTGTTGAGAATTCTTCCTCCCATACTAAATGTTGACTCTGAAGCAATTGTAGTAATGGAAATTGTCATAATATCTCTAGCCATTATAAAAAGAATGGGATATTTTGCCTCATTGTCTTTCCATCAAGATTACACATCAAATTGAGGAGTTCTACTCAGTCTTGGATCATTCAAATATATATCTAACTCGGATTTATCACGAAAACTACTACCAAGACTTTCAAATTTGTACATAAAAATGATTATACAAGTTATACAATATATTACTGCAAGAATGCAAATCTTTTATTCTAAAAAAATAAAAATTAAGGATAAGGAACGCACTTTCATGAGATTATCATCCAGACTTGGGCTCCTTTCTGTTGATGCCTAAGAAGTTGGATTATTAATTGTATATGATGCAAAAAGATCATATAACTTATCTTTAATTTCTCTACATTCATATTGAACCAAATCTCATGTCCGAATAACTTTTTATAAGAAAATGTTATAAAATCCAACTTATAATGAAGACCCAGAATAACAGTAAAGGAAAGAATAGCACTGTAGCAGTCACAATACTTCTCAAACTTATCAAACATTAAAGTAGTCATATCCTTTATACACCGATCTTTACTTATTTTCCCTTTGAACAACAATAGATGAATTTTCAAAATGCTATAAAGTACATACTTGAGGTGGGATAACGGGTTCCTGAAAAAGATCTGTGATATCTTCAAAAGGTTTCAATATATTACATATTTTCTCAACTAAACTCGACTGATCATCAGTTAGATTCTAAATATATGTTGAGTCGACAATGGCTAAATGTGAAAAAGCCTTCTGATAAAATGGGGCTCTATCAAGCATCACATAAGTAGAATTCCACCTTGTGGTACAATCTAACCACAATCCTTTAGAATACTCAAGGCCTACTCGATCAACGCATTCAACAAACTTAATTTTCTTAGCTTCTGACTCCCTTCCTAATAGATATAATTGATTTTTCAATCAATTTCAAATCCTCTTGAACAATAAGATTTAGAATATGAGCTCCACAATTTACATGGAAAAATTCACCATTACAATGCAAATAACCATGCAAATTAAGTTGATCTCTCAATAACTCTTTCATATTATCATTATTTCTTGCATTATCTAAAGTAGTGGTAAAAATTTTCTTCTCTATTCTCCAAAATTTTAACTTTTGTCATAAACTTTTTCATATAATAAAGAAGCAGTGTGCGGAGGAGAAAAATAACAAAAGTTCAATATTTTATAGCATAACTTCCAATCCTTGTCCACATAATGAGTAGTTAGGCAAAGGTAACCCTCAGAAATGCATGATGTCCATACATCACAAGTCAAACAAATCCTACTCAGTACTTTAGCATAAGTAAAAGTGTACCCATGCCTAATTATAGCTAAAGCTAAACGCTCTTTGTATACATCTTGGTCTATCTTGTACTTTGGTTCATCAGACACAACATTAAATTTAGGACAAACCTTCAGGTGACATCTTAAACTAGAAGTTCCATGGGTGGAATTAGCAATATATTCTTTTAAGCAATGCTTACACTTTTCTCGCGATTTTTTTTATCATTATACTGACTTATTGGTATTAAATCGAACTCATTCCATATAGAAGACACTCGTCATCTTTTAGAAGTGGTTTCTATAGAAGTGTCAATGCTCTTATCCACACTACCAATACTACGATCCATTCTACATAAAACAACAAAGAAAAAAAATAAAAAAAAAGCAAAATAAATGTGTTCGAAATTATTACATAAAAAAATATAATTCTGTGTAAGTAACTTTTTCTGTGTGCAAACATTTACACAGACACACACATACATATGAAACAAGCTTGGACAAATTTTTATGGCATTCAAGCAGCAATAATAACGTTAGAATGGATTGGAAACCAACTAAAGAGGGTAAACTTGAGCATATCTAATCAAGTAATTATTAAAAGATTATTAGTGGTATTTTAAGAATACCTTAATTTGTGTCCTTTAAATAACCATTTTCCTTTTATAACTCAGCTTTCTGAAATCACACTAATGCTTAGACTTGAGATAAATGAGGACAAAGAATAACGCTATCACTACAAGAAAAATCTAGATTAGCGATGGAAATTACCAACGGAATTCCATCTCTAATCTATATTACCAATGGAATTTAGCGATGAAAAATTTCGTTGTTACAATAGTCGTTTAATTTAGCGACGGAATTCAGGTTTTCGTCGCTAATATTAGTGACGAAAATTGGAATTCCATCGCTAAATTTGTAACGGAAAGTCAATTTCTATCGCTAGTATTAGTGATAAAAACTGACTTTCCGTCGCAAATTTAGCAATGAAAACTGACTTTCCGTCCCAAATTTAGCGATGAAATTACAATTTTCGTCGCTAAATTTATATAATTTTTATTTTTTTATTTTTTATTTTTAGATGATAAAATCATCTATAATATAAAAATTATAATTGAAAAAAATAATATAATTAAAAATGTATTAATTAAAATAAGAAATGTAACAGAAAATATACATAAAATTTGCAAAAGATTTCAATAGAGAAAGGGAAGAAACTAGAGGAATACAAAGAACAAAATATTAAACTGCATAATTATCACAACAAGTCTAGAAGTTCATGATCAACTATATAATTTTAACATTCTTCTAAGACATAGTGATCTGGACAATGTTAGGCAACAAGAACTACCTCTGCTTCTTCATAAAAGATATTGTAAGCTTCTGCATTATTGAAAACTACTTCCTTCCATGTTCTATGTCTTCCTTCAGAAAATTAGAGTTAGGAACCAAGTGTAGCCCCATAAATCCATTGCTTTCATCTTCATCCTCAACTCGATTTTGCCTTGTCTCTGAATTGAGTAGATTGGCATTGCTGGATGCTTGTGCACTTTTGCGTGACTCCTCCAATACTTGAAAGTAAGTATAAGGTCCCCAACCTACATACAGATATATCAAAATCCTCATATGAAGTCAACAAAAATGGATTATCATTCCATATCCCCATAACTCTCAAGTGGATGGAGTATACAGTCACATTTTCATAAAAGAAAAAGTAATACAAAGAGAGACTTCAAAAGAGCTTTTTAGAAAATAACAAATCAAAAGTGGAATAAAGTTAAAGATAAGCACTTTTCATTCAAATGACAAATCTAATGATTGTGGTTTTGATACATGATGAAATTTGGGTCAATGGCAACCACAAATCAAGAAAACATCCCACCATATTTGTATCAACACAAAACCCTGAGAAACCTCCAGAAATGAAATTATAAGAACAACCTAGGATTTGTTTGTAAAGAAATAAATGAGTCTCATATATCTTATTGAAGAACATACCTTGAGGATAAAATGGTGGAGGGAAGAACTGCAAATAACATAATGTAGCCACGGTACACCCTGCAAAACATGGCTCTTTATGAATCGGCAAACTTGAATTTTCATTAAACAATGGGCTACTTTCATCACAATGACTATAATAAAAAAACATAGAGGCATACACCTAAGAGACCTCCAACAAAGACATCCTGCCAATGATGCCAATAATCATCCACTCGGGAAATGCTAATAAGACAAGCAAATAGCAGTGGAAAAATTACCACACAGAGTTTTTGCAACATGCTTTTTTCGGTCAAATACTTTTATCTTTCCGGATAAGTAGAAATCTGCTAGTATATAATAAAAGGGTAGCCCAGAGCATGAGTCTCATTCATTTCTATTCTTTATACATATATAAAATATAAATTAACAAAGTGAAAATAAACTCACATAAAGTGTGCCCTCTTGGAAAACTCTTATGCCCTTCCTTTATGACATTTTTATCACCATGACATATAATATTTCCTAATTTGTCATGAACTTGAAAAACAATTATATTTTAGCATTTGCTTTGTAAATAGCATTACCACAAGAACCATAAATATCAACCAATCATGCATGTGTATGGCATAATTATACTAAGAACCCAAATGAAAAAAATAAATGAAAAAAAAATGAAACTAACCACATGGCAGGGGTGATGGCAGTAAGCGGGCAAGGGATGAGCCATAGGAGCAACCAGCGGTGGGGAAGATCTGTAGGTGCAAGGGCCGAAAGAGAGCAAGGGAGGGAGGAAATATGACAGAGAGAAAAAAAAAGGAGGCAGATCCAGGCAAGAGAGAGAGAAAAAGAAAAAAGACCATGGCAGGGGGGACGGCAGATCTAGTGCAAGGGCCAAGAGAGAGGAAGGGAGAGAGAGAGAGAGTGAGAGAGCGGGGGGGGGGGAGGGAGGGAGGGCTATGGTGTGGGGGCGACGATAGATCCAGTGCGAGGGCCGAGAGAGAGAGAGTGAGGGAGGGAGAGAGAGAGAAGGGGGGAGGGAAGGAAGGAAGGAGAGGAAAAGGTGGGCGTTTTTATATATGACAATTTTAGTGCCGGAAATAATTTTTCATCTCTAATAACCACTTTTACCAATGAAAATTAATATCCGTCAGTAAGTCTCATCTTTTATGACGAGCAATAAATTTCGTCGTTAAATTTAGTGACAAAATTTTCAAATCCATCGCAAATTAACTTTTTTAGCGACAGACAGCATATTCCGTCGCTAATTTTCGAATTTAGTGAAGGAATATGCTTTTCATCACTAAATTTAGCGACAGAAAACTTACTTTCGTCACTAATTTCAGTAAAAATTTCTTACGCAAATATTTGGCACCATATTTAGCGATGGTTTAAGTTTTCCGTAGCTAAATTTCGTCGATATAAAATGACGGGAATAATGACCTCCATTTTTAGAGATGCCCTTCGCTAATTAGTTATGGAAATAATTCTGTCAATAATCTATAAAATTCTTGTAGTGCATGAGCATATATAGCAAGAATCAAACGCAATAATGTGCATCCACCAATTTTCACTGCAATTTACCTTTGAAATTCTCATTACATTTTCATCTAAAGAAAATATAGAATAAATCGATGGAAATAAGGGATTTCGCCTAATTGTTATCATCCTATTTTATGTGTTATATGTTCTCCACACGCGAATAAATGAAATAATGACTTGTGATTTAAACAACTATTTATTCCCAATTAAATTTCACAATTTCTACTATGGATGCAAAACTTGTAATGTATTAAGGATTCAACCCTTAACCAATGAATTGTAATGCAAAATCGAAATTGTAGCTATTGTATGTAGGATTTTTCATCGTTATTTAGAAAATTAGTAGCCACAATAATTAATAAGTATGAGAAATTAGTTGAACAAATCCACAAGAACACTACTGCTAATATCATTGAACAACATAATTTTTGCAAACAAGGATTCCAAAAACCAGGGAATGTTGAACCTCTCATTAAATCAAACAAAAACAGTTACACTTGTCAATAGAAATAGTCAAAAACCTTTGAGGCCGAAAAGAATTAAGAAGGCAACAGTAGCAGAAACAAGTAGTAGAAAAAGTAAAGGCATAATTTGAAGAGCTCCACCTATAGACCACCTAAACTAGGCAAAATATGATACTTTTAGCTATTAAATATGAAGAAATAAAGAAAATATTTTCAAAATAATTAAGAAAAATGAGTCACTTCTGTGTGTTTATCTCATCTTTTACACTCATGCTTTTCTTTAAACTATTCTATAGCAATTGCCACATTTAATTCTACTCTATCAACAAGAAAATCAATTAAGAAATTAATTAATTAATTGCTCTCTCTTATTTATATCTCTAGTATCTGTGTACAATACAGAATCAAACTCTTTTAATGTTTAGACCTCTCCCCACTTCCTGTAGTACATAAAATTTCAAGCATACCTTAAAATCTTACAGGATAATAGGACCAACAGCTTGTTAGCGATGGAGGCTTGAACGGAGATCAGCTAAGGAAATCTAACGAGCTGGCGGCTAGCGACGAGTGGATGATAGAGAGGGAGATAGGCGACGAGGGTGGGAGGGGGTAGAGTGGGAGGATTGGATATAGAAAGAGAGAGAGAGAGAGAGAAACATAAATGAGGAAGTCCGGGCAACAGGGGATTTAGGAGTGAGGCCCGTTGGGCATTTGGGGTAGACACAAACGGGCCTAGTTTTAGGTGGGTTTATTTTGGGCGGGTGCAAATGGGTATATTTTTAGCTAGGTTGGGTTTGGGTTAGTTTTTTCTAGGTGGGTTGGGTGGCATTTTTGGGTTTGGGCCAAGTTTGACAGGCCTAAACCCAATCTATCAAGAATTTTGCTTATTGTCTGTAATTAATTAATTAATTAATTAATTAATTACTATCAGTCTATAAGTGACAAAAAGGTCAGGTTGGATGAATTTGAG
The DNA here is from genome assembly GCA_947683425.1 of Excoecaria cochinchinensis. Lineage (NCBI taxonomy): Eukaryota > Viridiplantae > Streptophyta > Magnoliopsida > Malpighiales > Euphorbiaceae > Excoecaria > Excoecaria cochinchinensis. The sequence continues at coordinate 8,696,169 of CANTUQ010000009.1, forward strand.
TTGTGTCATAAATAAGTTAAATTTGCAAGTCAATAAATGGGTTAAGTCAGGTTGGATTAGATCATAACCCAAATGGGTCATTATTAAACTAGTTAAACTTCATGACTTTTTTTTTATCTTTTTTAAAAAAATCAATAAAAGAAAATATGCATGTATAACTTATAATAATAATAATAATTTTTTTTTCAAATAATGTAAAAAAAATCATAAAATCACCAATAATATAAATGGGTCATATGGTCACATAAGAAATTGAGTTAGATTTAGTCACTTTATAGGTCAAACAAATCATGTTATAAACAAGTTAATGATGGGTCAAATTGGATTTGATTCACATTTTTAGGGGGGGTCGGATCCAATAGCATGTGAACATGCGAACTTTTTCAATTTATTATAAATAGAATTTGGTTTCTTATTTTATTTTCAATATAATATTTCAAAATTAATTTTATACTTGTCAATCTTTTAATTGATAAATAATTGATGCTTTAGGATTTGTAAGTTAATCTAATAATTTAATTTTTACATATTCAGTAAAAGTAATTATCACGTGTAATTTACTTGGAGAATGTGAGAAAAAACTTTTTTAAATAATTATTTTCTATATATTTTGATTAGTTAACAACGGATAAATTATTTTCTATATATCTTTTAATAGATTTTTCTAATTATTATTAAAAATTAAATGTTTACTAATAGAGTTGTAATTATATATGAATACTATATAAAATTGCGTATTTAAATTGCAAGAAGGAAAAAAAAAACAATTCCCATGGTAGTAACTTGTCTAAAAAATTTAAAAAAAAAAAAAAACTTGTCTAAAAGATAGAAAACAATTTTTTTAAGATATATGATGGGAAAAAATATAACAAATATATAATTTATGAAGGTAACATTAATATGGGTACCTACCTCTTGTAATGCAGAAACACATTGCGGAAGCATCTACAAGGATCATGTTTATTTTTTGTCACTGGCCAGGCTTTTATCTACATGCGGGATAACAGTAGCTATTCTACAATCTAAAAGCCCCTGAAAGATTAAGACAAAAAAATGTAAGTGAGAACGAGCAGCATTGTGGCGTATACGCTTTCTCGTTACCAAATACTAAGATCTCCCATCTATTTATAGAGATCCTAAAGGCTAGAGACCTATCTCTAGTTTAACTCGGACTCTTTATGAGATAGGATTTGGTAATGTTAATCAGATTGAATTACTTAATGCCATCTGGATTGGAACTTAATTCAAATTAGAGTCATGCGCGTAGCCAAATTAGAGTCATCTCGATCCCTTGTTTCATGGTCCATTAGTTTTGAATCTATCACCCAAAGGATGAAATTCAGAACTAGATACATAAATTCCACTCACTATTGAGTCAGAATAGCGTATCTTTTAAGGCACAATGTAGTCTCTTGCATAGTGTCATTTCTGTAGGCAATTGAAACATTTCACTCTTGAAAAGTTTACCTCCTTTTTGCCTTTGGACCTTTCGTGATTCTGTTCCTTTTACTTTTCAGGCTCTCGAGCCTTTTCTTTATCCCTTCTTATGAAGCTTCTTTTATTGTTCTAATGAGAACTCATTCTATTAGAATGGGACTATGCCATATGCACAATGGCATTGACTTTAATCGCTGCCAGATGGTCCCTTTTAAGCTCTCAATAACAAACAACATCCTTTTATGTTGTCCATATGAGTTAGTTACATCTTCATATGCTCCCAACTCTTGGGTAGGGAACGGATAACAGTTCGGACCTGTTGCTCGTCAGTCAACTTATGACTAAGTTCACTAAGCTCACTTATTCTTTTCCATCTCTCTTAGATGTTTTCACTTCGAATAATTAAACTTCTTCTGATATGTATCAAATTTGATCATTAATGATTAGAAGTTAGTCAGAGACACACCTCTGAACTTTTCCCGCAAAGTGATCCACAGATCCATTGTATTTTGATACTTGCAGAATGGCTTGGTGATGTCATCATCCTTTTGCATTTAGCAAGATGATTCGAGCAGTGGAATACTTCTTTTTTTCATGCCACATAGGCATCTCGGTCCTGCTTATACTGGGCTATAGTGCTATCCTCAGGTTCAGCCATAACCGAACTTGTGGGTTCAAGAGCCTCTTGCTCTTCAAGCACATACTGGATCTTCAAATTCTAGATTTCATAATTATCACCATTTAGCTTCATATCTTTATTAAGCTCGGCGATAATTGACTTGGAAGCAGTATCTATTAGGATCATCTGATCTCAAATAGAACAATATTTCACATATTTAAAGGAGATAAGGCAATACATGTAATTTACTATGCATCCGAAATAATAACCTAGTAAAATTTTCTTTTAGGCTCAAATTCGAAAAGGCTACTTATAGTATCCAATTACCCTCTAATTCCTAATGTCCAACCTTACAGGTTAAATATCATGCATAATAAATCTGAATTATTGGATTATTAAGTTCTCAAACTTATGAGGAGATTTTTATTAAGCCTCTACTTAATAAACATGCAATCATTTTACTCATAAAATATTGCAAGGCAATTAACAATTAAAATAAACACATTTATTATAAAGTTAAATGCCAAGAAAAATAAATAAATGCATTTATTTAACAAATAAATAAAATCCAATGATCCTAAAATAAGACACTCATGTCAAATATCAATAGGAAACATAAATCCTATTTAACAAAAATAAACGCCAACTCAAATAAATTTACACTTATGTCAACTATTTTAGAAGTTCAGATTTCATAAAATCTTTCTTGATATTGGGATTATTTTTTTGACCAACTTCATCAATTCATTAGACAACTCATAAGTCCATTGATGAAGCCATGGGCAATGCATACTACGTTCATTTCACAATACCATCACATATTTTTTTTTTTTAGTATTGCTTCTCAACATTTCCCTTTTGGAAACCCAAACCAAAATTCCATTTCCATACTCAGACCACCAATCCAAGTGCACTCTTACATTTGTTCTCACACATGTACTTTATGATCACTATTGCATCATTATCATCAACTCAAATCTTTTTTTGCATTCACATATTGCTTATCGATTGCACTCTTGCACTTCTCAAAGCAACCTATGAGTAATTTAAGGAAGATCTAGTGTCCTTATTTAACATTTCTATAACATATTACAGAAAAATTTATGCACTTATGTATAAACTGTCACACCCCGAAATGTACCCTAGAAGGATTGGGCGTATTAAGGATGAGTAGTGATTAAGGTTGTGCACGTTGAAGAGTTTGGTATGCCAATTTGACAATTTAAAAGTCAATGTAAAAGTTTCGATAAGTGTGGCTAATGGGAAAATTGTGGAGTATGAAATTAGGATTTGATTGGAAGAATAAAATTAATGGAGTGGGCCAATGTGAAGGATTAGTAAATTAAAAGTATAAATGTATGAGGTTATGAGAGTTGGAGGATCAAAAGAGAAATTTGACAAAAAAATTTCTATTTTGGGCCAATAGGATTGTGATAAGTGGCAAGGGGATAAGGAGGAGTATAAAAGAGGAGAGAGAAGGAGAGAGAGGACAGAAATCTGCCCTCCCCTTTCCCATTTTCTTCTTCTTCTTCTTCTTCTTCTTCTTCTTCTTCTTCTTCTTCTTCTTCTTTCATGCCATCCTTTCTCTAGAAATCAAAGACCAAGATTTTAGTGATGAAGGTGTTTAACTTAAGAGGATTAAGTGTGGAATTATTGAGGAAAGGTAAGTCTAAGTTTTGTTTCCTTCCATTTTCTTAGTTGGATTTTGGAACCCTAGATTTATATTTTGTGTATTTGTATGTTTTGATGAGGATTTGGATGAGCTTAGGAGCTAGAAAGATCATCTAAAGAAGCTATTAAGAGCTAAGGAGTTAAGGTATGGGAATTTGGGTTTTTGGTGTAATATTTGATTGTTTTGATTTTAGTAGATTTTCTGGAAATTTTGGAGTTAAAAATTGTTTAGACATGTTTTAATTTTGTGGGTTTTGGATAATTTGAGTCTGGAGGTTTTGATTGTGAGTTTTGAACTCAAGTGAGAGATTGAATGAATTTTTGCAGCAAATTTCTGGTGTTATTAATTGAACAGATTTACTGTAAATTTTCTGGATTTTGCTACTGTCGGGCTTTGATTTTTACTACTTAATGAATTGACTGTATGAAATGTGTTAAAAGCTATGTTTTGCTATTGTTTGTGATGCTGGAAGTGTTCGATCTGAGGTAAGTGAGTTTTGGAAAAAAAATGTTTTTGAAGTTTTGGGGTGCGTTTTGGAGCTAAGGAGTTCTGCGGATTTTCTGCAGATTTGTAACGCAGGATTAGTGTGTCCAAGTCCCAATCGAACTACCATCTTCCGATCGGACATGCCTTGAGTACACAACGCTCGGCTATCGGTCAAAAAATGGGAAGTTTCTGATCAAGAAAGTGGAATGCACGAATGCTTTGCTGGGAAGCCAGGTCACGAGACGTGCTTTAGAGCACTACTCGTGACATGGTGATGGGCACCAGCACGAGTCGTGCCAACTAAGCATGACTCGTGTCCCTGCTTTCCCCTTCCCGATCAGATCTCGGCCCTCGGTATTCGGCTCTCGACTCTTGGTGGCTCGCGTGATGGAGTGCTTGGCTGCCGGACAAGAGATGGGATAGATCCGATCGGAGTACGCAGAGGAACATGCAATCCGTGCGGGCTGGAAGCCAAGTCAATAGTCGTGCATGCAAGCACGACTCGCGATTGGCTTTATAGCTTCAGCATGAGTCGTGCTGACTGAGCGCATCCTGTGCTTTCCCCCGTTCCCTCTAGCGCTTGGCCTTTCGGCCAAGAAGAGCATCGACACGAGTCGTGTCGACCTGCACGACTCATGTGCTTAGATTTTTCTTCGCAATTAGCCTCTGGTCACTGTCGCGAGTGCGACTCTTATCGCGATCGCGACAGTGAACCTCCACTCGGCCAGTTTTTCTGAAATTGCCCTATTTTGGCTAAAATGAATTTCTTATCTCTTCTACATGGGTTTTTAATACTGTATGGATATAAATATGCTTATATATGTGCAATGTTATGATTTCTTCATGATAAATTATATGTTATGCTTTGGAACATGATTTTGTATTATGTATGACCTGCGAGAGTCAATCTAGTGGATAGTTAGGCATGCCTAATAGAGTTCTTTAGCTACAGCCCTCTGTTCCATTTGGACCCTGATCAGGTCCCCCTTTGGTTCCTCATGAACCTCAATGTATTTGGATCTTGTTTAAGATCCCCTTTGTAAAATGTTTTTGAATGAGAAAATGTGATGTTGCTTTTCGATTCGTACCCGTAAGGTACCACCATGCATTCAGTTCGATTCATACCCGTAAGGTACCGCCATGTGTTCACTCATTATCCACTATTGTGAGTTAGCAGGTGTATCATTTGTTTTTGTTATGCTGATGAGAATGAGAAATCCGCTCGGCTATGACGATAAGTATGTGAATGTATATGTATACGAATGTGATTATAAGCCTTCGAATGTTATGTATGCGATTCAACTATGATTATATGTAATATGATTATTAGCATATGCCATTACGTATGCGTTTTGCCTCAACGACCATTGTGAATGGTCGTCCATATTATTGTTGTTTGTTTCCCCACTAAGCATTATCGCTTAGCACGGGTGTTTCATCCGTGCAGGTGCGGATGGTGTTTAGCTTTTGGGAGAGTCACCGCAAGTCAAGCCAACACAGAGGGAATTGATGTTAGGACTTAGCTTTTGTTATATGATTCTCTTTTGTAATAGTGAACTCTCATTGTATTTATAATTTGTTTCGCTTTCGCATTGTAACTTTTAAAGATTTAATCATTTTGGTAATATCAGAACAGTTATGTAATGAATATTATTATTGCATCTATGGATGAATGATCAGTTTGGTTTTAAAGTTTTAAATTCCGCTGTATATATATGTATGTTTATATTATGTGGATGAATGTTATTGTATAGTTTGTTGGGTGACACCTGTAGACACTAGGTCCTGGGGCAGCCCAGATCAGAGTTACCCGATGAAGAAGCTAATGTTGGTTTCGAATAAGTGATGAAAGTTGTGGGTGTTCATTCTCCAGTTTAATGAGTATCGAAAGTTTTTTTGGGTGAACGGGAGGTTTTGGAGAGTCAAAACCTTGAAAATTGGAATTTTGATCCACAGACGGGCAGCCCATCTGTGGTAGTACAGCCCGTCGCTTGTACAATGGGCCTGTCTCTAACGTCGAATGCCGGCTGTTGCTTGGGGGGGTGCCTGTCGCTTGCTTGAGCGGTTCCCATCGCTTGACCCCAGCGGTGCCCGTCGCTCGGTTGAGCGATGCCTCACGAGTGGCTGTTGTGCCACGTGTAAGGCCCACCGGTCAAATGACCACTTTTACCCTTTCCTCCGACGGCCGTCGGTCAGCCACCGATGCCAATCGGTTAGTGATTTGGAAGTTTAAACCACCGGATTTTGGTGAGATTGAGGGGGATTTACAAAATATTCCAAATATCTTTTAAAATATCTGATTTCAAAAAATCCACTTTAAATCTAACTTTAAAATTTAAATTTATTTGAAATTTTCTACCTAAATCTATAAATAGGGGAAGGGGATTCAATTTTCGGGGTTGGAAAATTTGTTGAAAAATTATTGATTAGAAAACTTTTAATTAGAAAATTAAAGCTTAGCAATTTTCCACAGAGATTTCATTTTCAACTTCTATAAGAAGAATTTTCTTTCAAAATTTCTTATTCTTTATTTTATTTTATTCTCGAATTATGCTAATTCGAGAAAACGAGATCCATTCGTTTTCGTCCATCTAGCTAATTCAGATATTCATCGCTGTCAAAATTCCAAGAAAGAGAAAATAATTTCCTTCTCTTGGTTTATTTTTCAAAGTAAGATTTTTGCAACCAAAAGTCTTTCCAGATCGCGTGATCATAGTCCGATCCTTGTAGAACTCGAGGAGTCAAAATCTTGCAACGTTCACCTTCACGAGGTAAAAATTCGAGGGTAAACATTCTGGGACTATTATTTTGAATTTAATTATTCTTAGTAATTTCTTGTATAAAAATCCATTTTTATTTAAATTAAAACAAAAAGAAAACCTTGATTTTTTGTGCTTTTTTCGGGAACAGAGGTGACCGACAAGCATAAAGACCACCGATGGCCGTCGTTCAAGCGAGCGACAGGCCATCAAGTGTTGCCCTTATGCCCGTCTGTCGCGCCCAAGGACGCCCGTCGGTCACGCGCCTTAGGCCGTCCCTGTGCCTTCTTTACCCCTTTTGTCCCTTTTCCTTTTCTCTTGGTTTTTTTAGCGTTTTTCATGCAATTTCATCTTTTTTCATCTTATTATTTAATTTCTTGCTTTATTCTACTCTCAATTATTTACATTAACACATTTTTTTTTTATTTTGTGAGTTTTTTTTTTATTTTTGACTTGTTTGCTGAATTTGAAGCCATTTTAATGTAGAAGCCGCTGCAAAGACCCAAGGGTCTCCTCCCGGGTTTACTTTCTAGACTTTATCCCTTTTTATTTAATTTATATCGTTATTGTGAATAATGTTCTTTTTATATTATCCCGCTAATGTAAAAATGGTTAAATGTTTTTTATTAATCAAATTGGGATTTTTTTTATAAATTGAGGACCAATGTCCTATTTTTCTAACAAATAAAAATCGACGCCTCAAAATCATTTTGTAATAAATATGCATGCGAGGACCAATGTCCTCACTCCTAATATATATCCCGATTTATGTATGCATCGCTTGCAATTTATAATGGGGGTTGTATTCCGCCCCTAGTTTTATTGTAATTTATTTTTGTATACTTTATTTTAATTATGCTTTATTTACCGCTTCCCTTGAATGGATAATTTGCGCTTTAATTTAACTGCATTAAATTGAATGAGAAATGGGATGAAACGATAAATTCAAAACTTAACTATAAACTTAGCCAAGGTATGAATAAATGAGAAGTCCCGAACCTTCTCTGGTCTTTGGGCTCAGCGAGGCGAGAGGGCCATCTCAATGTTTTGTTGGGATAGGGCCTCCAAGACACCTCTTCCCGTAAAAAGGCTTAAAATTGCACAGTCTTAGGCACCACGAGGCGAGAGGGCCATCCTAATGTTCTGTTAGGGTGGACGCCTCCAAGACACCTCTGGTTTGCCCAAGCGTGAGGCTAGAGGACCATCCTATCATTAGGGTGAAAGCCTCCAAGACACCTCCGGCTTGCCTATAATGGACATAGCAGCGCTGTCTTAGGCTCACTGAGGCTAGACAAACTTTCCCAATGTTCTATTGGGTGGCGACTCCATGAAACCTCCTTATTGCCCGAAATAGCGCCCTTGCAATTTCACTTGCAAGTTTCATGAACCTCATCCCGAAAGCCCTAAAAGCGTGCAATTCGGGGCACCACGGGGTTCGGCGCGTGTCACAGTGGCGACTCCACTGGGGACAATACTCGAGACTTCGCTTCGAAAGTACCTTGGTTAAAATTTACAATTGAGTTTTAATTTAAAAATTTCATCCTTTTTTCAAAACTACATTGCATCTCACTAGAGCCTTAGATCTATGCTAGTTTGGTCCCTCTTTTAACCCCGGTGCGTTCCCGAAGCACGACTTTACGTTCACTCAATGTAGGGAAGTGTTAAGGATAATCACTAACCCAAGCCTTTACCATCATGATATATTAAATAGAGACCCGACCGGTCGTTAAACTCGTGATGAGCTAGACCCGTTGGCAGGGACCATGCTTGGGTAGCCCTAAAGTATCATCACCTTTGACCAAAGCTCATGTAATGGAAATAGTTGCTTCCCCTAAGTGGTATGAACCTTAATACTGTGCTTGCTGTATGGATTATTTTGTATTTGACAAACCCAGATAATTTGATCGGTCACTTAATCAAAGGCTTTCATGCCCTGATAGGCCTGTGTTGATTTATTCGAGCTACCTAAATACATAACGATCATAACCCATGCGCCTGTGCATTAGTTAGGAGAGGTTATGCTGCCGGTTTTCCATCGTGCACCATACGCGTCCATCGGGTCCCCTATTGACCCATGGGCTAATCCCACCTAGGAAAAAGACTATGACCTCGTGAGCGGGAGTGACAAGGGTGGAAGGACCTATGTGCTTGCATGTGATTTGTGGATATTATATAGCATGATCATGCATTATTTGTCATTCATGCATCATCCTAACCCGTTATGTTTTGCAGCCATCATAGATCTGCCTAGGTGGTCAAGAGGTTCTCAGGGGCGGTTAGTCAGGAATCCTTTTTTCGAGCTACCAGAAATGGTGGAATATCCAGACACTCCTTCAGAAACTAGCTAAGCTACTTCAGCTCAGTTTTCTCTACACGAAGAAATGGCAAACTCACCAAGAGGGGCAGATGCCACTAAGGCCTTAATAGCTGATGAAGTAGGCAAAAGGCTAGAAGAGTTCGCGAATAGAATGATGGCTATGATGGCCAACACGGCTCAACCACCTGCTCCACAGAACCCACCACCTCCTCCTATGAGAAACAATGAAAGGGAGGAGGTACCCATGCACTTGCCTCCCCAAAATTGGGGGAACTGCAGACACCGGGTCCCGAGCAGCCTACATCAGGATTACCCAATGACGAAATTAAATGTGCCTTTTTATAGGCAAAAAATGAAAGTTGGAAGTGACGATTTCCTTATCGGTTTGATTTATTAGGAATAAATAAAAATATTTTTTTTAAAAAAAATATTTTTAAAAATTATTTTAGGATAAAAAGTGAGTTTTTAAATTAGTGTGTTTTAGAAAAAAATTAAAAAAAAAATTGCTAGTGTCGAGGGCGCGGTAGCGCCGCAGCGCGTAGGCAGAGCGCACGCGAGGTGCGCTGGGGGACGCGCAGCGCCCAGCGCGCGATGCTGCTTGAGCGATGCATAGTGCCCAGCACGTGCTGCTGCGCGAGCGACACGCTGGGTGTAGCGATGCCCGTCGGGCGCGCCGACGAGCGTTGCTGACCCCTAGCGCGCGCTCCTCGCCCAATTCTGCTGTTTTTCCGTTTTTTGGCCTAAAAATGTTTTTTTTCTTCATTTTTTTTTTGGAATTTAATTCTAAAACTTTTTGAATTCCAAACTCTTCAAATTCATCTGTTTTTTGTGGTTATTGAAATTAAATCATTTAATTTAATTTAATAAAAATCTGATTTTTTTGAGAGGTATAAAATCATTTTTGGAGAGAGAATTAGGGGGAGATTTTCTTTAGAAAGTTTTTTCTTCTTCATCTTTCTTCAAAAAGCAAATTCTCTCAATTTTCTAAAGGATTTTCCAGGATAATTCTCAAAGCAAAAAAGAGCAATTTTTGTTGTTGGCAATTTTCTTCCTTTTTATTTAACAATTTTTACCTTAAGACAAATAAATTAATTGTTTGTTCTTAAGTTAAAATTTCTTTTCAATATTTTATTTTTCTAATATTATTCCTACAAATCAAGACAAAGAATTGGATCATTTACCTTCATTTCATCAAGCTAAATTTTGAGGGTAAGAATTCTTGGCTTAATTTTTAATTCAATTTTTATTTACAATTAAATAGTTATCATGTAAATTATTTTAGATCTATTATTTTTTACTTCTTATTTCTTGTGTTCTTATTTAATTGTTCATATTATTATTATTATTATTATTATTATTATTATTATTATTATTATTATTATTATTATTATTATTATTATTATTATTATTATTTTGCTCTTTATTTGATTATTCATCTTTTATTTCTATTTTTATGATTATCATTATCATCATTGTTGTTCATATATTATTATTGTTATTTTTATTGGTATTATTATTTATCATGTTTTAATATGTTATATTTATTTTATTTCTTGTTATTCATGCATATTTATTTGATTGTTCATATTTCTTGGTTGTTATTGTGTTTTATTATTATTATTATTATTATTATTATTATTATTATTATTATTATTATTATTATTATTATTATTATTATTATTATTATCATCATTATTTGTATTATTATTATTATTATTATTATTATTATTATTATTATTATTATTATTATTATTATTATGTTTGTTGTTACTTATTATTATTATTATTATTATTATTATTATTATTATTATTATTATTATTATTTATTATTTATTATTACTACTATCATTACTATTATTATTTTTATTTTCATTAGTATTATTTATTATTGTTATCATCATTATTATTATTTATGCTTTTTATTGCATGTTGAATTGTTCATATGTTAAATTACTTATTTTTATTATGTCATTCAATTGATTTGTCATACATGATGCATGTTATTTTATTTATTTTAATTTATTTTTACATGTTATATGTTTAATTCATTTTTTATTACTAACACCACTTTTATTTGTATTTTATTATTTAAATACTTATTTTTCATGTGTGAGTTTTTTTCAATGACAAGTGGGAGCTTATGGAGATTTGAAGACACCATTTTGGTGAAGGCACCATTTTAGTGGAATTTATCTTTTTAGCATTTTTAGTATTTTTAGTATTATTATTATTTTGCTTTCATTTGTTTTTATTATGTAATTTGTAATAAGTTTATTTTTAGGCACGCTAAAAAAAAAATCACAAAAATATTTCCATTAAATTAACTTGGAACTTTTTCTAATAAAATGGGACCAATGTCCCAGTTTTTTTACACCTAAATAAACCATCACATTTAACACATTTTTTTTAAGAGCATACGAGGACCAATGTCCTCATCTTTAATAAATAGCTCGTTTTATGTATAATTTGTATTTTATTTACAATGGGGGTTGTATTCCGCCCCTAGTTTTGTTGTAATTTATTTGGCTTTCATTTACTTTATTTACCGCTTTTATTATGTGATTGATATGCGCGTTAAATTAAATTGCATTAAAATTGAATGAGAAATGGGATGAAACGCTAAATTCAAAACTCAATTATAAACTTAATTAAGGTATGAATAAATGGGAAGTCCCGAACCTTCTCTGGTCTTTACGCTCAATGAGGCGAGAGAGCCATCTCAATGTTCTATTGGAGTGGCGCCTCCAAAACACCTCTTGTGTTCCGTAAAAAGGCTCAAACTTGCACAGTCCTAGGCGCTACGGGGCAAGAGGGACATCCTAATGTTCTATTAGGGTGGGACCTCCAAGAAACCTCTGGTTTGCCCAAGCGCGAGGCAAGAGGGCCATCCTAATATTTTATTATGGTGGGACCTCCAAGACACCTCCGACTTGCCCACAATGGACATAGCAGCGCTGTCTTAGGCTCACTGAGGCTAAACGACCTTTCCCAATGTCCCTTTTCCTTTTCTCTTAGTTTCTTAACGTTTTTCATGCAATTTCTTCTTTTTTCTTCTTATTATTTAATTTCTTGCTTTATTCTACTCTCAATTATTTACATTATCACATTATTTTTATTTTGTGAGTTTTTTATTTTTGATTTGTTTGGTGAATTTGGAGCCATTTTGATGTAGAAGCCGCTGCAAAGACCCAAGGGTCTCCTCTCGAGTTTACTTTCTAGACTTTATCCCTTTTCATTTAATTTATATCATTATTGTGAATAATATTTTTCTTTTATTATCCTGCTAATGTAAAAATGGTTAAATGTTTTTTATTAATCAAATTGGTATTTTTTTTATAAATTGAGGACCAATGTCCTATTTTTCTAACAAATAAAAATTGATGCCTCAAAATCATTTTATAATAAATATGCATGCGAGGACCAATGTCCTCACACCTAATATATATCCCGATTTATGTATGAATCGCTTGCAATTTATAATGGGGGTTGTATTCCGCCCCTAGTTTTGTTTTAATTTATTTTTGCGCACTTTATTTTAATTATGCTTTATTTACCGCTTCCCTTGAATGGATAATTTGCGCTTTAATTTAACTGCATTAAATTGAATGAGAAATGAGATGAAACGATAAATTCAAAACTTAACTATAAACTTAGCCAAGGTATAAATAAATGGGAAGTCCTGAACCTTCTCTGGTCTTTGGGCTCTGTGAAGTGAGAGGGCCATCTCAATATTTTGTTGGGATGGGGCCTCCAAGACACCCCTTATGTCCCGTAAAAAGGCTTAAAATTGCACAGTCCTAGGCACCACAAGGCGAGAGGGCCATCCTAATGTTCTGTTAGGGTGGACGCCTCCAAGACACCCTAGTTTGCCCAAGCGTGAGGCTAGTAGACCATCCTATCATTACGGTGGAAGCCTCCAAGACACCTCCAGCTTGCCTATAATGGACATAGCAGCGCTGTCTTAGGCTCACTAAGGCTAGACGAACTTTCCCAATGTTCTATTAGGTGGCGAGTTCATGAAACCTCCTTATTGCCCGAAATAGACACCCTTGCAATTTCACTTGCAAGTTTCATGAACCTCATCCCGAAAGCCCTAAAAGCAGGCGGTTCAGGGTACCCCGAGGTTCGGCACGCGTGACAACACCCTTGCTCATGCGGGTTCTCACTCCATTGCGGATGGATTCTCCCACGTATGTGTAAGGGGTGTTACATATGGACTCTTGCCAACATGCTCTATCCAATGGTCTAATAAAATATTTTTTGACTTTGAGAAGTACTATTCACCTCGACGTCACTATTCACTATCAAAAAATACTATTCATGACTAACCCGATATTGGGACCGTTACATGATCGATTTGCGTGGAATCACCATCAGACGCATCTCCTTCTTATATTTCAGAGATTATCATTTGGCCCTTTCGTTAAAAGTCTATGGTTGGTTCAAAGCATGTAAAAATTTTTAGATATGAAGGAGATAATCATCCCAGTGATGATTAAAATGGATCAAAATCTACTGATTAAAGAGAGAGAGCCCATGAGTCCTCTATACAAAGCAACTTACTTCCCATGTTTAACTAAGAGTGCCTAGCTCAACCAAATAACACTCTTATCACCGTGATGGACCTGAAAGCAATCATTAGAGATTTTACCAAAATTTTCATCCAATCTGTCTATAAGGGCAAGCAACCTCAGACCTCAAGGAGGAATTTGGAGGTTGACATTGAAAAAAGAAAGAAAAAAGACAGAGAAGTAAAAAGGTTATGGTATCCAACTTAAGAGATGAAGAACATGAAAAATTCGGTACTTGCTCCGACGTTAGCGAGGTAGCCAGAAAAGGCAAGGGCAAAGGAAAGATGTACCTTGAAGGTGAAGACGACGCTTCTAATGCACATGATCCCCCCAACACCCCATCGAAGTTAAGCACATCTACAATTTCTATAGAAGATGATATATCCTCTATGTGCATGCTTAAACGGAGACTCTCCCAAAAATCTAGAGAAAAAGAAAGCCCGAAGATAGAAAAGGAGGATACCCGATTCTTACAAAAGGTGAAGAAATTCAAAATTGAGCATCCCAGGAAGCCCATTTTTTATGGCAACACTGTCTCCCCTTTTTATCAAGAAATTAGGGAAGCTGAGCTGTGCCCAAATACACTAGAAAATCTAAACCCAAAAGCCATATCTCTAAATATTTGACAAAAATTTAAATGTACTCTTATGATGATAGAGTTTTTTGTAGAGTTTTCCCTACAACTTTACCAGTCGATGCCTTAGATTGATTCCATGATCTTCCTCCAGAATTAATCACTTATTTTATACAAATCTGTGATCTCTTTATGACAAGGTTCATTGTACATATCTCTGCCAAAATGGTCAATGACCTATGCAACCTGAGATAAGAACCCAATGAAAGTCTTCAAGACTACATTGATAGGATTCAAACCCTAACATAGCAGCTCATGCATTGGCTAGGGGTGTGAATAGTTGTCCAATGTTCGAGAGCATCATGACTCGGCCACTAACAAATTTCACCGACTTGATAGATAGGGCAAACCAACACATCCAGCTAGATAATATTGATCGACCAGACGAAAGGATATCTGGCCGATTAGTGGGCAGGCTGCATTACACGATCAGATAGCCAAATAAAGAAGCAAAGAGCTCGAAAAGAGCATCCACTTCAACAAACTCTGGCAAAAGGAAGGAGTTTTAGCAAGGAAGGTCTAAATGCCATGTAAACAATCTGACTAGAACCTACACTCCGCTCAACAACAACCCTATCACCATTTTGATATAGATCAAGGATAATCACAATAAGGTCAATTGGCCAAAGAAAATGTCCAACCGGACATTATCAAGAAGAGACAAGAGAAAGTACTGCGAGTTTCATAAAGACGTTGGTCACACAACTAACTAATATAACTCATTAAAAGAAGAAATTGAAAGACTCTTGCATAAGGGATCTTTGAAAATATTCGTAGGGTGAAGGCAGAGAAGTCCCTGCAAGCCTCTACTTGAAAAAAGAGACATATCGGATTCTGAGGAAGATGAGGACCGTAGACAATCGAGAAATCTTGAACAACAAAGACAAAAGGAAGGAGTGATCAATATGATCATCGGAGGATCATCATATTTGTATGATTTTTCCAAGAGAAAAAAGGTTAAGGGTGTGTGCTTCTCAATAAAATCTAAGAAGATGCGACTTGTGACCTTATCCCCAAAAGATGCAGGCGATCTAAAGTTCCCTCATCAAGACACCCTAGTTGTCTCTATCGCTATCAATAATTTCCAAGTGAAAAGGATCCTAAACGATAACAGCAGCGCCATGAATGTCTTGCCTTTAGAAGTAAATAAAAAGATGAGGCTTTCGATCAAAGAATTGAAGCCAAATACCACCCCACTGATCGGGCTCGACA
The DNA here is from genome assembly GCA_947683425.1 of Excoecaria cochinchinensis. Classification (NCBI taxonomy): domain Eukaryota; kingdom Viridiplantae; phylum Streptophyta; class Magnoliopsida; order Malpighiales; family Euphorbiaceae; genus Excoecaria; species Excoecaria cochinchinensis. The sequence continues at coordinate 8,711,876 of CANTUQ010000009.1, forward strand.
ATGCCACCATACCAGTGGTCGGATCAATAGAGCTCTTTGTGGAACTTGGAGATAAGGTGGTAACTCACATGTGTAAAGCCACATTAATGGTCATGGACCTAGACTTTGCATATAATGCAATTTTTGGCAGACCGCTACTCTTTCATATGGGAGCCACAATCAGTGTCTGGTACATACTCACAAAACTGCCTATGAAAAAAAAAAGATGCCATCCTAAGGGAAAACGAAAAAACTTCTAGGGAAGCTTATATCTCTGTGGTTAACCAGCAAAAGCAAGCTTACCTGGTAGAGCCTGGCTTAGAAAAGGAAGAAGGGGTTAAAAAGCCTAGGATGGATCCAGAAAGGGAACTAATGAAAAAGGAGCTGTTGGTAGGGAAGGAAGTCTTGGTAGGGTCGGGCATGACCTAAGAGGTTAAAAAGGAAGTAATGCAAGTGCTGATGATTAATCAAGCATTTTTTGCATGGAAGCCAAAAGATATCCTTGGCATCAACCTTAAGGTCATCACGCATAAGTTGAACATTGATCCGAACCATCCTTTAGTCAAGCAAAGACTGAGAAGACACACTCCCAATCGGAGGAAATTTATCTCGAAAGAAGTCAATAGGCTCCTTAAAGCTGGAATCATCCGAGAGGTAGATTACCCCGACTGGATCGCCAATGTGGTCTTTGTGAGAAAGAAAAATGGGAAGTTAAGGATGTGTGTCGACTTCACTAATCTTAACAAAGCTTGCTCGAAAGACAGCTACCCACTGCTAAGTATTGACCAACTCATAGACACTACGATTTGCCATGCGATATACTCTTTACTCGATGCTTATGCTCGCTATCACCAGATACTGATATGGCTGATGTATCAAGAGAAAACAACCTTCATCATAGACAATGGGACCTTTTGTTACAAGGTAATGCCATTCAGTCTAATGAACACCGAAGCAACTTATCAAAGACTAATGAACAAGATTTTCAAAGATCAAATCAGAAAAAATGTTAAAGTTTACGCTGAAGACATGATAGTAAAGAGCAAGAGCCAAAAGGAATATGTCGCTGATCTTAACAAATATCTAACACTTTCAATAAGTTCCAAATGAAACTAAATTCAAAGAAATGCATCTTTGGAGTGCAATCAGGCAAATTTTTGGGTTTCAGGGTTTCCCAAAAAGGAATCGAAGCCAACCTGGAAAAAAAGGCAATCCTGGACATATAACCTCAGAGCTGGGTCAAAGACATCCAAAGACAAAATGGGAGAATCACTATTTTAGGCAGATTCATCTCTTCCTCAGCAAAACATTGTACACCCTTCTTCAAGACATTGAGAAAAAATGATGTCTTCAACTGGAAATGGACTTTCAAAAGGCCTTTGAGGAATTTAAACAATTCCTCACCAACCCGCCATTACTAAGCTGACCGATTCCTAGCAAAATGCTTTTCCTCTATCTATCTACCTTAGGGGAAGCAGTGGCAGTTGTCCTGATTAGAGGAGAAGGGAATCAATAGCTGCCAATCTACTACGTCAGCCAAATGCAAAAAGGGCTAAAATTGAGGAAAAGTCCAACGGAACAATTGATTATTGCACTAATCATGTGTACCTAAAAATTGAGATAATATTTTAAAGCTCATACCATTATTGTTCAATCCAATAAGCCGCTCAGAAAAATCCTTTAAATGCTTTATTTGGAAGGAAAGGTGGTAGGGTAGGCAATAAGGTTACAATCCTTCGACGTCAGATATGAACCGAGGAGTGCAATCAAGGCATAGGTCTTAGCTAATTTTGTGGCAAAATTCACCAATGGTGAAAAGGCTGAGAGACCTGAGAAAGTTTCTTAGGAATGATTATCGACAGGGCCTCAAACATTAGATGAGGCATCGACATAGTAAAAAGGACCCTTATGCATCTTGATCAAATATGCCATTAAGCTAAGCTTCAAGAAATCCAACAGCATAGCAGAATATAAAGCATTACTGAGAGGTTTGAAATTGGTCAAGTCCATCTAGCCAAAATGCCTCAAAATAAAAAGCGTTTCCCAGTTATTAATGCTTTACTTGGCTAAGGTCAAAGCAATGATAAAACAGCTGGAAGACAACGAAATAGTATGGAGCCTAAAAAAGGCACTAAGAAATGAAACTAGCCTAGCCAATCGGCTTGCTAAAATAGCATCCTCTGATCAGTAAGAAGTCAAGGAAGACATAACGATCGAAGAACAGTTCTCCTCTTCTCTCGAAAAATTAGAAGTCATAGAAATTGATCAACAAGTGAACACATGGATAAGTCCAATCATCCGATACCTTCGGACAGGTGAACTACCCAAAAATGAAGCTGAAGCAAGAAAGATTGCAAGGAAGTCACTCAATTACTCCATAATCAATGATTAATTATATAAGAAAGCGTTTAGCCATCCATGGCTCAAATGCGTAATGAGGGAAAATGGAGACTACATCATCAGAGAAATTCACGAAGGCATTTGCAAAGCTCACAAAGCAAGTAGGGCAATCACATGGAAAATGCTGTACATCGGTTACTTCTGGCCAAGCATCTTCAAAGATGCACAAGAAAGGGTCAAGAAATGCAAGCCGTGCTAAATTCACAAAAGAATAATCAGGCAACTGGCAACCAACCAGCAACCGATCAGTGTGTCCTGGCTGTTCGATCAACGGGGTTTTGATATCTTAAGCCCTTTCCCTCAAGGTAAACGATAAATAAAATTCCTTATCATAGCCATCAACCACTTCTCAAAGTAGATCGAAGCAAAACTTTAGCAATAATTACTACCGAAAGAATAAAAAACTTTGCCTGGAAAGAAATCATCTACAGCTGAGGTTTGCAAAAAGTCTTCATTACGAATAATCCAAAGCAGTTTGAGGTCTTCAAGAACTTCTGCTCTAACGTACACATCAACCTCATATTCACTTTGGTTACTCAGCCATAAAGTAATGGGATGACTGAAGTCTCCAATCGAACAATCTTGAAGGGGTTAAAGAAAAGATTAAGGGAAGCAAAAGGTAATTGGACGGAAGAACTGCAAAGTGTCTTATGGTATTACAGGACCTTACCCAAAGCCGAGACTTTGCAAACTCCATTTTTGCTAGTATACGGTTCAGAAACAGTAATACCGGTAGAGGTAGTGTAATATGCGCCGAACCCCGGAGGCCCTAAAAAACCCGCTTTTAGGGTATTCGTGAGGGGTTCGTAAGACCCATAAAGATTACAAGGGCATCTATTTTGGGTAATAATAGGTGATTTGGAGTCGCCACCCAATAAAATATTGGGAAAGTTCATCTAGCCTCATTGAGCCTAAGACAATACATATGTCTATTTTGGGTAATAAAGATGTATTTTGGAATCCCCAATCCTAATAGGACATTAGGAGGGTTTCATTTAATCTCGTGAAATCTAACACCAGAGAGAGTTCGGGACTTTACTTTTATTCATACCCTAGTTAAGGTTACAAATGAGTTTTTTAGTTAAATTTTCATCATTTTCTCATACCATTATGCAATTTATTAAAGCACAATTCAAGCAGATAAAGGAAACCAATAAATAATACGATTAAAATAAAGCAAATAAAAGTACATTAGCTTATAATAAAATGGGGGCGGAATACAACCCTAATAAAAGGAAATATAAATCATGCATAAAATGGGACATTTATTTGAGGTGACGACATTAGTCCTCGCATATATACTTAAAAAATGGTTTTAGCTAGCATTTTTTATTGGAAGGGAAAGCTAGGACATTGGTCCTATTTTATTGAAGAAAATCATGTTTTATTCGTAGAAATCTTTTGATGCTTTTTATGTTAACGAACACAAAAATAACATTCATTATAACTAAATAAAGAAAGTCTAATGAGAACCAAACTGAATAAAACTCAAATAGGAGAATATAAGAATGTGAACCAAAATGAAGTCGCTTATTTAATTTGAGCCCCCATCCTATCATCCATGTTTAGGGAGTGAAACTCATCAAAATAAAATAACATGTTAGAAAGCATTAAGACAAAGAATTAAATCCAAGTTGATGACAAAAAATGGTAGAAAATATTAAATATAGCAAAAAAACTATAATGTAAGAAGAGCGAATTAAAAACAAATAAAAATGGAAAAATAAGGGATCAGGGATGGCCAAATAACTGAGGGACGGCCGTCCCAGAGGAGACCGATAGGATGAAAAAGTATCCCGCGATGAGCCATTGTGCACTTGAGCGACGGTCGTTGTAGGGCCTTCAGCCCATTGGTCATCTCCAGATCTCAAAAAAAGAAAGAAAACTAATTAGAATCCAAATTCTTACATTTTTAACCCATTATTTCATGCAATAAATTAATAATGAGGCAAACAAAATGATAAGATAAATTAATTTACATTTTGAAATCAATTCATATGTCTCACATCAAGGTATTAAAATTAACACAAGAATGGTTAACCTAGAGTGTTTACCCTCGGAATATTGATCTCTGGAGGGCAAAAGTTGTATAGATCTTCCCTCGAATTCTATAAGGATTGGTTGACAATTGAACACTATTAAAAACAATTTTTCTCTGCAAAAATCATTCTTTTTAAATGATCTGAAATCTAAGGAAGGTAAATCAAGAAAAGAGAATTGATTTCCCTTTCTCGAATTCACTTCTATCTTTTAAAATGATTTAGAATCTTAACAAGGTAAATCAAGAGAAGAGAATTGATTTCTCTTTCTCGAATTCACTTTTTAATTCCTTTTGTCAATAGATTTCAAAATAAAATTGATATATAGAGAAAACTAAATTTATAAAAATTGATTTTTTTTAAAAGGTTTTTCAAAAAACCAGAATACCCCCTTCTCCTTCATTAGCCTTCTATTTATAGGCTAATTCTGATTTAGAGATAAAGATAAAAAATAAATATTTATCTTTAGAGATAAATAAAAAATTTTAACTATCCTCAAAGATAAATATTAAGTTTGATTTATCCCTAAAGATAAATGATATCAAATTATCTTTTTATAAGATAAAATCAAATATTTCCATTTATCCTTGAAAATAAATATCAAATATTTGATTTTTCCATAAAGACAAAGTGATTTCAAAAGTTTGATTTATCTCTCAGGATAAATGATATCAAATTATCTTTTTAGGGGATAAAATCAAATATTTCTATTTATCCTTAAAGATAAATATCAAATATTTGATTAATCCGTAAAGATAAAGTGATTTTAAATAATCCTTAGATATGAAATCAAATATTTTTAGATTATCCCTGTGGATAAACATCTTAAAATTTTTTATTTATCCTCAAACAACCAAAATCTCACTGTCAGGTACCAACTGACGGGCATCCCTTGGCTTAAAGACGGGCATCGATCAATAGGGGATAGCCACCTCTGCCAAGCGAAGGGCACCCACTCGTCTGAGAGGGATGGGTGTCCCTCTCACATTAGCGACGGGCACCTGCTCACGCGAAGGACCGGCGTCCCACAAGTGCGAGCAACAGGCACCTGCTCGTGCGAGCAACAAGTGCCCCTCGGTTGAGAAACGGCGACCGACGGTCGTTCGACGAATCTGACGGGCATCTTGGTTGACCGAAGGGCGTCGGTCAACCAAAAGATAAATTTTCTCATCTAAAAAGGCTTTTTTCAAAACAAAAAAGACTCAAAAGGATTTTCGGTCACCAATATGCTCAGAATTTGTGAAAATCAGGAGCTAAAACCTACAACCTCACTCCTTTACCTATGAAACAGGTACCGATATCTTCATTGTGTAACTTTGATCTGGGCTGCCTCGAGACCCGGTGTCTACAGCTGCCCCTAATTTTGGGAAAACTAGTGCACTAGTGTCTAGATAAGCCAAAATTCAGAGCGTACCTGAGGCAGTCCTTACCTTTTGACTGTGCTATTTAGAGATCGTGGATTGTGGCTTATGATTATCGCCACTGAGTCATTTTGGAGACTTCAATAAAATTTTTTAGGCATATGATTGTCACCTTCAAGACCTTGGCATATGATTATCGCCGCCTAGTCATCTTGAAGACTGCTCTCGACCTGTGTGGCATATGATTGTCGCCATAGGGATATGCTGAAGATTACAGATAATCTATCCAGCATGTGACTGTCGTCGTCAAGATCTTGGCCTATGATTGTCGCTGTCGTATCATAGGCATGTGATTATACAATGACTTGTTCTGTAGGCTACAGTTTGTCTGTCCGGCATATGATTGTCACCTTGAAGACATCGGTATATGATTATCACCGTGGAGCCATAGGTATATAATTATTGCCTCGCCTTATTTGATATACTGCAGTTGGTCTTTGCGGTATATGATTGTCGCCTTTGAGACACCGGCATATGATTGTTGCCATTGAGCCGTAAGCATATGATTATCACCACGTCTCATTTGATATACTGCAATTGGTCTATCCAGTATATGATTGTCGCCTTCGAGACATCGGCAAATGATTGTCATCATTGAGCCGTAAGCATATGATTGTCGCCATGTCTCATTTAATATACTGTAGTTGGTCTATCTGGCATATGATTGTCACCTTCGAGACACTGGCATATGATTGTCGCCATTGAGCTGTAAGCATATGATTGTCGCTACGTCTCGTTTGATATACTGCAATACAATTCCTGTAATTTTACACAATTTTGTTAGATTATGGTATTAACTAGATTTTTCAAATATAAGTTTAGTATCTTGTTTATTCATCTCTTTTATTAGTTATGGCTCATCTTATTTCATCCTCTCTTTTATTATTATTATTTTTTGTTATGCGCTTACATAGGAGAATAAAAAAAATCTAAAAGAAACACAATAGTTGTGATTAAATAGATAATAATAAAAAGTTTGTACATCAAAAGATATCAATAAACAAATCTCCCTGAACATGCACTATAAAGGAGGATAATCAGACGGCTTATCGGGGTTCTAATCACTGTTAGACACATAAATCAGTTGAGCTCCAGACGAAGACGGCCCAGCTCCAGAAGTCGATGGCTCAGCTCCAAAAGAAGAAGGCTGATCTCGAAATGCCGAGGGTTTGACTCTAGCAGTTGGCTACAGTAGGGACTAAGGCGCTACTGATAACTCTGCTCACAGAAGATGCCGAAACTGAATCTGGGCATACCCATCTAGAAACAGGCTAAGCACAAGTCTTGAGGAACTCTAAGAACTCGCTAATCACTCTCGCCAGCTCTGAAAAAACCTATGTCTGCTCTAAGCTCTGGCGCTTAGAGGCATCCCTAATCCGAGTATGCCTATCCTCCATCTGCTCCCGTAACCCCCTGATGGTCCCAGATATGTGTGGTATAGAGGCCTCTAAAATCTCCACTCGAAATCTGAGAGAGGTGATAAACTCATCAACCAGCTGGACGGCCTCATCGATCCTCTGGGCTGCCGCTACCTGAGAGGCACTCAAACCCTATCTCAAATCCTCTATGAGCCTCTCTTATCTGTCTAGGTGCTAGCCTAAAACCTTGTCTCTCTCCTCCATGCATCGATCCATGGTGGTAATAGCGGCAATCACTGCTGAGATGATCTCCTGCTACACGGATGGAGAGGGTGACCATCTGTTGAACTGTGTTGGCTCTGTATAGGGCTCTAATGGTGGAGGAGCAATAGATGTAGATGCCCCCGGATGTCTAGGTCATCTATAAGGGTGATACCTCCTCTCTACCCGAATGTCTGACCGCTGAACTGATGGCGATAAAGGAATAGGACTCAGTATCTCCATCTGTCCCTGCTGATAGGTTGGAGTGAAGATCATCTCATCTAAGTCTATGTCCATGCCCTGATCCCGGGGGGTATGAGGCTACTCCTCCTCGGGCTACTTCTGCTATGGGTGGCCCTCCTCTGGCTGGGCCTCCTCCTCTGGATCTTTTGGTGCTAGCTGGAATGGAGGTATATGAAAGAGGTATCTAATCTCCGCTACTGTAAGCAATATGTACTTGTCGGGACGGCCAGGCATCTGAGCTACCATCCCATAGTCTAGGCTGCAGCTAAGTCAACATATACATCCTCGTCTAATGGAGGCCCAAAATCAACTAGAGGAACTCTCAGGTACATAAGCAGCCTGGTGATCACACCCTCAGCACATATAAATGGAGTCATCCCCCGTGCTAACCAAACAAGATTAGCCAAATCTCATGGCTAATATTGAGTTGCCAGCCTATCACCATTGCCCACAGACTCCAAATCTTTAACCGATCTAGGATTCCTAGCCCGACCAAGGTAGGAGCTGGATAGCACTTGATGGACATACCACAAGGCCTATGATGAGAGTATAGTGCTCTTCGCCGTTTTGTGGTCATATAGTGCTCCGGCAGTGTAATGGCCTCCCAATGTTGCCTCCGGATTGCCCTCTCTAGCATCATCACATCTACTCCAAATGGAAGTCCCATCGCCTGGGCAAAGACTCTATGAGTGATGCTAAAGTGATCTCCTCGGACCCGAATCTGTATGACGCCTTCCTCGACATCCGGTCTCTGGAACCCTCTATAATAAAGTCTGGCTAAGAACTCTCTCGCAATCTCTGGTGAGTCTGGAATGATGGTTGGAGAAACTTCATCCACCCTGCTGCCTCCAGAAGTGCCTCAACCTCATCTAATATCCCCATATGCTGGAGGAAGGGCCTGGAGATGTATCGACTAGCACGAAACTGGACGCGGGCTAAGTCCTAAAATCTCTCCCTCGGTTTGGGGTCATCCATGCTGGAAATTAAGGCTCGGGCTGGTCCTGAGGAATGTTTTGTCTCGGAGGCATCCTAAAAAAAGGTAAGAGTTAGTTTAGGCCTTGTAAAATATTTGCATTTTAAGGTTTTTTCAAAATTTCGGCAGCATTCCGGCTAGGATGTGCCTAACCAAAAAAATTTTTAGCAGCACCCCTGCAAGGATGTGTCGAACCCCCTACATAAAAAGTGCAATCAACAGGCCTCAGGCCCCAACAACAATTTTATAGGCATAATTATTTTGTTAAAAAATAAATATATAAATGGAAAGTCCTACTTTACTGTCTTATTCTACTCTTAAAAACTTCAACTTGCAGTTGTAGAAATAGAGTAATTCTACAAAAGTAAAATAATTAATTACAACTAACTTTTCATTCACTATTTTATATTTTTCATTCAATGGGCAGTGTGCGAAGATCAAACTGGAGAATATGAAAAGGACCTAATTTCATTTACATTTCTTAGCATGCATATCTACGGTGCATCTACAACACAAAATTGGAGAAAAAAATTGAAAGAAGAAGGGGATAATTTCCAAAAACCAACCTATGAGTCAATGAACTACACTAAAAAAATACACAAAATTAATTGCTAAAAACTAGACTCATACATTCGCGGCTATCACAGGAACGTTTTGGTGCAAACAACATGCAAAATGGATGAAAAACAATGGTGTCAGTTCGCGCAGAAAAGAAGAAATGAAGAAGAAGAAGAAGAATGTGAAAAGGCGGGTAACGGCTCGCCTTATATAGGCTTTCATGACCAACGGGCAGGCCGTGCATGGAGCGAGCGACGGGCTATCCTGCAGGCCCATCGGTCGTTTCGGATTTTTAATTTTTTTTTGACCTTGAGAATTTAGAATACTCCCTGAATATCTTGTGCCCTGATTTTAGCATATGATAGCATCTGCCAAATTTATTTTCCTGAAAAACTTGACATGACAGAAATACACGTAAAAGATTTATGCACGTGAAATGCTTGAATAATATAGAGCAAAATCCACCCAGGCAGTACAAGGTTGACCGATGGGCTGGCCGTGAGTCACTCGAGCCACGCCCTTTGGTCGTTACTTTCTATAAATACTCGCCTTTTCCTTGGATTTCGTGCACTCATCCTTTTGGTTTCTGGTCAAAGCCCTTTCTCCAGGTTTTTTCCCTATTTTCTTCTTTTTCCTTGCCATATCTTTTCCTTTCTTCACTTATATTTTTGGGAGTGTCTCCGTAGGCCCGGCCAACACAGAAGGAGTGAAGTTTTAGAGCTTAGCTTTGTATATAGGTCCTTTTGTAATCTTTTGGTTCTATTTTTATATTTATCTTTTGTAATTCTTCCGCTATGTACTTTTTGAAGACTGTAATTTTTGTAATGATATCATATGTACAATTACACTTTTGTAATGAACCTTTATTATATCAATGAATGACTCTTTGGAATTTTAAGTTTTAATTTCCTCTGTTATCTTTATGCTTTGTATACGCTTTGTTGTGGCTTGCTTGGTGATACCCGTATCCGTACGAGTTCTCACTCCCTTCATGGATAAGCTCTCCTACATATGGGTATAGGGTGTTACAATTTTTGGTATCAGATGATAAGTTGCAATTATATTAATATTTTAGATTAATTCTTGGCATAATTATGTGTTTTATTTATTTAATTTTAATAATAAATAATTAGTTTTTGTCTTTTTATTTATTTATAATGTTTTTATAATTTTTAATAAGTTTTGGGATGTTTTCAGGCGTTTTATTTTAATCCGGAGCTAAAATGGAGGTTTGGGATTGATTTTAGAAGAAATTGTGGAAGGAGGGCAATTTTAGCCAAAAGCACAGCCGTGCTCTTCAATAGCACAGCTATGCTTTCGAAGGAAGTGCACAGCGACACGGAACAACTGGCGACACAGTTGTTCTCCCTCGCAAGGCACAGCTGTGTCACGCAGCAGGAGGCGCACGCACAAGGAGCAGGTCACGCGTTTTTCGCCCAGGAGCACAACTGTGCTTCAGCGAGAAGCACAGCTGTGCTTCACCTTTCTCGCGCAACAGTCGTGCAACCCTAGCACAGGATAGCTGTGCTTTGTAAAAGCACAGCTGTGCTTTTCTCCAGAGTGAAAATAAAACGCCGCTTCATCTTCTAAAACAGGGGGAGAAGTTTTTAGACTTAGTTTTCATTTTTTCCGCTAGTTTCCAGTATTATTTTCATTTTTAGTTTAGGTTTTAATTTTTATTTGTTGTTTTAGTTTAGATTTAATTTTGAATTGCAATTTCCTTCTTAAATAATTTAGATCAATTTAGTTTAAATCTATATTTTGGGGATTCAAGGGGATTCCAAGGTTGAAGAACAAGAACTTCAAGATCTATTTTCTCTCTCATCAAGGGTGTATTCTAAACTTTAATTTTCCATATTTTATGTTTATATTCTTGATGTTAGAGTAGTTAATCATGCTTGGGAGTTCTTGAATCATATTTGTATTTTGAATTTTTGGATTTAATAAATATTTCCATGTTTTCTTTTATTCCTCTTGTTATATATTGTTTGCAATTATAATGATGATTGGAGCTAAATCCAAAAATTGTTGTTTGTGCAAATGCTCTGTTCTTTTAATATTGGCATGTATATTTCCAACTTAATCCGAGATGGTAGGTTGATTTGTGGGTGTTAATGTTATTAGATTAAGAATAGTGAGGAATAAATAGGTTTAAGATAGCTTAATCCGGGATGGTAGGTTATCTTAGATCTAGGATTTGGTAACCCGCGCTTAAGCTAATTAATAGACTTAATCCGAGATGGTAGGTTTGTTAATTAGAATAGCTTAATCCGAGATGGTAGGCTTGGGCTTAGTTGGGTTGTCCAGAATTTCATGTTATATTGTTTTACCAATTTTCAGTTACATCTATGAGGATAGAATTTCCTAAGCATTTAATTTCATCCTTGAGTAATTTCTTGATGAACAATTTTATATTTAATTGTTAATTTATTTTCTTGCTTAGTTTAGTTTTCTCCACCAAACAAATTGGAGACATCTCAAATTCACTCATCTATAGATATTTAACTAGACAATCCTTGTTCCCTTGGGTACGATAACTCGGGGTCCTAAATATACCCTACTTTATTACTTGTTGATTCGGTACACTTACCGAGTACCCGTCAAGTTTTTGGCGCCGTTGCCGGGGATCACAGTGTTGTTTGTTTTATATCTTTAGTTGAGTTAGTTTGAGGTTTTTATTTTTCTTTTTATTTTAATTTGGTGTTTATTTTGGCAGGAAAATTTTGAGACATTTTCAAAATGATGCAAGATAGCGATTAAGATTATGAGTTGGTCCTTTTGCGAGCTCAAGTGAATGATATGATGAGGGAGATGCAAGAGTTACGACAATTGTATTCAACTTCACAAGTCACCTATTCACCATCTTTTGAAGATCCTCACTCTTCATGTGTATCACAAGAGTCTCACTTTGCCCATATCGAACGTCTTTCAAACTACATTTATTGTAGAGAGAAGGAATACCAAGCAGAAAGGGGGGAGTTGCAGGCTACAATCAACTTTCAAGAGGAAAGGATCAAGGCTCATGGGGATCTATTAAAGAATCAAGCATTGGAGATCCAAAATTTGGAATCCAAGTTGGAGTTTTTAATTTTCTCCTCGAGTGATCAAAAAGATGGTGGTAAATTGAGTCATGCACCTATAGAGATTAACGAGAATTTTGAAATTTTTGGATGGGGTGCATGAAGAAGAAAAGGAGCCAATTATTGTTGAAGACAAATCTTGTGTTTCTTTGGAAACTAATTTCAATTTTTCTGTGCAGGATAGTGCACCAAAGGAGCAAGAGTTGAGCGATTCTCAAATGGAAACACTGAATTCAGTCCATTTGAAGGATTTATTTAGGCTTGAAAAGCCGGTAGAGTTCGTGTATAGTGAACCCAAGGTGGAGTCATACTTCATCGAAGACATGGAATTTCCCACCTTGGTAGCTTTCGATGATTTTCTCCTACTGATGGGGAAAAATGAAGAGCAAAAACCGGAAAGTCCATTATTTGGTTCACAAGCTCGTCCACCCGAGAGTGACATGAGTCGAGCTGGGACTCAATAAACCAGAACTTTTATTTTTCTTAATCCTTTCTATTTAATTTTCTGTCATTTTTCTGTGTTTTTATGTTTTAAGTTTTAATTACTAGTTGTTTATATTTGTATTTTTATTTTTCAAAAAAATAAAAAAAAAATAAAAAAATTAAAAATAAAAATAAAAATAAAGTGTTCTCTAAAAAAAAAATAAATACTAATAGTAATAATAATAAAATAAAATTATTATATATATTTTTATAAAATAATATTCCTTAAATTTTTAGTGTGTTAGAATGTTAATTTGTTATTTTTAATGTTTAATTTGTTGGATTTAATTTTTGTGTTATTTGGTTTTGATTTGTTTCATTGTTTTGGAAATTAATAGTTGAGAAGGAAGAAAATTTCAATTGAGGAGCAAGAAGCCAAGAAGCCAAGAAGTGCAAATTGGAACATTGGGGCAGTAGCATCAGGTATAGCGCAAAAGACACAGCTGTGCTTTTACAAAAACACGGCTGTGCTTTCATTTAAAACACGCCAGTACAAAGCGCTGAGTGTAAAACACGGCTGTGCTTCTATCAAAAGCACAGCTGTGCTTTCAATTAAAAGCACGCCGAAATGCAGCACTGGAAAAAACACAGCTGTGCTTCTTTGAAAAGCACAGCTGTACGTTTTCGCACAGCCCTTTAACACACGCTGTGCTCCTCTTTCTTCCTCTTTCTCTTTTCTTCTCCCCTGTTCCTCCCTATTCTTCAAAATCAAAAATTTCTTCGATCTTCAATTGCAATCCAAGCTGTTAACAGGTAATTTAAATCTAATTTTTATTTTCGAATTGTAATTGAAATATATTCTTATTTTATGTTTAATTTTCGCTTTTTCCCCAAATTCTTGCCCGATATTGATTTTTCCCCATTTTTGCGCAAGTTCTAGAATTCTGCTTGAGTTCGAGATAGATTGAACTGAACCCTCCCTTCAATTCTCGATTTTCAAATTTTTAATTTTAGCATTCCAGTAAATTTTGCAAGCTTCAGGTATGTATATTTCCCTCATATCTGTTCTAAACGCTACTGTGTAAATATGCATTTGCTTTCACTAAAATTCTCTGCGATTTTGATGTTTATTTGTGATTATGTGAATTGTGCTGCTTGTCTTGTACGTTTGTACAGATCTTTGGGTGTTGGGGGTTATTAAATTTACACACAAATCCATTTTATATTCATGCACACCAGCTGTTTGCTTAAATGCCTCAATGGATGTTCAAAGAATAATTTTGTGCTTTTGTTTGATTTGTACGACAATTCTTGTGCATGAATTCTTATAAAAATTGTCAATTTGAGCTATGCAATTTATGTTAGAGCTGGATGGCATGAACTTTGTGCTTATATGTCATGAAAATTTATTACCAATGGCACTGTTGGAGCTGATTTAAATAGCTGCTGTGATGAGTGTCTGGCCAACTTTTAATGGAGCAGTTTGTCTAGGAATTATCAGTCTTTAGAGCTTAATTTTTATGTCATTCTTTTCTGGGTATTGAGGCTGCCATGTTGACTGGGTTTTGGGCTTACTTTTCAATTATCTAGCTTGCATTTATTCTTTACTTGGTCAATTGAAAGGGAGAATCATGGATGATGGGATTTTGAACTTCAATTGGGGAAATTAAATGTTTTCATTGTATTAGTTTATTTGGGCATAGAAATGGATGGGAAGATGTTGAAAGTTTAATTTTAAATTACTTGAGATTATGCTTGGTGATTGTATTGTGTGATATTGATGTTGCTGTTGCTTTAGTTTTTAATTTAGATGCAATTGAATATTGTGCTTGATTGAATTGAGTCAAATGTATGTTTGCTAGTTCCCGACTTGATGGGGTTAGGATGAGTTGTTTTGGATGCCAATTTTTCACATTCTTAATTACATGCAACTTTGAATTTTTCCTACATATTTTTGCTGTGAATGACGCAGTGATTAAGTAGACTTTGCATTTTTCTCTGTTATTCTCCAATAATTGCATTCATTTTATTCTTGGCAATTGCATTTCAATGATGAATTACTTGTGCGTATTTTATTCTCCACCTTGTACTTTTCATCTTTAATTTCTTTAAATTCTACTTTGTGTAATTTTCCAATTATTACTATTTTGTGCATAGACTTTGTACTTCAATATGTTTATACATTTGCCTTATGCTTAATGTTTTAATTTTTGCATCATCATTAGCTAGAAAGTATATTTATTGTGTAACTTTCTGTTGTAAAGCTTTGGTGAGTTTTGATATTATTCTTCCAATTTAGTTATAGATGTGGTATGCGCTTAATGAAACCAAGAATGTTTTGAACAAAGTGTTTACTTTTTTTTCAGGAACCATGGTTCGCAATAGAGAGGAGCAACCATCAGCGCCCATTCAGCCTCCTGATTGGTTGACTCCAGAGCAGCGCACCCTGTTCAATAAGCTAGCTGCAAAGATTATTATTTCGAGTAGGTTTATGAGCATGAAGACACACATTGACCTGGGCATTCAAGAGAGGGTATTATCTTTGCTGAGGAACATTGGATGGGAGGAGTTCTTTTCTCTGAATGGTCCGACTTATCCTGAGATAACATTGGAGCTCCTTAGTACGTTTCAGTACTCTCCTAGGTTATCTCTGGATGATCAGAATACCATTCAGTTTAGAGTGCACAATATCCCTTATTTTCTATCGATTGCTGACCTGGCTAGATACTTGAGGTTGCCAGTGGATGGGGAGGTGCATATTGTGGGTGACTCAGCTGTGCATTGGGCTATTATTGGGAAGCCCAATATGGATTTTCATGCGAGAAACACCAAGTCAATGAAGCTCCGCTCTCCAGTCTATCAGTACCTACACAGAGTGATGACTTCATCAGTGTTCATGCGACCAGGGTGTCCTAGCAATGTGAGCACACTAGACTTATTCTTTCTATATGTTATGGAGACCGGCACCAGAGTTAATGCCGCACCTTGGTTGTGTAAGCAACTGAAGAGAGCCACCGCTACTTCAGGGAAGAGGATCGGGATTGGTGGATTGATCACCTTGATCATGAGAGCCCTGCATCTGCCTACTCCTGACATGGGACCAGCCTTGAGGTCATCGTACTTGATTGATGAGGAGGTAGTGCTTAGATGTAGGATAGCTATAGAGGATCCTTCTTTCGAGAGTGGATATAGACTTAGGAGAGCGGAGGAGATGGAGGCCCATGACTTGGGTGATGATGGAGAGGGCGATTCTGATGATGCCCACCTGCCAGCTGATCACGATATTGATGCTCCACCACCACCTCCGCCACAGCGAGCGACAGCCACTACTTCCAGTAGGAGGGTGAGACGGAGGAGTGATATTCCATTCTCCCCTCCAGATATGAGCCGCTATGCTCCGGGGCATGATGAGCCATCTTCTTCTACCGCCCCTCCACCCTCAGCTCCATATTTAGATGCTTCGGTGGTCCAGACCTTGATATCAGAGATGCGGTCTATGACTGCTACGATGACACAGTTTGAGGCCACAGTTAGCATGATTCATGATTCTTTCAGTGAGTCGAGGAGGGAGCAGGCAGCCTTCAAGGAAAGGGTGTGGGAGAGATTGGATGAGCTGAGCAGAGGATTGGCGGAGGTCAGGGCAGCTATCTCTCAGAGTGACCAGATGATCTCTGGTGTGGACTTATCGGTACAGCGAGCTTGGGAGCGACTGGCTTCTATTGAGACTCAGATGGAGCAGGTGCGTCGAGATATGGTCCTAGGAGCTGAGCAGAGAGACGCATTTTTGGGATCCTTTCAGCGCAGGATTATGAAAAAGTTGGGCAGGTTGAGCGTTGAGATTCGTGGATTTTTCACTCCTGTTTCCACTGTGTTTCCTCCACATCTGAGACGACCACCACAGTAATATATTGTATATATATTTCAGGAAGTGATTCGTACACAACAGATTTTGTATTTATTTATTTATTTATTTTAGTTAATGAAATTGATGTAGTCAGGCAATGTATGATTTTATTAACTTTATTATATTTTGGAATTGTGTGGCTGAGCCAATGCCGTGTGATAGGATAGATATTATTTGTGCTGGCTATGAATCTCACAGATTTCAGAGTATTTCATTTTGCACAGTGATTATTGGATTCTTGCACAGGTTTTGAGTTTTCTTCATTTTGCACAGGTTGTAACAACCGGTAGCTGCAGACTAACCGGTAGTTGCAGACTAGGGCCCCGGAACATATCCCATCGGGTTTCCCTGTCCCACCGGCATCCCGATTGTCCCACCGGCATGCCGGTGGGACAATCGGGATGCCAGTGGGACAGGGAAACCCGACGGGATATGTTCCGGGGCCCTAGTCTGCAGCTACCGGTTAGTCTGCAGCTCCCGGTTGTTACAAAAAAAGGCGGTAACACCCCTTACCCGTACGTAGTACACCATACCGTGAACCGGTGGTCCATGACGACGGTCAAGGGCATTACCGAAACAAACACGTAAAACTTATAAATCTTTAGGCTAAAATATGAGTTATAAAATTTCTTTCATTTTCAAAAACACATTATATTTAACTATAAATTCATTATACAATCGCACTATAAAATATACTTCTTCAGAATTTACTATAGATAGACAATTTACATAACCAATATCATTTTTATAAAACTTATAATTTCACATTTCAAATCTTGCATACATTATCAAGATTATACAAATTTACGCTAATATCTCTTCATAAGCTTGCATTGGCCTGGATTGCTGCGGAAAGACTCTCGAAAGACCCGATCAATAGTACCTACACGGATTAAAAGAAAATCCGTGCTAAGCATAAAGCTTAGTGGGAAACATATAAATATAGACGACCACTAAGAAGAGCCGTCAGATAAGTTCAAAGAAAAACATAATACAGAAAGTATAATCGTATCTATCATAACAAGTTAGATATTTTCTAGTAGGTCATCAAAATAACTACTCACTTCGTGTATCAATGTTAACAAATCACTTATGTAGTAATACACTTTTTCACATCATATACATGTCATTTTGTTCACTTATTTACATTCATTACGGTTCCCAAAATTAATTTCATACAATTTACTTACACAGGTCTTACCATATAACTTTCTAATCAATGGAGTATTAGATCACATATACCAATTTATACAAAGGTATTATTCTATTCATAAACAAAGATTCATACGGAACTCATAAACCCATGAGTGCTTAAAGTACTAACCCACTTCACACACATAGGTCACATTCTTGTGAACTGCTTAATCCCATACTTGCATACAAGTCATCATATTTATTAATCAATTCACATCTTATTATTTGAATCACATACTCTTGTTCATTTATTGCCTGCTGAGTCAAAATGGGTGGATAACGAGTACTGAATGGTACCTTATGGGTACGAATCGAACACATAATAGAATGTACCTTACAGGTACAAGTCGGAAAGCAACATTTCACTGAACAGGATCTTAAATAAGATCCATACACATACACATAATAGGGGTTCGCGAGGAACCATTCGGGGACCTGATCAGGGTCCAAATCGTTCAAAGGGCGCTGCAGCTACACATACATAAACTCTATTAGGCATGCCTAACTATCCACGACTCGACTAATGCAGGCTAATACATACATGTTTCTTTTAATGATGTACATATTATAGTTTCATATTTTTCATAAATAGATACACTTATTATTGTCATATAACCATCTTACGTATCATTTATACATAAGCTAAAGTAATGGCTCATATAAATATAACCAACCATGAGCTTTAATTACAATCATAATTTAATTATTTAACAGCTTAACAATTTATTTCAACTATAGCTTACATGGTATATCATATTTTAACTAAAACAATATGTCATATGTAAATTACAGTCAAGGCTCATGTTCAAAAGCTCAAACGACATACATTTATAACATTGGAAGGAGTCGCGCTCGCGACCTTAGTCGTGATCACGACGGAAAACAAGCATCCCACTCTCGTTATTCTTAATTAAATGAACTTTACATAAAACATACTTATTCTTATAATGTCTCTAAATAATTTCATATACATTACTCTCCCAATGTCACACATTAAAATTGAGAATTTTAACATAAGTGTCTCAAACTATTTAAATTATTTAGAATCATTCATTATTTAGACAGGTATATAAGTACTGTTTGAGATACGCAAGTTTCATTTCATTTTCAGTTTATGACGCACCCAAAACAATCGTTTACTTCAAACTTAATGTCATATACCAATTTTAAATCATAAATAAGCCTACACGAAACTTAAATCATTAATAGCTTAATAATGTTTGTAACTTTTCTCATACACGCCACATATAATTCTAACAAGCACCAAGACATTAACCGAGTTCAGCTGATACATTATCTTTTATGTTCGAATAAATTTCTATACTTTGGTTTGGACTTGGAAGGACATTCCAAGCTTCCTATGTATCCCAAAGAATTGGGAATCAGAACCCCGTAGTTCTACAAGTTCAAAGTATAGATTGTAGAATTTTGCTTCAAGTCTTCTAATATACTATAATTATGTCAATTTTGGACGAATTCAAAAGTATTCAACTCATTAAACCTTTAAATATCTTAATCTAAATTCTTATTCAAAACCCTAGTCATTTGTATTCCTAAGTTGTAACCATTTAATTATGCTTTACAAAACTTTAAACATGTGTCAGATAAGTTCCAAAAAGTTCCGGTGAAGTTCAGGTGCGTTTCGGGAGGAAAAACACCCAAAATATGCAAAATAGGGGAGGGTCACGGTGGCAACCACTTGGTTGTGACCGTGAGGTCCAAAATTAAGCATTCTTCCCTCTCTTGACATTGGTCATGGTGGTAACCAATTTGGTTGCCACCGTGACATACTAAAAATGGCAAAACAGAAGCACAGAGTCAGGACTGCTTTCCACTTCAAATTTCAACAGCCTAAACCGACCTCTAAAACTCATTTTTAGGCCAAACGTCCTTCTTAACAAATAATATTTAGGATGTTATATTTCATATAGAACAAATTTCAGTTCATTTGGACACCTAAATATGCAGATATGAACAAAACAATGTACACTGCTCCCCTGAACCCGGCCAGGGAAGATAGCTCTACTTCATGACCACTTTTGGGACACATAGAACAAAAATTAGCCCAAGCTTATTTCTAAGACATTTGTATAAATATATCTTAGCTTTCAAACGGAACTAGTTTCGTTCCATTTGGAGTTCTAAAACTCCGGATAGAATCTAATAATCGAAGAAGGGTCAAGCGTTTTCTAACACAGTTTTCATCAAATCCTACTCACATGCACAATTTTAACAAATTAAAGCAACACTCACTACCATCATCATAGATTCAACACATATTATTCAAATATATCTCAATCACATTATCTATCATCAAAACACACCAAATCAAATTAGTTTCCAAACCTCACTTCCTTTGCTCCTTTTAGTTCAATTAGTTGCACTCCTCTACTCCCATATTCTTTCATGATCACAATCATCCAATTTCCTCATAAAAACCCATAAAATTACATGTTAGCACATCTAATAACCATAATTTCTATATAAATTCTGAAACTTACAATTAAAGAAGAAGAAGAAGAGATACAATTACACAACTTACCTATTTAACTTGATTTAGGCACTTGATTTAGGGGATTGGCGTGAGGAAGGAGGAGGCTGGGCTCTCTCTCTCTCTTTTCCTCACTTGGCCGGCCAAGAATGGCCTAAAAAAAATGAAGTCAAAATTGCATAATTATGGCCATAACTTCATCCTAATCCCAAGTGCCACATGTCACCACTTCATTGGTCCAAAATTGATATTTATGTCAAACATCTCTTTTAACCCCTTTCCTTACTTCCTTTCCCTCCATCGGCATTCCACTTTTCTATTACATACATTGGCCCACTTAATTAACTTATTCAATCAATTTAATCCTTAATTACAAAATGACCGAAATACCCCTACCTTACACAAATAAAACTAGTCACATTCTTTTACTACAATTAATCACTTCCTTCATCCAATTACACATTTTTAATCACCAAAATAATTATTTTCATATTGTTTAAGACACGACGATATAACTGTCCAATTTACCGAGACCCGCTGAAACTTTTAAATTAATGACGGTTGCGTCCTTTTTAACACTTCTGTCCCTATTTCGATCACATTCGGTTTCCGTTACACCCTAAACTTACCCTAATCCGACTAGGGTATATTCGGGGTGTTACACAGGTGGCATGCAGGAATTTTGGATGGTTGTTAGTTTTGCACAGGATTATGACACAGTTGGACAGGTTGAGCGTTGAGATTCGTGGATTTTTCACTCCTGTTTCCACTGTGTTTCCTCCACATCTGAGATGACCAGCACAGTAATATATTATATATATATTTTAGGAAGTGATTCGTACACAACAGATTTTATATTTATTTATTTATTTATTTTAGTTAATGAAATTGATGTAGTCAGGCAATGTATGATTTTATTAACTTTATTATATTTTGGAATTGTGTGGCTGAGCCAATGCCGTGTAATAGGATAGATATTATTTGTGTTGGCTATGAATCTCACAGATTTCAGAGTATTTCATTTTGCACAGTGATTATTGGATTCTTGCACAGGTTTTGAGTTTTTTTCATTTTGCACAGGTGGCATGCAGGAATTTTGGATGGTTGTTAGTTTTGCACAGTAATTATTTTATGTTTGCCATTTTTGAGATGATTGCAATTAATTTTAAATTGCAATGAGTTTTTCCACAGCATGGGGGAAAAGTTTTGAAAATTATCTTTGTGTACTTCACTTTCTTGCATTGAGGACAGTGCAACATTTTGAGTTTGGGGTGGAGTACCATTTCAATTTTTCAAACCAAAACCAGATTTGTTTTGTTTTATTGTCTTTTTAGTTTGTTGCGTTTGAGTAGTTGTTAGTTAGTTTGCTTTGTTTGTGGCGTGTTTGTGCCAAGTTTGTGTCTAAATATTTTTATGGTTGTTTATTTTTGATTTTCCTTCGATTTAAATTTTTATTTCGTCCTAATAGTTCTCAATTGTGAATGATTTTGATCTCAGGTTTAAAAATTTATGTTTCATTCAAGTTGAGTGAGAAATAGTCATGTTTATATCTTTGTTTGTTAGACTGCATGTAAACCTTGATTATACTTTGCAATTTCTAAATTTTGAGCACTTTGGGCCTGTTTTCAAAATATGAGAAAAATCTAGTTGCAATTAGGGGATTAGATGAAAACTCACTAAGAGCACTAGAACCTTTCTGATTACCCATCGAAGCGACATCAAATGAGACACAACTTAGAAAATGATTTAGGCAACTCTTCTTTGTATAGCTACTTTAAATGACTTTTCCTACCTTAATTTTATTGTCTCTTGTTAGCCCGTTAAGCCTATCAATTTAGTATGCGTGCTTATTTTATTGTTACACATATTAAAACTACCTTTAGCCTTAAATGATTTTTGCCTCCCTTTAGAAGAGTGGCCACTCTAGTAAGGTTGGGTTTTTATTTTGGGTAAAAGGGAGTTTAGATTTTGTCAATTCTTGGTGTAAATTTCTGTTTGAGAATTGATTGGTGTGTGTAATGGAGAGTTGAGCCCATTTAAAGAAATGAGTTTGGGGTTGATATAGAGGAATGTGATTTAAGTGGTTTATTGGTCTTTTAAAAATTAGAGCTCAATTTTAGTTCTTGTTGGGATTTATGGATGAATTAAGTACTTTATTTATTGTTAATGGCTAGTTGGTTTTTGTCTTCTTTTAAAAAAATAAATAAAAAAAAAGGAAAAAAAAAATTGTAAAAGAAGAAGCATTGTAAGTTTTTCCTAGCTAATTGGGCAAAATGTGAGTTTGGGGTACAAAATTTAGTGAGACTTGAACTAGTGCCTTGTGAAAATCGATGTTGAATATTATGTGGCATTTGTTATTGTGAGTTGAGTTTGATGATGCTAAGGTGTCTTTTAGACCAATTTTATTTTGATTATATGTAATTGAGTTGGGAATATTTATTAGTATAGTTGGGTGATTGTGTTTTGTTTAGGTAGTGGCTATTTTTCTTTAGTGACTTGATCTTTCTTTGTTAGCCAATTTACCTAAGCCTAACGTTACAACCAAAATGTAAGACCTCTTGATTCTTTATTTTGTCTTGTTCTATTTAGTGGAGATGACCTTCTAGTAAGGTTTGGTACGTAAGAAGAGGCATATGGTGTTTCTTGAGCTTTGAGTGAAAAGCCATTAGTGCATTCATGCATTCGAGTTGATTCATTTTCCCAACATTGTATCTAGAAGTTTTGTTTTTTAAATGATAAAAATTATGTTTTGGCCTATTGCACACACACACAGAAATTGTTTAGTATGTTCTTGTGTTTATTTGTTATTTAGTGAGCATTGGTATTTGCAAACCTATTTTCTTGTTCCTTAATTGAGAATGACTCCTTATTTTCTTTTGTTGAGATTGAGATGATTGAGAATGTGGTTCATTCAGTTTACTCGAGGACGAGTAAGGGTTTGAGTTTGGGGTAGTTGATATGTTGCAATTATATTAATATTTTAGATTAATTCTTGACATAATTATGTGTTTTATTTATTTAATTTTAATAATAAATAATTAGTTTTTGTCTTTTTATTAATTTATAATGTTTTTATAATTTTTAATAAGTTTTGGGATGTTTTCAGGCGTTTTATTTTAATCCGGAGCTAAAATGGAGGTTTGGGATTGATTTTAGAAGAAATTGTGGAAGGAGGGCAATTTTAGCCAAAAGCATAGCCGTGCTCTTCAATAGCACAGCTGTGCTTTCGAAGGAAGCGCACAGCGACATGGAACAACTGGCGACACAGTTGTGCTCCCTCGCAAGGCACAGCTGTGTCACGCAGCACGAGGCGCACGCACACGGAGCAGGTCACGCATTTTTCGCCCAGGAGCACAGCTGTGCTTCAGCGAGAAGCACAGCTGGGTTCGTTCCCCAGTGGAGTCGCCACAAAAACTTGATGGGTACTCGGCAAGTGTGCCGAATCGACAAGTAATAAAGTGGGGTATATTTAGGACCCCGAGTTATCGTACCCAAGGGAACAAGGATTGTCCAGTTAAATATCTATAGATGAGTGAATTTGAGATGTCTCCAATTTGTTTGGTGGAGAAAACTAAACTAAGCAAGAAAATAAATTAACAATTAAATATAAAATTGTTCATCAAGAAATTACTCAAGGATGAAATTAAATGCTTAGGAAATTCTATCCTCATAGATGTAACTGAAAATTGGTAAAAAAATATAACATGAAATTCTGGACAACCCAACTAAGCCCAAGCCTACCATCTCGGATTAAGCTATTCTAATTAACAAACCTACCATCTTGGATTAAGTCTATTAATTAGCTTAAGCGCGGGTTACCAAATCCTAGATCTAAGACAACCTACCACCCCGGATTAAGCTATCTTAAACCTATTTATTCCTCACTATTCTTAATCTAATAACATTAACACCCACAAATCAACCTACCATCTCGGATTAAGTTGGAAATATACATGCCAATATTAAAAGAATAGAGCATTTGCACAAACAACAATTTTCGGATTTAGCTCCAATCATCATTATAATTGCAAACAATATATAACAAGAGGAATAAAAGAAAACATGGAAATATTTATTAAATCCAAAAATTCAAAATACAAATATGATTCAAGAACTCCCAAGCATGATTAACTACTCTAACATCAAGAATATAAACATAAAATATGGAAAATTAAAGTTTAGAATACACCCTTGATGAGAGAGAAAATAGATCTTGAAGTTCTTGTTCTTCAACCTTGGAATCCCCTTGAATCCCCAAAATATAGATTTAAACTAAATTGATCTAAATTATTTAAGAAGGAAATTGCAATTCAAAATTAAATCTAAACTAAAACAACAAATAAAAATTAAAACCTAAACTATAAATGAAAATAATACTGGAAACTAGCGGAAAAAATGAAAACTAAGTCTAAAAACTTCTCCCCCTGTTTTAGAAGATGAAGCGGCGTTTTATTCTCACTCTGGAGAAAAGCACAGCTATGCTTTTACAAAGCACAGCTGTGCTGTGCTAGGGTTGCGCGACTGTTGCGCAAGAAAGGTGAAGCACAGCTGTGCTTCTCGCTGAAGCATCAGAGCCTGGGTTTAGGCATTTCTGGGTGATCATAGAGTACAGAGCTATGTTTAGGATTGTGTTGGCCTAATGCGGATGTCTTTATGTTTGTAGTTTATGGAGTCTGCAGTCCCTCGAGGGGTCGGCTGAGAGCACTAATCCCTAAGAGCAAGATCCATCGATGTCTGGTCTGGCTCAGCCAGCTAGGGTGAAACCTGAGGCCACAACCATGCCTTTTAAGGCGATGTTAAAGATATCACAAGACATGGCTCGGGTTTTAGATAGGGTTACTGCTTCGAGAGCCCCTATAGAGAGTATGAGGAAGGTTAGGGCGGAAGATTTCTACGGGACAAGCTTGGATGAGTCTGAATTGGCTGAGAAATGGATTGAGAAGGTTGAAAGAGTGTTAGAAGAGATTTGTTGCCCTCCGAATAGGCAAGTAGAATGTGTAGTGGCACTGCTCCAAGGTTCGGCCTACGATTGGTGGAAGTTAATCCGTAGGCATCCTCAGCTACCAGACCTGGTCACATGGGAGTTTTTTGAGCGGGAATTCACTAATAAGTATGTGACCAAGGCTTATAAGGAAGCGAAGTGGGCTCAATTTTTAAGCCTTAAGCAGAGAGCAATGTCAGTGGCGGAATATGAGAAGGAATTTAACCGGCTTGGAAAGTATGCTCCTCCGGGTATGTAGACAGAAGATTTTTGGTGTCAGTATTTCAAAGCTGGGTTGAATGAGTCCCTGAGGGCCATGCTGATATCTTTAATGAGTGCCCCTGCTGAAGTGCCCTATACCCGTATGTGATACGGATACCAGGGTTTAGGGCGCTACAAGTATTGGTATCAGAGCTCTAGTTTAGGTGGTTCTAAGATCGGAGTGGGTCAATGGGATTAGTATAAGTACATGTACATGCCAACTAATTTTTGGACAGTATAGTTATGTGAGGCTAATGTATGCTTGCTCCTTGTGTTAGATCACGAGTATGGCTTCAGATGAAGGTCGTCATTATAGTGATGTGGAGAGTGCCGAATCAGTTAGTATTAGTCGATCGAGGTCGCCTCATCATCAGGCTACTCCGTCGATTGTCCCTCCTCCTTAGCAGCAGCCTGAGTTTATGAACATGATGGCGAATTTCTATCAGTTTATGCAATCTCAACAGCAGCCTAGGGGTCCTGAACAGCAGTTAGCTCCACCTAGGCGAAGGCCTATTTTGGAAAAGATTAAGAGATTAAGAGCGGAGGATTTTTATGGTCATGATCCTTTGACTCCAATTCAGGCGGAGGAGTGGTTGTTTAAGTTGAAGAAGATGTTTGAGACCACTCAGAGTCAGCCAGATGAGATGCTACAGGGAGCAGTAGCCTTGCTTCATGGTTCAGCTTATACGTGGTGGAGTTCAGTCCGTAAATACACTCCAGCAGATTAGGTTAATTGGGGGTTTTTCCAGACTCAGTTTGAGAAGAAATATGTCAGTTCTGAGTAAAAATCTGCCATGTAAGATGCATTCTGGAGGCTCAGATAGGGAAGTAAGTTAGTTGCAGAGTACGAGAGAGAGTTTGAGCAGCTCAGTGACTATTTGGATGATGAGTCCATGACTAGGCAGAAGTTATGCCACAGATTTGAAAGAGGTCTGCATAATAACATCAGATTGGCTTTGGGTTCTCAGAGACATATAGATATGAGGTCATTGGTTGAAGCAGCTCTTAGAGCAGAGATGATTATGTCAGAAGAGGCTGATAGATAGTCCCATTTCAAACAAAAGAGGAAATCGGGTCAGTTTTCTGGTGCAGCTGGACAGATTAAGAAGTTTAGAGGGCCTGCTCATTCATAGAGCCGTGCATTAGCAGCACCTATTACTATTCGGAGGAACCCAGTCGGCAGCAGTGCCCCAGTTATATCAGTAGCCAATGCACCCAAGAGTAGAGTACGAGATTCATTTCCACAGTGCCCTCATTGTAAGAAGTTTCATCCGGGCGATTGTAGATTTTTGAACAGGGCTTGTTTTAGATGTGGGTCTCAGGAACATCAGATCAGAGATTGTCCTGAGGCCCAGCTATCCACTGCAGCATCACCAGCTTTGGGTGGAGGGTGAGTCCCTCAGAGAGGACATGGTAGGGGAGCAGCTCCTCCACAGGCAGTTTCAGGCCCTTCAGTACAGCCACCTCAGGGTCGTACCACTGGACATCATTATGCTGTTAGAGCCCGTGAACAGGATGATGCTCCAGATGTCATTGTTGGTAAATTCTCATTACTCTCTCATTCAATTTATGCTTTGATTGATCTTGGTTCTATGCATTCCTATATTAATACTGCTATTACTCGGGATAAAGGGTTGCATGACAGTCAGTTAGACTAGGATATTTTAGTGAGTAATCCTTTAGGGTATAGTGTAGTGGTGAATAAAGTATATCGAGATTGTCCGGTTAGTGCTCAGAGTTTTGTGTTTTTTGCTAATTTGATTGACCTTCCATTCCGAGAGTTTAACGTGATTTTGGGTATGGACTGGTTATCCACTCACCAGGCCACTGTTGACTGTAAGAGGAAGAGAGTAACTTTAAGAGCTGCAGACGATCAGGAGATTGTTATTGTGGGTGAGAGATCAAATTTTCTTTCTGATGTGATTTCAGCTACTGCAGCTAGGAGACTTATCAGAAAAGGGTGTGTAGCCTACTTGTACTATGTAATGGAGACTAAAAATGATGAACTTAAGGCTTCAGATGTGCCCACTATTCGGGAGTTTCAGGATGTTTTTCCTAAAGAACTTCCAAGTCTACCACCTGATAAAGAGTTAGAGTTTACTGTTGACTTAGTACCTGGTACTGCACCTATCTCTATTTCTCCTTATAGAATGGCACCTTCAAAACTCAGAGAATTGAAGATTCAGTTGCAAGAATTATTTGATTCATTAGACCGAGTATTTCACCTTGGAGAGCACTAGTCCTCTTTGTGAAAAAGAAGGATGGATCACTTCGGTTATGTATTGATTATAGATAGCTAAATAAAGTCACCATCAAGAACAAGTATCCACTGCCTCGAATTGATTATTTGTTTGATCAGTTTAAAGGTACGGGTGTGTTTTCCAAGATTGACTTAAGATCGGGCTACCATCAGCTAAAGATTAAAGAGTCAAATGTGCCTAAGACAACTTTCCGCACCAGATATGGTTATTACAAGTTCATGGTCATGCCTTTTGGATTGACAAATGCTTCTGCAGCTTTTATGGATCAAATGAATAGGGTTTTCCACCCTTACTTGGACTAGTTTGTGGTTATTTTTATCGATGATATTTTGGTGTATTCGAAGACTCTAGAGGAGCATGATGAGCATTTGAGGATTGTTCTGCAGACTCTGAGAGATAAGCAGCTTTATGCCAAGTTCAGTAAATGTGAATTCTGGCTGGATGAGGTATCATTTTTGGGTCATGTGATATCAATAGATGGTATAAAAGTTGATCCTAAAAAGATTGAAGCGATCCTTTAGTGGAAGACACCCAGGAGTGTTACCGACGTTAGGAGTTTTCTTAGCTTGGCCGGTTATTACAAAAGGTTTGTGAGGGGCTTCTCTTCGATTGCATCTCCTTTAACCAAGTTATTGTAAAAGAATGTCAAGTTTGAATAGTTAGCTAAATGTCAAGAGAGCTTTGAGAAACTTAAGTGTATGCTAACTGAAGCTCCAGTGTTAGTGCAACCTAAATCTAATAAAGATTTTGTGGTCTTTAGTGATGCTTCTAGAAATGGATTGGGTTGTGTATTGATGTAGGAAGGCAAAGTGATTGCTTATGCCTCCCGACAACTTAAGACTCATGAGAAGAATTACTCTACTCATGATCTTGAGTTGGCAGCTATTGCATTTGCATTGAAAATCTGGAGACATTATCCCTATGGTGATAAATACTACATCCACACTGATCATAAGAGTCTAAAGTATTTGCTTACTCAGAAGGAGCTTAACTTGAGGCAGAGACGTTGGCTTGAATTGATCAAAGACTATGAGTGCTTCATCGACTATCATCCTGGTAAAGCTAACATTGTAGCTGATGCTCTCAGTAGGAAGTTCATGGCTTCTCTACGGGCTATGAATGTTAGTCTGGACTAATCAGATGATGGGGCTTTGATTGTAGAAATGCAAGTTAAGCCAGATTTTCTCCAGCAGGATAATCGGTTGTCTACCATTATGTCTCAGGTGAAAGATGGCCATGTCAGTGATTATTCATTGGGTTCAGATGGTGGGCTATATTACAAACAGAGATTGTGCGTTCTTGATCGAGCTGATCTGAGAAAGGATATTTTGTCAGAAGCTCATTATAGCAGCTTCACTATGCATCCTTATTGTAACAAGATGTATTTGGATTTGAAAATGCTCTATTGGTGGAACAGGCATACAATGTGACGTGACAGAATTTGTGGGTAAGTATCTGATTTGTCAGCAAATCAAGGCAGAACATCAAGTTCCTTCAGGTTTGCTTCAGCCTATTGTCATTCCTGAATGGAAATGGGATAGGGTGACTATGGATTTTGTGTCAGGATTTCCTCTTCAAGAAAGAAACATAATGCAATTTAGGTAATTATTGATCGACTCACTAAATCAGCTCATTTCCTGCCTATCAGAATGGATTATTCATTATCCAAGCTGGCAGAGTTGTACATTAGCGAGATTGTAAGACTGCATGGAGTTCCTTCCTCCATCATTTCAAATTGTGATCCGAGATTTACTTCTTAGTTTTGGAAGAGGCTTCAGGAAGCTTTGGGAACTTGATTGCATTTTAGCACAGCTTTCCACCCTCAGACTGATGAATAATCTAAGTGTGTGATTCAGATTCTGGAAGATATATTGAGATGTTGTATACTCGAGTTTGGTAACCGTTGGGAGCGGTACTTGCCTTTAGTAGAATTTGCCTATAACAACAGTTATCAAACCAGTATCAAGATGGCTCACTATGAAGCTTTCTATGGTAGAAAGTGCAGGACTCCTCTTTGCTAGACAGAGCTCAGTGAGAACAAGATTGTGGGGTCAGATCTGATTAGAGAAATAGAAGAAAAGGTTCGAGTGATTAAAGATAGATTGAAAGAAGCCATGGATCGACAGAAGTTCTATGCAGATCTGAAGAGGAAAGATATAGAGTTTCAAGTGGGAGATAAAGTATTTTTGAAAGTTTCTCCATGGAAGAAGATCCTGAGATTTGGAAAGAAAGGCAAGCTGAGTCCGAGATTCATTAGCCCTTATGAAATTATTCAGCGGGTTAGACCAGTAGCTTACAGATTGAAGCTTCCACAAGAGTTAGTGAAGATTCATGATCTCTTCCACGTCTCTATGCTTTGAAGGTACCGTTCAGACCCCAGTCATGTCATCAAGCCTGCAGAAGTTCGAGTTCAGCCAAATATGACTTATGAGGAGTATCCAGTGAAGATCCTGGCTAGAGAAGTGAAGCAGCTCAAGAACAAACAGATTTCACTGGTAAAGATTCTCTAGAATCACCACAATGTCGAGGAAGCGACGTGGGAACTAGAAGAGACTATAAGACAATAGTATCCGCAGCTCTTCAGTTCAGATAAATTTCGACGACGAAATTTTAAATTGGTAGGGGAGATTATAATAGCCCCAATACCGGGTTAGTAGTAAATAGTATTTTTCAAGAGTGAATAGTACTTTCGAGGTGAATAGTACTTTTTTGTAATAAAAAAATATTTTATTGGACCATTAGATAGAGCTGGTCAATATGAGTCTGTAGGCGCAAATTTCAGGCCAATCAGAGGTCAAACGAGTCAGGAATGGCCAAAATAGTAATCACAAGTATTTACTTCGGTGAATAGTGAAAAGTGGGCCCAGGTAGGACCCACTGAAAAGTAAAAGTCGGTCCAGGTGGGACCCACTAAATAGTAAAAGTGGGGCAAGGTGGGGCCCACTGAATAGTAAATGTGAGACCATGGTGACATCATCAATGACATCAGCAATGTCATTATGATTAATAATAACTGTAGGTTCCATGAATAGTGACATCATATTTTACTGGTCTATGAATAGTGAATGGGTCCTATGAATAGTAACTGTGGGGCCCACAAAATAGTGACTACAGGGTGAAAAGTACCCGAAAATATTTTATTTCACCATCAGAAAGAGGATGTTAAGTGGAGTATAATGGTGTAATCTAGTGTAAAAATGAGGTCAAATAGGCTTTCAAAAGTCAGTATGAAGTTTCTCTGGTTCGGTTTGATTGAACTAAAGTTTGACTGAACTTTGACTGAATTTTTATAAATAGTTAGAATGGATAAAATGGTCTACTATAAGAGGATAAAAGGCTTAGAATAATTTTTAAAAATTT
This sequence comes from Excoecaria cochinchinensis, assembly GCA_947683425.1. Lineage (NCBI taxonomy): Eukaryota > Viridiplantae > Streptophyta > Magnoliopsida > Malpighiales > Euphorbiaceae > Excoecaria > Excoecaria cochinchinensis. Next base: position 8,743,063 of record CANTUQ010000009.1, read on the forward strand.
TTGAAAGCATTAGAATTGTATTTTACGGCAAAATCGGATTGAACCGAATTAGATCGGTTTAAGTGAACCAGACCCCAAACGGACTCTGATTGAGCTGAAATTTTTCAAGGAGACTAATTTTAATATTATAAGAATGATGGAATTGGTTGGGAGTGAAAATCAATTCAGGAACATTTAATTTCACCAAAACAGTAAAAAATGACTCGAAAACTGAAAATCGGACAAAATCGGCTCAACCACTTTGGTTGGACCTGGTTGGGTCCAATTGGACCCATATAAAAGTAGCTAAAAATATGGAAATCCCCTTGGATTCCATTTCACTTCAGCCTTCTTCTTCCTCTTCTTTGGCCGAATTCTTCTCTCCCTCTTCTTCACCATTTTTCTTTCATTTTTCTTCAATTCACCTCAAGATCAAACCTCTCTAACATAATTCAGCTCATTTAGAATCCATTGGTTGTCTTATAATTTCATTTGGAGGAGTATAAGTGGGTGAAATCTAGACTTGAAATTTGGGTGTAAAATTGAGGTAAGAGATTTAATAGCTTCAAAGTTAGTTTTAAGGTTCCTAAAGGTAGATTAGGATGTGGATTAGATGTTTATTAAGTTTATTTGATGAAAGGTAACTTGGTTTTGATTAAATCTTAATTTTTGTGTTTGGACATAATTATGTCTAATAGGTGAGGGAACCTCTAATCAAGCTAAGGGCAAGGAAAAGGAAAATTAAGAAGTATATTTCAAGGATCTAAAGTTTGTGATTGTAAATTCCATTTAATTCCATGGTAAAAATATGGATTTAGATTATGTTTGTGAATAAAGTATGTGATTTATGCATGTTTAATTGAAATTAACATGACATTCATGCTTAGGGATGTTAAAAATAATGGTAAGGATGATTAAATTGAAGAAATAAATTTTGTGTGAAAAGTTCCTTTTTTGGTCGAATGTAATTTATGTTATTTTCATGTGCTTTCATGATGTTTTATGTATAATTATGATGGAGCTACAGTATTTGGCATGTGAATTAATGAATGGTATGTGTTAGAGCATGTGAAAATATCATGAGGTATGTGATGTATGTATGGCCGAATGTATATTATGTCTAAAGTCATAATTTTTATGTGTTTTCTTGAAAATTGATGGTATGGTGATGTTATACATCATGAAATTGGCCTAAATAAATGATAAAATTGATAAAAAAGAATTAATGTAAATAAATTGGTATGTGGGCCGTATACATGTATGTATGTATGCATGTGTACCATGATGAAATAATAAGTTTACATGACATGTGATGATGTAATGATGATAATCACATGTGAAATGATGAAATGGTATGAAAAAGAATAAGATATTATGATGATATACCATGAAAAATAAGTATATCATATTAATAATGTGAAAAATAAAATAATATTGCCCTATGTAGTGATCTGTTAGTCAAATCTAGTTCAGGATATGTTGGCATGCCATAGGAACATAAGACCGCGAGTGTGAGCATGGCGTCTCACTTTTTAAATAGGCCAATGATGGTCCTATTTCACTATATCTGAATATTTCATTGTATTGTACTGTATTTAAGACAGTGGTGGTCCCACAGGACTCCTCTGGTATTTCTGTGAACTTCTGATGTTCATATCTCATTTATCCTGTATATAGAGTCTGCCAGTGTGTTACAGGGGCATAATTGTAAAAATGAGATTAAAATAGTTAAAATATGATAAAAATGACATTTATGTGGAAAAAGGGCATAAATGGAATTATATAAAAAGTTTGAGGGCAAAATAGTAATTTTGTGCATAATAAGGGTAAAAATGTAAATAAATGGTTAAATATGAAAATTGGCCACTTTTTATGGGTAAAAGTATAATTTGGCATGAAAATGATAATTGTAGGGTAAAATTATAATTTAGCATGTAAATTAATGGTAAAAATGTAATATTAGTGAAATTAAAATGAACTAGTGGCAAAATGGTAATAATAGTGAAATTAAAAGGAATTAATGGCATAAATGTAATTTTGGTGAAGTATAATTGAACTAATGGCATTTTCGTCATTTTGAAAAACTTTAAGGGTATAATTGAAATAGTACCATAAATTAAGGATAAAATAGTAATTAAAATCAATTATGTGTTAATTGTGTAATTGCCCTAATTATGTAATTAAAAAATAATTACATGTAATATTGCATGCCTAGTTGGGAATTAAATTAAATATGTTTATTTAAAATATTAAATGATATTATTTGTGGAAAATCATTTACGCATGAAAAATTAGTTTAGTGAAAATTTATGGGATTGCAATCACCACTAGGCATATTTAATGCTCAGCACGTAGTTTTATTTGACTGCGTGTAGATAGTTTGGAATATTTAAGTATGTTAAATAATTTGGCATATATATGACTTATAGTATTATATTGGATTTTGGTCTGTAATAAATTGCTAAAACCTCACTAGTTTATATTTGTCTAGGCATGCCTAATAATTAGCAGAAATTAAGTTAATACTATTGGTAAAGTAAAATATAGATTTTTAAGTTAAAGGAAAATTGACCAGATGAATAGTAATTTAGACAGTTGTAGGTCAATTAGCATAGTTAATAGTGAATTAAGGTAAAAATATTAAGTTTGATGATTAATTAATAAGTATTAATAGACTTAAGTAAATTGTCTTTGCCATACGGCACTATTCATACAGTATTATACATACAGTACTATTCATATATACGGCACTATTTATACATACGGTACTATTCATGTATACAGTACTATTTAAAAAAAATTACTCGTTTTAAATAATTGTCTATTTAATAACATGAATAGTTTAATTAGGTTAACCGGATTAAAATGAACAGTTATTTAATCGGATAATAAAGTATTAGAGTGTGTTAGGTTAGTGCGGTGGCACCTGGTATCCGTATCACATACGGGGTATAGGGCGCTACACCTGCTGTCAATTACTACCAAATTGTTCGGGCAACCTTGCGTGCAGAGAGATCAGAATCTGTACTAAGGGAGAGAGCCCAGAGATGGATTCCCCCTCGTGGAGGTTCATCCTCGGGTACGAGATCGAGGAACCCGCATGCTAATTCTCAGGATGAGTCCTCTGCAGGTTCTGTTACGAGGGGTAGAAGGCAGGGATCTTCATTTGTTCCCGGTGCTGGTAGAAGTGGTTCTAGTGGAAGAAGTGAAGTTGTCCCAAAGTGTTCTCATTGCAGTAAGCGCCACAAGGGTGAGTGTCGGTGGCTCACTGGAGGGTGTTTCCGTTGTGGAAGCACCGATCATTTTCTGGAGAACTATCCCAATTTAAGCGAGAACACCCGGGATCAGCAAGAGGCCAGCCGATCGGGGTTTAATGCCCCTCAAGCTAGTCGAGGTAGGGGCAGAGGTAGAGGTCGAGGTGGTCGGCCTAGAGAAGGAGTTCCATCATAATCAGTGGATCGTCCTCAGACAGTTCCAGCTAGGGCTTATGCGATGAGAGCTCGGGAAGAGCAGGATGCGCCCGATGTGATTGCTGGTAAGTTTCTACTCTGTGACACTGAATTGTATGCTCTAATTGACCCTGGTTCCACACACTCATACCTGTGTTCTGATAAGTTATATGATATGTTGCATGAAGTTGATCAGTTAGATTATGAGATTTGTGTGACCAGTCCTTTAGGGCATAATGTCAATGTGAGTAGAGTGCTTAGGAATTATCCCCTCTTGGTTCAAGGATTAGAATTTTCAGCTGATTTGATTGATTTGCCTTTTCGGGAGTTTGTTTTGATTTTGGGTATGGATTGGTTATCTAAGCATCAAGCAGTAGTAGATTGTCATAGAAAGACTGTAGTGCTCCGAGATAGAGATTAGTCTTCGGTTGTGGTTAGAGGTTTGGGTTCTGGGTCTTTGGGCAATGTTATTTCAGCCATGCAAGCTAGGAGGTTTATGAGGAAAGGTTGTAAGGCATTTTTGGCTTTGGTGTTGGACTCTAAGCGCAGTCAAGTCAATATTAAGGATATTCCAGTGGTTAGAGAGTTTGAGGATGTGTTTCCTAGTGAGTTGCCCGGTTTACCTCCTGAGAGGGAAGTGGAGTTGTCCATAGAGATATTTTTGGGTACCGCTCCTATTTCTAAAGCACCTTATCGAATGGCTCTTGTAGAGTTAAGAGAACTTAAAACTCAATTACAAGAGCTATTGGATAAAAGCTTTATTAGACCCAGCGTATCTCTATGGGGTACTCCGATTTTATTTGTGAAGAAAAAGGATGGGACTTTAAGGATGTGTATCGACTGCCGCCAGATCAATAAGGTGATTATGAAGAATAAGTACCCGTTGCCTAGGATTTAGGATCTATTTGACCAGCTTAGAGGAGCGGGAATCTTTTCCAAGATTGATTTACGGTCTAGATATTATCAGCTTCAGGTTAAGGATGTAGATATGGTTAAGACTGCTTTTCGGACGCCATATGGCCACTATGAGTTTCTTGTGATGCTTTTGGTTTGACCAATGCACCAGTGGCTTTTATGAATCTGATGAACAGAGTGTTTAGGCCATATCTCGACCGATTTGTTGTAGTATTTATTGATGACATCCTGGTTTACTCGAAGAATGAGAGTGAGCATGAAGAGCATCTTCGGATAGTATTTTAGGTGTTGAGGGATCACCATTTGTTTACAAAGCTCAGTAAGTGCGATTTCTGGCTTAAAGAGGTGTCCTTTTTGGGCCATATTGTTTCTACAGATGGAATCCGCGTTGATCCAGCAAAGATTGAGGTTATTGTGAATTGGAAGGCGCCTAGGAATGTACCAGAAGTGAGAAGTATTTTAGGTTTGGTTGGGTATTACAGACGGTTTGTAGAGGGGTTTTCAGTTATTGCCGCACCTATGACAAGACTTCTGAGGAAAGGGGTAAAATTTGAATGGACCGACAAATGTCAGGAGTGTTTTGAGCAGCTGAAGAGTTTGTTGATTGAGGCTCCTGTACTTACTCAACCCACCTCAGGTAAAGAGTTTGTGATGTATAGCGATGACTCAAGAGTTGGACTTGGATGTGTTTTGATGCAAGAGGGTAAGGTTGTAGCTTATGCATCCCGTCAGTTGAAGCCTCATGAAAGGAATTATCCAACGCATGATTTAGAGTTGGCTGCTGTGATCTTTGCTCTTAAGATTTGGCAGCATTATCTGTATGGGGAGACGTGTAGGATTTTTATGGACCACGAGAGTTTAAAGTATCTCCTCACGCAGAAAGAGTTGAATCCGAGACAGCATCGTTGGTTGGTGTTGTTTAAAGATTACGACTACATTTTAGAGTATCATCCGGGCAAGGCAAATGTTGTCACCGATGCTTTGAGTAGGAAATCAATGTTAGCATTAGTACTGCAGCATTATAAGTGGAGGTTGGATTCGAAAGGGGCTTTGGTTGTCCAACTAAAAGCTAGGCCTTCTCTGAAGCTGTTGATAGTTGATGCTCAGATAAACGGCCCAAAATTGCAGCAATTGGTGCAAGTAGCTCAGAGAGGGAATCAGGTTGACTTTTTGGTTAAGGACGGGGTATTTATGTATAGAAATCATTTGTGTGTGCCAAGTGATAATGAGTTAAAGAAGAAGCTTTTGCTTGAGGCACATACTACGATTTTTACCATGCATCCTGGTAGTGAGAAAATGTATCGAGATTTGAAGCAGTTCTATTGGTGACCTGGGATAAAGAAAGACATTATGGAGTTTGTGTCTAAGTGTCTAACCTGTCAGCAAGTAAAGGCCGAGCATCAAGGCCCTTCTGAACTGCTCAATCCTTTACCCATCCCTCAATGGAAGTGGGACGATATCACCATGGATATTGTTGTGGGTTTACCATTGACTCAATGGAAGCATGATTCGGTTTGGGTACTCGGTTGAACGTCAGTACTACTTTTCATCCTCAGTCAGATGGCCAGTCAGAACATTCAGATTCTAGAGGATATGCTTCGTAGAATTTTCGTGCAGTTGGGATAGATATGTGTCGCTCATGGAATTTTCCTATAATAACAGTCATCAGGCCAGCATTGGAATGTCACCGTATGAAGCTTTGTATGGACGACAATGTAGGACTCCAGTCTGTTGGACAGAGTTAACCGAGAATTCTTTTATTGGACCAGAATTGATTAGAGATACCGAAGAGAAGATTCGAGTGGTTCAGTAGAATTTGAAGGTAGATAAGGATAGACAGAGATCCTACGCTAATTTAAAGCGGAAAGACATTCAGTTTAAAGTCGGAGATAAGGTGTTTCTTAAGGTATCCCCTTAGCGAAAAGTGTTATGCTTCGGCAAAAAGGGTAAGCTAAGTCCCCGATTTATAGGACCTTTTGAGATTTTGGAAAAGATTGGTCCAGTTGCCTATAAGTTGGCCTTACCATTTGAATTAGCCAAGTTACACGACATATTCCATGTGTCTGCGCTTGGCCGCTATCGATCAGATCTATCCCATGTGTTATCAGTTCAAGATGTAAGGATTCAGCCTGATTATTCATATGATGAGGAATTAAAGGCTATTTTAGCTTGGGAAGTCAGACAACTCAGAAGCAAGCAAGTTCCTCTGGTTAAGGTATTGTGGCAGCACCATGGGCTTGAAGAAGCTACTTGGGAGCCAAAGTCTATTATGAGGTCTTAGTAGCCCCAGTTGTTCAGCTCAGGTGAGAATTTCGAGGACGAAATTCTTTTTGAAGGGGGGAGTTGTAACACCCTATTTTCCACCCTAGTAGTTTTGAGTAATTTTGTGTGTATTTTGCATTGTTATTTTAATTTTGGCGTCAATTGCATATTGGTTAGTTGCATGTAATGTTATTGGTTTAATATGTAAGTTATTGGGGTTTGGTTTAGGTGTAGTGAGGAAGATGGAAGTATGGTGTGAATTGTTAAAGTCCACCAATAGTTGATTGACATGTGGCTTGTGGGGTTGGCTTTATAAGCCAAGGAGAGAGAAAATGAGAGAGAGCAAGAACAGCTGCCCTCTCTCGTTTCCCCTCCTCCTCCACCTTTTCTTCTTCTTCTTCTTCTTTTTTCTTATTTTGATTCTCATCCTCTTTTGCTACAATTGTTGGTGGAATTTAACAATTCTAGAGCCAATTGGTAAGTTTTGGTTCCTCTTCTTCTTCTTCTTCTTCCTCTTCTCTTTTGGGTATTTCCTTTTGTATGAGTTCTTTGGTTTAGGGTTTGAGTTTTGTATGTTTTGGGGTTTGATGGTTCAGAAATTCCTCCTAGAGAGCCCAAGGGGAAAGAGAAAGCTAGTGGTAGTGAAGCCCCTTGAAGTTGTGGAGCAAAGGAGATCAAGGTTTGGGAATTTTTGAATTGATGCATAATTGTTCAATTTGGTGTTTTTTGTTAACTTCTAGAAATTTATGATGTTTAACTTGGTTATGCTGGTGCAAATGTTATGGGTTTTTGATTGATTTGAATTGAAATTCCATGGTTGTGATCTATTGAACTAAAATGTGAATTTGGATGAATTTTGGAGCAAAATTCTGGGTTGGTTGAACCTTTAATTTTGATTGTTATATTTTGATGTTTTAATTAAAATCATTGGTATAAAACATGGGTTTTATGTTGCATAATATGATTTGGATGCTTGATTTGGTTTGGGTTGAAGTTTGGTTGGTCAATGGCATGTTTGAAGGGATTTTGGGTATTAATTTCTGCATATTTCTCGGCGAGGGAGGTGGAAATCGACTCTGTCACTAGTGCAACATCCGTCGTGAGGGCGATAGAGCCCAGTGTTTCAAGCATCTATTGAGATGGGCTCTTGTCGTGGGCGCGACCTCGGTCTCGAGCATGATAGGAAGCTCGGCCTTGCCGTGCTGTTTGCTATCACGAGCATGCGTAATCGTACGAGTGCGATAGCAGCCTTCCTTGCCCTCTGTCGCGAGCGTGACCCATGTCATGAGCACGACAGAGGCCAGTCTGCTCATCTTCGCGCAAGCACGAGGGATGTCACGAGTGTGGCACTTGGCGAGTTTTGCCTCTGTCGTGAGCAGGACAGGCGTTGCGAGCTCGACGTTTTCTATTTTCAAAACGAGTTTTCTTTTATGCTTCTGATACTTGATTTCCGACCCTGTGATGTTATTATACTTATATATGGATGATTTTATGTACATTATTACAATCGATATGATGAATGATGCATGCCCTGCAAGAGTCAAATTAGTGGATAGTTAGGCATTCCTAATAGAGTTCTGTAGCTGCAGCCCCAATGTGTTTAGGACCTTGATCAGGTCCCCGTTTGGCTCCTCGCAATCATTAATATGTTTGGATCTTCTTTAAGATCCCCAATGTGAAAACGTTTTTGAATGAGAAATAAAGATGTTGCTTTTTGACTGTACCTACGGGTACCAATGTGTTCACTCGTTATCCACTATTCTGAGTTTGTAGGCATTTGATTGTTTCTTATATGATTATGATATCACGGTGAAATATGTTCAGATTATGAGCTTTATGAATGTTGATTATGATACTTAAGATTGTGATGTATGTTGACTATGTTTTTTCTTAAGCATGTATCATTTGTATGTGTTCTGCTTTAACGACCATTGTGAATGGCCGCTCATATTATTGTGTTTTTCCCCACTAAGCGTTATCGCTTAGCACGCATCCGTGCAGATGTGAAAGGAGTAGAGTTTTTGGGAGTGTCTCCACAGGTCCGGCAAACACAAAAGGAGTGAAGTTTTAGAGCTTAGCTTTGTATATAGGTCCTTTTGTAAGCTTTTAGTTCTATTTTTGTATTTATCTTTTGTAATTCTTCCGCTATGTACTTTTGGAAGACTGTAATTTTTGTAATGATATCATATGTACAGTTACACTTTTGTAATGAACCTTTATTATATCAATGAATGACTCTTTGGAATTTCAAGTTTTAATTTCCTCTGTTATCTTTATACTTTGTATATGCTTTGTTGTGGCTTGCTTGGTGACACCCTTATCCATACGGGTTCTCACTCCCTTCGCGGATGAGCTCTCCTACATATGGGTATAGGGTGTTAAAATGGTTACAAGAGAAGCTAAAACTACTATCAGAGCCTCCTCTTAGAGTAATCAAGAACTATTATTTGAGGCATTTCCTTCCCAGGCAGCGGATGTATTCCTTTGAATCTCCCGTCGAAGGCTTTCCTCGATTGGGTGAGGTGGCAGATGGTGACATCAACTTCATATGCCTCTAGCTACCCCTTTCTTCTGCAACTCTAGATAGTTCTTCAGGATGCATTCCTTTGTGCGAGCTTTATAAAGCTACCTTCTATATTACCACCTGCTATGTTTGACAGTTTAGAGGGAGTCAAGATGTTGTGAGGCACCCCATATCTTTCCAAGGTAGCATCTTGTCCTCAGCTTTCGTTTCCAAGTACCATAGCCTATGGGCTCATCTGCCTGTAAAGACTGTTATACCACAGATTGGAGACTGCACCTTTACTTCTGCTAGTGCAAATAAGAGGTGGGTGATTAGTCCTGTAGTTGATAATAGGAACCATCGACTTAAATATCTGGTCGGTGAGAGTAGAAAAGCATAGTTATTAGATTATATGAATTCAATAAGAATAATGTTTTTCCTTTTATAAAAGAACTAGATGATAATGAACATAGGAGTTGAATTGTTTCTGTTTTTATATCTTTTCCAAAATTGTGTACATTTCAGTATGATTTTACCATACATGACCATTATTTAACATAAATCAAAATACGAAACTACAATTAATCTCAAAATGGATCTTAAAAGCATCAAAATCCCATTTTCAATCAGCCCTCTTGGGTTTTCTTGATTGGATATTTTCTCTCAAGCCTCCAATTTTTGCCCAGGGTGCCTTTTTTAGGTTTTCACCCTAACGAGGCACCTAGTTTTACAAAGACCGCCTTTTTTAGTTTTCGACCCGTGGGCCATCTATTCTCTTCTTTTGAATTTTCAGTCTTTAGCCATGGAACCTTTTAAGTATGTCGATATTGACCGATTTTTTGAACTCGTTAGAATTGTTGTCCGTTAGAATCGCTGCTCCCTCAGATAACAATTTCTTAAGAACAAACGGACCCTCCCATGTTGGCCTTAATTTACTGCGTATGTATGGAATACCTGGTCTCATTTGCTTGAAGACTAAATCTCCCTGTTTTAGCGGATTCCCTCTAACCTTTTTCCCGAATGATCGAGCAAGTCTTTTCTGGTAGATTTGGTTATGATAATAAGCCCGCAACCTATTCTCATCTAACATATTCAACTTCAACAATCGTTGTTGCGTCCAATCAGCTTCTAGAATCTGGGCTTCCATAACCACCCTTAAAGATCTGAGCTCTATTTCAACTGCCAGTACTGCTTCTGTCCCATATACCAAAGAATAAGGTGTGGCTCCCGTGGAGGTTTTGATGGTGGTTCTATAGCCCCAAAGTGCAAAAGTCAACTTCTCTGCTCAATCCTTGTAGTTCTAAACCATTTTGTATCAGTTTCTTCCATAACTTTCTTGGCTTCTTTCTCATCTAAACATCTTAGTTGAATGCCATCGGCTTGACTTTTGTATAGTGCACCATCTTCGAGGATAAACTGAGTGGAAAGCTTACGTATCCCTTAGATAACAATTTCTTAAGAACAAACGGACCCTCCCATGTTGGCCTTAATTTACTGCGTATTTCTGGAATACCTGGTCTCATTTGCTTGAAGACTAAATCTCCCTCTTTTAGCGAATTCCCTCTAACCTTTTTCCCGAATGATCAAGCAAGTCTTTTCTGGTAGATTTGGTTATGATAATAAGCCCGCAACCTATTCTCATCTAACATATTCAACTTCAACAATCGTTGTTGCACCCAATTAGCTTCTAGAATCTGGGCTTCCATAACCACCCTTAAAGATCTGAGCTCTATTTTAACTGCCAGTACTGCTTCTGTCCCATATACCAAAGAATAAGGTGTGGCTCCCGTGGAGGTTTTGATGGTGGTTCTATAGCCCCAAAGTGCAAAAGTCAACTTCTCTGCTCAATCCTTGTAGTTCTAAACCATTTTGTATCAGTTTCTTCCATAACTTTCTTGGCTTCTTTCTCATCTAAACATCTTAGTTGAATGCCATCGGCTTGACTTTTGTATAGTGCACCATCTCCCTCTTTTAGCGAATTCCCTCTAACCTTTTTCCCAAATGATCGAGCAAGTCTTTTATGGTAGATTTGGTTATGATAATAAGCCCGCAACCTATTCTCATCTAACATATTCAACTTCAACAATTGTTGTTGCGCCCAATCAGCTTCTAGAATCTGGGCTTCCATAACCACCCTTAAAGATCTGAGCTTTATTTCAACTACCAGTATTGCTTTTGTCCCATATACCAAAGAATAAGGTGTGGCTCCTGTGGAGGTTTTGATGGTGGTTCTATAGCCCCAAAGTGCAAAAGTTAACTTCTCTGCTCAATCCTTGTAGTTCTAAACCATTTTGTATCGGTTTCTTCTATAACTTTCTTGGCTTCTTTCTCATCTAAACATCTTAGTTGAATGCCATCGGCTTGACTTTTGTATAGTGCACCATCTTCGAGGATAAATTGAGTTACGTATCAATCTTTGATCTTTCTCGGTGGCCTCTTCCGGGAATACTGTCTTTTATAAGTAATTATTAATGTCATAAAACCATGGCTTCTCGTTAACAACCTCAATTTCCATTATCTGTTCGGATTCAAACCTGGGCTTTTCTTAACTTTAGATCAACACCGGCCTCATTATGACCCCTTCGGGGTTATCCCACATGGATACCAAAGTGGCGAGGGCATCGGCCAACTAGTTTTCATCCCCAGGGACAAAGCGAAACGTGCATGTTTCGAATTGACTGCTCAACTTCTTTGAGTGTTTTATGTACAGCATCAATCGTACTTCTTTAACAGACCACTCTCCTCGAATCTGATGGATTACCAGTGACGAATCCCCAAAAACTTCCACATTCTTTGCCCCTATGGCCAATAATGCCTCCAATCCAAAAATGCAAGCTTCGTACTCAGCTTCATTATTAGTTGTCTTATACCTCAACTTCCTGGCTAATAGAAGTTTTTCACCACCCGGAGTTGTGAGAATGATCCCTACTCCTGCTCCCTTGCTATTAACTGCTCCATCAAAATGCAACTGCCAACCCTATACTGCAACGGCCGCAACGGCCACAACGTCCTCGTCTGGGAAGTTATATTCCATTTGATCCCCCTCGATAGGATGTTTGGCTAGGAATTCTGCTACAGCTCGACCTTTGATGGTCTTCTTAGTGACATATTCGACATCAAATTCTTGCAACAGTATCAACCATCTTCCCATCTTTCCTAGTAAAGAAGGTGCTTCTTGAAGGTATCTGAGAGGATTCTTCTTAGCAGCAGCTTGTACCTTATAAGAATGGAAGTATTGTCTTAATTTCTTAGAGGCCCAAATGATTACTAGGTAAATCTTTTCGACCTCAGTATATTTGATCTCATAAGAAAGAAACTTCTTACTAAGATAATAAACTGCAAATTCTACTCCGAATTCATCCTTTTGAGCCATCATGGCACCTACAGATCTATCTTCTATTGCTATGTATAGGATCAAAGGCTTGACTGGCTAAGACAGTCTTAAAATTGGAGGATTTAACAAGTATTCCTTGATGGTGTCAAAAGCTTTCTGGCAGTCATCATTCCATGTCACAGGCTGATTCTTCCTGAGCAGTTTAAAGATGGGCTCACAAATGGATGTAAGTTTAGCGATGAATCTGCTGATATATTGCAACTTTCCCAAGAAGCTTCTGACATTCTTTTTTTTCTGAGGCACTGGCATTTCCCTAATGGCCTTGACTTTATCTGAGTAAATTTTAATCCCTCTCTGGCTCACTACATGCCCTAATAGTTTTCCCGAGGTAACTCTAAAAATACACTTCTTAGGGCTCAACTGCAAATTGTACTTGTCCATCCTTTGAAATAACTTCTTTATAGCCTCGTATTAACCTTCTCTAGTAGCCGACTTGATCATCATGTTGTCAACATATACTTCCACCTCTTTATGGATTAGGTCATCGAGGATCCTAGTAGCCATCCTTTGATAGGTTACGCCCACATTTTTCAAACCAAAAGGCATTACCCTGTAAGCAAACGCAACCCATTCAGTGATGAAGGTTGTCTTAATTCGATCAACTATTTTGTTGAGGATCTAATTATACCCGGCGTATCCATCCATGAAGCTATACATCATACAAGCAACTGCACTGTCCACTAAGTTGTCGATGTGAGGCAGTGGAAAATCATCTTTTGGACAAGCCTTGTTCAAATCCCGATAGTCTACACATACACATAGTTTTTCGTTCTTCTTGGCCACTGGGACAACATTGGCCAACAAAGTCGGGTATTGAACTTCTATGAGAAACTTGGCCTCAATCTGTTTGTGAACCTCTTCCTTAACCTTTTTCGCCCATTCTGGCCAGAGCTTTCTGAGTTTTTGCTTAACTGGTTTATGGTCTGGATATGTTGGTATGGCATGTTCGGCGATTTCACTGTAGATTCCTGGCATGTCATCGTAAGTCCAGGTAAGGATTTTTTCATATTTTTTTAAGATTCTCTCAAATTTTAATCTCTCTACCGGAGTTATGTTAGATGCTATCAAGATTTCCTTTGGGTTTTCCAAAGTTCCACGATTAAATGGAGTGGCATCAGTTGAATCAATGTCAAATATGAATGAGTCATGATCATGATTATGCATAGTGAAATCATTAGAAACATCGCACAAGTAAGCAAAATTTTTCATCTTATTAATGGAATCAGAAACATCATAAACATCATTAAAGAGTTCCGGAACAAAAAGAAAATCTAATTGACTATTATCTCCTTTCTCTGCCGACGTGGATGTTGCAGCCGACAGTTGAGTAGCATCTTGACTTTTTGGAGGGTCTCCAGCAACCTCCCTTGAAACCTTGTCTTGTTTCTTTAAACCTGTAGCTTCATCTTCTACCTTCTCCTTACCCTTCACTCAAGCAACTATTAGCCTCTCGGGGATGATCTCTTCAGGTGCATCTCGGTCCCAAACAATGCCTTAGGTCATGATTTCTTCACCCTTAAACCCCTCTACTAGCTTGATAAATCCAATGTTCCAATCAAAGACAACGTTGAATACCTTAAATCCTAGTACGATCTTCTCGTCTATCCACTAGGGTTCAGCTTCTCCAGCATAAGCACATACTGAGGTGGATGGCACAAAACTTTCCGTAATGTGAGGGATCTCACCTACTGTCTTCTTACTCATCATTGTTATGCCTTTATACTTGAGGAAAGACATCTTCTTCAACATATTCACCACCTAAGAGCTCCCTATATTATCATCTTCTTCATTTATCACAGCCACATGAAAACCGCTGAAAGGTTATTTTACAATCTTTAGGATGGACACCTGATTTTCCCTAGCAACTCTGATCGTCACTACCTGTCCCTCATATGGAATCTTTATCATTTGATGCAAGGTAGACGGTACCCCTCCCAGCTTATGGAACCATGGCCTGCACAACAATGATGAGAGTTGGCTAGAATAGAGAGGACCACAAATTTAACCTCTATTTTTACCGATCCAGTCTTTACTATTGCTCTGAAGGTCCCTGATGCTTGCCTACCAGAGTTGTTGTAGGCGGTGATTGTAAGATCTGATTTGCTTAAGATATCCTCATTCAATCTGAAGGCTGGTATTGCTAATAGAGGGCACACATTTATGGAAGAACCATCATCTACCGCAGTATGTTTTTCATTGATTTTTGCCCTTATATACAAAGGACGATTATGATTACGACCTTCTACTAGCAAATCAACATCTGAATCAACCAAATTTTCCCCAGCACTCCCTTTTACAATGTCCAATAGCTCTGTTAAGGAAATGGTGGTTGCAACAGTGGACTCACATAGGGCCTCTACTAGCTTCTGCCTATGCGATGGGGATTACCTCAACAAATCCCAAATTGATATCTGGGCCGGAGTCTTTTTCAGCTGTTTCATCACTTGGTCCTCCTCCGACTCCTTCTCTACATGTACCACCACTGGATCTTGCAGCTTCTCAACTTTCAGAACTACCCTTTCACTCCTGGTCACTGCTCTAACTCCTTCCCTCTCATCTTTTAAACGCCACAAGTCAGCAGGTTCTTCATCCTCATCTTCATTTTCATCTCTACTCTCACTAGTGGACCAACAATCAATCATTGCCACAGGAATCCCTTTTTCACTTGCCTTCTCAAGGCATGTGATAGCAATGCCTTCATCACCGAACAAATCCTTTGGAATGTACCTTTCGGGCATACTTGACCCGATCATAAAAACAGGCGAGGGCACATTATTGTAATCGAATTTCTTGTTCTTCCTCTGTTCTGGATCGGTGATTTATTTAGAATCAACTAGATCCTGGATTGCATTTCTCAGTGTCTTGCAATTATCCATCATATGTCCAATGTGTTGATGGTATGCACAGTATTCATCATCTTTATGCCCTGACTGTCCCTGACTCATAGCTGGTCTAGGAGTTAAAGGTTGTAACTTCCCTTTCTTCATCAACCTTTTCAATACCCATGAGAGCGACCTTCCTAAGTTTGAAAAGTGCCTCTGACCAACTCCTATGGCTGAGACCTTGGCTACCTTTCCTACCCTATTACCACTGCTAGAGCCTACTAATCTGCTAGCTCCCTAGTTGCTATTGCTCCTTTTGGCATAGGCTTCATTACTCTCTCTCCTTGCCAAGTATTCGTTTTCAGCCTCTACAACTATGTCCTTTAGGGTCTCCCAGTCTTTCAACCCTTTCATTTTCAGCCCATCCTTCAGATATAGGCTGGCATTTCTAATAAAAAGCCTGATCTGGTCTGGAGTGTCCAGCTTCCTCTTTATTTCCATTACATGGTTCCTCCATCGGGTCAAGTACTCGTGAAATGACTCCCCTGATTTTTGTTGCAACAGTTCCAAGTCTTTTAGAGTTATTTCCATCCTCATACTGTAGTTCTACTACCTGAGGAATTCCTCTATCAGCAAATCCCAATCTTCTTTCATTCTCCTATCAAGTCCGTGGTACCAATCAACCGCGGGCCCCATTAAGTTTAGGCAAAAATATTCTATCTTCTGCCTTTTTGTCAAGGTCGTACCTTTCATTACCAAGGAGTATTATTTCACATGTGCTGTTGGGTCTAATATACCATCAAATTTTGGGATGTCAAGCATAGCTCTGGGGAATCAAATCCTCGCTCTCCAGTGCTTTATCTTTGGGATTCATTCTTTTCTCGACTGTCAGCATACGAGACATTGCCTTGAATTTCTATTCCATCTTTCTCCACATTACTTCTTCCATCTAAGGTGCCTTCTATAATGCCCCGTTACCGCCTTGGTAGTTTGAGCCTTTGATATGTGTGGTTGTGTGTGTTTAATTGTGGCATGTGCTATTTTTTTGTATATATATACATACATATATATATATATATATATATATATATATATATATATATGTATGTATTTATATACATGATTTAAATTTTAATATTATGTAATTATGGGGTTTGCTTAGGTGTGAGAGTGTATAAGAGGTTAGGGTATATGAAGGTGAAGTTTAGCTTGAGTGTAAGTAAGAAGATAGGTTTTGGGTATGTCTTAGGAAGCTCTCCAATAGGAAGTTGCCATGTGGCACTAGAGTGGGTATGTATTAAGTGAGGAGAGAGAATTAGCATTGTTCTTCCTTTTTTTTCTCGTTTTCTTCTTTCTCCTGTTCTTTCTTTTCCTCTCTTTTCTTCTTTGCTTTCTTGTAATCTTTCCCCTCTAGCTGCAATTTTGGTGGGTTTGGGTGATCTTAAGTTGATTTAGGAAGGTAAGAGTTTATTATTCTTCCTCACCTTCTTAACTCCTTCTATTTTAAGTTATTTGAACAATTGGGTATTTTTGGGGTTTGAGTTTTAAGCGTGTTGTGTTGGGTATTTTGTTCAAAAATCCCTCCTAGAGAGCCAAAGGCAAGGAAATCACAAGTGGAAGTGGAGCCCGTGATTAGAGCTCAAGCAATCAAGGTTTGGGAACGTTGTGGTTTTTGAGTGTGTTTGGGTATGATTTTTGTGTTTTGGTGTTAAATGTTGGAATTTATGGGATATAAGATGAGTATTTGTATCTAATTGATATGGGTATTGGTTGTTTTGGGTTAAGATGCATGATTGGTGAAGAATTGAGTTGTGGTATGAGTTTATATTAAAATTTATGGGAAATTGCTGGTTTGATAAATTCTGGAATTTGATCTTGTAAATTTGATGATGATGATGATTAGTTTATAAGTTGAGTTTTAGCTGGTATAAGGAGTTGTGAATGAACTACTTGTGTGGGGTTGTGTTTTGAAGCCAATTGAGGAATTGGGTGAATTTTGGAAAAGGAATCTTGCAGATTTTCGTGCAAGGGCTGGAAATCCCGACCCTGTTGCGAGCGCGACATCGTAGCGAGGTCGCGATAGAGCTCGGTGATTGCGGCCTTCGCGCGAGTTGTATGCACGTTGCCGAGCAGCTTCGGCTAGAGCTCTCTGTCGCGAGAGCAACAAATCGCTCAGTCGCTGTTTGATCTTGGATAGCCTTCTGTCACGAGCGAGCGCCTGCACGCGAGCGCGACAGAGGCTGCTGGCTGCTCACTGTCGCGAGTGCGACAGTGAGGTGTGTATTTTGTCCCTGCACCAGCGCGAGGGCTGTCACGACAGCGACTTGAGGCAGATCTTCGCCTCCGTCGTGAGCGCGACACCTCCTGGCTTCAAAAAGTAAATTTCTTTTATACTTGTAAAGTTTAGTTTTCAGTTTTATTATGCTTTCCTAGTTATAAATAGACAATTTTAAGAATGATATGAATGTAAATTAGTTGCTCTATGCTTAACCTGCGAAAGTCAAATTAAGTGGATGATAGGCATGCCTATAGAGTTCAGTTGTTGCAGCTATGCGTATGCATTTTGGACCCTGATCAGGTCCCTGAATCGGATCCACGTGATCCCCTCTTTGACTTGAATCTTGTGTAAGATTCCACGCGAAAATGTTTTGACATAAACAGAAAAAGATGATTTTGATGCCCTTGGGTATCCATGCATTTCAAATAAATTATGCGTTACTCGCTACCCACTACTTTGAACAAGCAGGTTTTTCTTTTTATGTGAATATGAGTCTTAATTTGACAATGTACACTTGTTTTGATTACCTATAGATATCCTTATCCGCAGTATGTTGAATTGTTTAAGTATGGATTTACATTTGTGCCATATGTATGTGATTTGTATCAATGTCCGTTGTGAGTGGTCATTTTTCATTGTGCTTATCTCCACTAAGCGTATTCACTTAGCACGGGTGTTTCATCCGTGCAGGTGTGGAAGATGTTGGAGTCTATGAGCAAGGTGATCCGTTTCAGAAGGGTCGACGCAACTAGGAGAGAGATTTTGTAGTTCTGACTGTATCTCTTTTTGCCTATGTGATAGTTCAGTGACTTTTGTAAAGAAACTATTGATGCAAGTTCTTCTTTTGTAATTGGGCTTCGATACCTCTGTATTTTGGTATGTAAAGACTATTATGTACATTAATAATATTATATTATATCTTTTATTTCAGCTTTTGGTCTTGTATTTGTGAAATTTTATTTTATTGTTTGAGTGTATGACTAGTGTTATATAGTTGTGCTTGGGTTTTTGCGTAATAACTCTCATCTATTGGGACCCGTCATTCCCCTCTAAGGATGAAGTTTCCTACGTATAGGTAAGGGGTGTTACATTTTGTGATATCAGAGCAATAGGTTTAGACGTTTCTGGGCTAGTGTAAGATAGAGCGTAGTGTTGTGTTGGCCTGATGCGGATTGTTGTGTATATTTTATAGTTGATGGAGTCTGCTCATGGATCTCTTGAGGGGTCAGCCGAGAGTGTGAATCCCCGAGAGCAAGATCCGTCTATTTTGGGTCCGGCTCAGCCACCTAGGGTGCAACCTGAGGCCCCTGCGATTCCTTTTGAGGCTATGCTCAAGATATCCCAGGATATGGCTAGGTTTTTGGAAAGGGTTACTGCCCCTAGAGCTCCGATAGAGAATATGCGAAAGTATGGAGTGGAGGATTTCTTCGAAACTGGATTAGATGAATCAGATAGGGCTGAACTGTGGATTGATAAGATTAAGCGGGTGCTAAGGGAGATTCGTTGTCCTCCAGAAAGTGAGATGGAGTGTGTGATATCATTGCTGCAGGGTTCAGCTTTTGATTGGTGGACTTTGGTGCTTAGACATCCGCAGCTTCCTGAGCCTGTGACGTGGGAGTTCTTTGAATGAGAATTTCGGAACAAATATGTGACTAAGGCATTTAAGGAGGCTAGATGGGCACAGTTTTTGAGTCTCCGTCAGAGAGTGATGTCAGTAGCGGATTATGAGAAGGAGTTGAATCGACTTAGCAAGTATTCACCGCCAGGAGTTCTCACTGAGGAGTTCCAGTGTCAACAGTTTGAGGCGGGCTTAAATGAGTCTCTGAAGGTAATGTTGGCTTCATTGATGTCAGCACTGGATGTCAGTTATTATCAGATTGTGCAGGTAGCTTTGAGAGTGGAGCGATCTGAGAATGTGCTAAGAGAGAAAGCTCAGAGGAAGAAGGCTTCTAGAGGAGGTTCCTCTTCAGGAAAAAGGTCACGTGAGTCTCAAGGGAACCCCTCTGGTGAGTCGCATCCTAGTCCAACTACTAGAGGGAGGAGCCAAGATTCTTTCAGAAGGTCTGGCATGGGTAGAGGAGCCTCGGGTGGTTGAGGTGATGGTGTGCCCCAATGTTCTCATTGTAATAAGCGACATTGGGGTGAGTGTCGGTGGTTGACTGGGGGATGTTTAAGATGTGGTAGCACCGACCATTTTCTTGCCAATTGCCTGAATTTGTATGAGAGTACACAAGGTCAGCAGGAAGCAAGTCGAGCTAGGTCAAATGTACCTCAAGGCAGTCATCCTAGAGGCAGAGGTCGGGGTCGTTGTGGACGGCCTCGGGAAAGAGATTCTTCTGAGACAGTGGACCGTCCAGTGCCTGCGAGTGCAAGAGCCTATGCGATGAAAGCCCGTGACGACCAGGATGCTCCAGAAGTTATAGCTTGTAAGTTCTTACTTTTCAGTACTGAAATGTATACGTTGATAGATCCGGGTTCTACCCACTCTTATCTGTGTTCTGATAAGTTGAGTAAAGAATTGTCTAATAAGGATAGATTGGATTATGAGATTTGTGTCACTAGTCCGTTAGGGCAGAGTGTGAAAGTGAATAGGGTATGTCGGAATTGTCCTCTGATGGTGCAAGGTAAGGAATTTACGGTTGATTTAATTAAGCTACCATTTCATGAGTTCGATCTTATTTTGGGCATGGATTGGTTATCCAAGCACGGAGCTATAGTGGATTGTCAGAGGAAAATAGTGGTACTCAAGGGTAAGGATCATATGCTTGTGGTTGTAAGAGGTATAGGAAGTAATTCGCTGCATAATGTGATCTTAGCTATGAAAGCAAGACAGTACATGAGGAAGGGATGTGAAGGATATTTATCTTTGATTTTGGATTCCTGGAGAGGGCAAGTGAAGATACAAGATATTCCGGTGGTAAGAGACTTCATTGATGTGTTTCCAGAGGAATTACCAGGTCTACCGCCAGACAGAGAAGTAGAGTTGTTTGTGGATATTATGCCGTATGCAGCTCTGATTTCTAAGGTTCCATATAGGATGGCTCCGATGGAATTGAAAGAGTTGAAGAGTCAGTTGTAAGATTATCTTTTTGATTAGCTTCGAGGAGCAGGAGTATTTTCGAAGATAGATTTGAGATTGGGTTATTATCGGTTGAGGGTCAAGGATGCGGACGTGGCAAAGACGGCTTTCCGGACGCGTTATGGTCACTATGAATTTTTGGTGATGCCATTTGGTCTGACCAACGTGCCCGCAGCTTTTATGGATTTGATGAACAGGGTATTCAGTCAGTATTTGGATCATTTTGTGGTAGTGATTATCGATGACATCTTGGTTTATTCAAAGGATGAAAAGGAACATGAGGAACATTTGAGATTGGTGTTGCAAGTGTTAAGAGACTATCAGTTGTACGCCAAGCTTAGTAAGTGTGAGTTTTGGTTAAAGGAGGTGACATTTCTCGGACATGTGGTTTCGGCGGAGGGTATTCGAGTAGATCCGTCCAAGATTGAAGCCATTGTGAGCTGGTTGCCACTGAAGTTTGTATCAGAAGTGAGGAGTTTTCTAGGATTGGCTGGATACTATAAACGGTCTATGAACTCGGCTTCTCAGGAAGGAGGTTAAGTTCTTTTGGTCTGATAGATGCCAAGTGAGTTTTAAGCAGTTGAAAAATATGTTAACTAAGGCTCCTGTACTTACTCAACCTATTTCGAGTAAAGAGTATACTATGTATAGTGATGCTTCGGGTGTAGGATTGGGTTGTGTTCTTATACAAGATGGTAAAGTGATTGCCTATGCTTCCAGGCAGCTGAAACCTCATAAGAAACACTATCCGACGCATGATTTGGAGCTTGTAGCGGTAGTGTTTGCCCTTAAGGTATGGCGGCATTATTTATATGGAAAGACTTGCAGGATCTTTACAGATCAAAAAAGTCTGAAGTATTTGCTCTCTTAGAAGGAATTGAATTTAAGGCAGCGAAGATGGTTAGAGTTATTTAAAGACTACGATTGTATCATTGATTATCATCCAGGCAAGGCTAAAGTAGTAGCAGATGCTTTGAGTAGAAAATCAGTGTCAGCTTTGTCTTTGAGTAGAGGAAGGTGGAGGTTTGATTCGGAAGGAGTGCTAATAGCTCAATTAAAGGCTAAACCAAGTCTGAAGCAAGTTATAATGGATGCACAGTTGAGTGATCCGGTATTGTAGCATGCTTTTCGCACTGTTAGAGATAGTAAGTGGACTAAATTTTATGTAAATGATGAGGGAGTGCTCAAATTTGGGAATCGGTTATGTGTACCTAATGTGGATGAAGTGAAAAGAAGGCTTTTGCAAGAAGCACATTCATCTGTTTTTACGATGCATCTAGGAGGAAATAAGATGTACAGTGACTTGAAACAATTCTATTGGTGGCCAAGTATGAAGAGGGATATAGTAGATTTTGTTTCAAAGTGTTTAGTGTGTCAATAAGCGAAAGCTAAACATCAAGTCCCGACGGGATTGTTGCATCCCTTACCCATTCCTCAATGGAAGTGGGATGATGTTACAATGGACTTTGTAGTCGAATTGCCTCTGTCGCAATGCAGGCATGACTCGGTTTGGGTGATAGTCGACCGATTGACGAAATCAGTTCACTTTTTACCAGTTCAGTTAGATTATTTTATGGTCAAGCTAGCTGGGATTTATGTAGATGAGATAGTGAGGCTTCATGGAGTTCCAATCTCTATTGCGTCTGATCGGGATCCGAGGTTTACGTCCAAGTTTTGGAAAGAGTTTTTCAGATTCTGAAAGACATGCTTCGGGGATGTGCTTTGGAGTTTTTCGGTAGTTGGGATAAATATGTGTCCTTGATGGAGTTTGCATATAATAATGGCTATCAAGCGAGTATTAAGATGGCTCCTTATGAAGCTCTCTATGGACGAAAATGTAGAACCCTAGTGTGTTGGACAGAGTTATCAGAGAGATCAGTTATGGGTCCGGAATTGATTAGAGACACGGAAGAAAAGATACAAGTGGTGCAACGGAATTTGAAAGCAGCTAAAGATAGGCAACGATCTTATGCTAACTTGAAGCGAAGGGACATTCATTATGAGGTTGGAGATAAAGTATTCTTGAAAGTGTCACCTTGGCGAAAGGTTCTCCGGTTTGGTAAGAAAGGTAAATTAAGTCCTCGATTTATTGGACCGTATGAGATTCTGGATAAAATCGGTCCAGTAGCTTATCTGTTAGCGTTGCCAATGGAGCTAGCTAAGTTACACGATGTTTTTTATGTGTCTATGCTCCGTAGCTACCGATCCGATCCATCTCATGTGTTAAAAGTGCAAGATATTAGGGTTCAGCCAGATTTCTCATTTGATGAAGAATCGAAGAAAATTTTGGCTAGAGATATCAGACAGCTTCGCAATAAGCAAATTCCGTTGGTTAAGGTACTTTGGAAATATCATGGAATTGAAGAGGCAACTTGGGAACCGGAAGCGATCACGAGAACTCAGCATCCTCAGTTATTTGGATCAGGTAAGAATTTCGAGGACAAAATTTTGTTAAGTGGGGGAGTATTGTAACGCCCCGTTACTGCCCTGGTAGTTTGAACCTTTGATATGTGTGGTTGTGTGTGTGTTTGTGGCATGTGCTATTTTTTTGTATATATATATATATATATATATATATATATATATATATATATGATTTAAATTTTAATGTTATGTAATTATAGGGTTTGCTTGGGTGTGAGAGTGTATAAGAGGTTAGGGTATATGAAGGTGAAGTTTGGCTTGAGTGTAAGTAAGAAGATAGGTTTTGGGTATGTCTTAGGAAGCTCTCCAATAGGAAGTTGCCATGTGGCACTAGAGTGGGTATGTATTAAGTGAGGAGAGAGGAGAGAGGATTAGCTTTGTTCTTCCTTTTCTTTCCCGTTTTCTTCTTTCTCCCGTTCTTTCTTTTCCTCTTCTTTTCTTCTTTGCTTTCTTGTAATCTTTCCCCTCTAGCTACAATTTTGGTGGGTTTGGGTGATCTTAAGTTGATTTAGGAAGGTAAGAGTTTATTGTTCTTCCTCACCTTCTTAACTCCTTCTATTTTAAGTTATTTGAGCAATTGGGTATTTTTGGAGTTTGAGTTTTAAGCATGTTGTGTTGGGTATTTTGTTTAGAAATCCCTCCTAGAGAGCCCAAAGGCAAGGAAATCGCAAGTGGAAGTGGGGCCCGTGATTAGAGCTCAAGCAATCAAGGTTTGGGAACGTTGTGGTTTTTGTGTGTGTTTGGGTATGATTTTTGTGTTTTGGTGTTAAATGTTGGAATTGATGGGATATAAGATGAGTATTTGTATCTAATTGATATGGGTATTGGTTGTTTTGGGTTAAGATGCATGATTGGTGAAGAATTGAGTTGTGGTATGAGTTTATATGAAATTTTGTGGGAAATTGCTGGTTTGATAAATTCTAGAATTTGATCTTGTAAATTTGATGATGATGATGATTAGTTTATAAGTTGACTTTTAGGTGGTATAAGGAGTTGTGAATGAACTATTTGTGTGGGGTTGTGTTTTGAAGCCAATTGAGGAATTGGGTGAATTTTGGAAAAGGAATCTTGTAGATTTTCGCGTAAGGGCTGGAAATCCTGACCCTGTCGCTAGCGCGATATCATCGCGATAGAGCTCGGTGATTGCAGCCTTCGTGCGAGCTGTATGCGCGCTGCCGAGCAACTTCGGCGAGAGCTCTCTGTCATGAGCGTGACATCTGTCGCGAGTGCTATAAAGCGCTCAGTCGCCGCTCGATCTTGGATAGCCTTCTGTCGCGAGCGCACGCCTGCACGCAAGCGCGACAGAAGCTTTTGGCTGCTCACTATCGCGAGCGCAACGACTGCCGTGAGCGCGATAGTGAGGTGTGTATTTTGTCCCCGCGCCAGCGCAAGGGCTGTCGCGACCTCGACTTGAGGCAGATCTTCACCTCCGTCGCAAGCACGACAGTGTCACGATCGCGACACCTCCTGGCTTCAAAAAGTAAATTTCTTTTATACTTCTAAAGTTTAATTTTTGATTTTGTTATTCTTTCCTAGTTATAAATAGACAATTTTAAGAATGATGTGAATGTAAATTAGTTGCTCTATGCTTAACCTGCGAAAGTCAAATTAAGTGGATGATAGGCATGCCTATAGAGTTCAGTTGCTGCAGCTATGCGTATGCGTTTTGGACCCTGATCAGGTCCCTGAATTAGATCCACGCGATCCTCTCTTTGACTTGAATCTTGTGTAAGATTCCACGCGAAAATGTTTTGACATAAACAGAAAAAGATGATTTTGATGCCCTCGGGTATCCATGCATTACGAATAAATTATACGTTACTCGCTATCCACTACTTTGAACAAGCAGGTTTTTCTTTTTATGTGAATATGAGTCTTGATTTGACAATGTACACTTATTTTAATTACCTATAGATATCCTTATCCACAGTATGTCGAATTGTTTAAGTATGGATTTACATTTGTGCTATGTGTATGTGATTTGTATCAACGTCCGCTGTGAGTTGTCATTTTTCATTGTGCTTATCCCTACTAAGTGTATTCGCTTAGCACGGGTGTTTCATCCGTGCAGGTGTGGAAGATGTTGGAATCTGTGAGCAGGGTGATTCGTTTCAGAAGGGCCGACACAACTAGGAGAGAGATTTTGTAGTTCTGACTGTATCACTTTTTACCTATGTGATGGTTCAGTGACTTTTGTAAAGAAACTATTGATGCAAGTTCTTCTTTTGTAATTGGGCTTCGATACCTCTGTATTTTGGTATGTAAAGACTATTATGTACATTAATAATATTAAATTATATCTTTTATTTTAGCCTTCATTTTATTTTATTGTTTGAGTGTATGACTAGTGTTATATAGTTGTGCTTGGGTTTTTGCGTAACAACTCTCATCTATCGGGACACTTCATTCCCCTCTAAGGATGAAGCTTCCTACGTATAGGTAAGGGGTGTTACACTTTCCCTCTTACAACTATGGGTTCTTCATACCCATCTTCGACAAAATCATTTTTCAGTCTGTGAGCTTTGCCTCTTCTCTGGCTCGAAGGTGTGGTGGCTCTGAGGTCAACAGGTGGTGGACGTACCACCTCAGGAGGATTTTCCCTAACCGTCTCTTGCTCATTTTGTCCTATAGGGGGGCAACTAGATTTGGTCCAACAGGCGGTGCCATTGTTGCGATCAAATTCCCCATCATAATCATCATCCAATTTTCGAATTCTTCTAATCTCCTACCTACTTCCTCGGCAATCATGGCGCGAGTTGCATCAGATTCTCTTGGTGGGTTAGCCATAATTTTTTTTCATTGAAGATTCTGAAGTGTAGGTCTCGGTGCTATCTGAAAGCGACTCCGAGGCCCAATGTGCCACCCTTTTAGGCAATTCAAAAAAAGGATTTCTAACTAGCCGACCACCGGGAGCCCTGGACCACCTAGATGGTTCTATGATGGTTGCAAAACATACCCTATTAGGATGATGCATTAATGACATATAATGCATGGTCGTGCTTTATAGAGCATCCACGACCATATGCAAGCAAGTAGATCCTTCCAACCTTGTTACTCTCGTGCAGGGGGTCATGTTGTCTCTTTCATAGGTGGGATTAGCCCATAGGTCATCGGGGAACCCACTAAATGCGTATGGTGCACGGCTGAAGACCGGCAGTATAAGCTCTTTTTATATAAAGCACATACACATGTGTCTTGATTATCATGTATTTAAATAGTCCCAACGAATGAAAATGGGCCTATCGGGGCATGAAAACCCTTGATTAGGTGACCATTCAATTCATCTGGGCCTATTCAATACATATAGCATGCACAATATTAAGGTTCATACCGCCTAGGGGAAGTGTCTATTTTCATTACATGGGTTAATGGGCTTTAGTCAATGCGATGAAACTTTAGGGCTACCCAAGCATGATCCCTGCCAATGGGTCTAACTCATCGTGAGCATAGCGACCGGTTGGGTCATCATTTGATATAACTTGATGGTACATGGCTTGGGCTGGTGATTATCCTTAACAATTTCCCATATTGAGTGAATGTAGGGTCGTGACTTGGGAACACACCAAGGCTAAAAAGGGACCAACTAGCGTAGATTTAAAGCTCTAATGAAATGCTATGCAGCTCAAAAAGGGATGAAATTTTAACTTAAAAATTAGATTATATATTTTAACCAAGGTACTTTAGAAGTAAAGTCTCATAATCCCCAGTGGAATCACCACTGTGACACGCGCCGAATCTTGGACGCCCTGAGAACCCGCTTTTAGGGTATTCATGAGGGGTTCATAAGACCCATAAAGATTACGAGAGCGTCTATTTTGGGCAACAATAGGTGTTTTGGAGTCGCCACCCAATAAAATATTGGAAAAGTTCATCTAGCCTCATTGAGCATAAAACAATGCGTATGTGTCTATTTTGGGCAACAAAGAAATATTTTGGAATCCCCAATCCAAATAGGACATTAGGAAGGTTCATTTAATCTTATGAAACCTAAGACCAAAGAGAGTTCGGGACTTTACTTTTATTCATACCCTGGTTAAGATTACAAATGACTTTTTTAGTTAAATTGTCATCCTTTTCTCATACAATTATGCAATTTATTAAAGCGCAATTCAAACAGATAAGTAAACAAATAAATAATACGATTAAAATAAAGCAAATAAAAGTACATTAGCTTACAATAAAATAGGGGTGGAATACAACCCCAATAAAAGGAAATATAAATCATGCATAAAATGAGACATTTATTCAAGATGAGGACATTGGTCCTCGCATATATACTTAAAAAATGGTTTTAGGTGCCATTTTTATTTGGAAGGGAAAGCTAGGACATTGGTCCTATTTTATTGAAAAAAATCTTATTTTTTTCGTAGAAATCTTTTGATGCTTTTTATGTTAACAAACATAAAAATAACATTCAACATAACTAAATAAAGAACGTCTAATGAGAACAAAACTGAATAAAACTAAAATAGGAGAACAGAAGAGAGTGAACCAAAATGAAGTCGCTTATTTAATTTGAGTCCCCATCCTATCATCCATGTTTTGGGAGTGAAACTCATCAAAACAAAATAACATTTTAGAAAGCATTAAGACAAAGAATTAAGACAGAATTAAAGCCAAGTAGATGACAAAAACGGTAGAAAAATATTAAATGTAGCAAAAAATATAATGTAAGAAGAGGGAATTAAAAACAAATGAAAATAGAGAAAGAAGGGATCAGGGATGGCCAAATAACCGAGGGATGGTCGTCCCAGAGGCGACCAACAGGATGAAGAAGCATCCTGCGATGACCCGTTGTTCGCTTGACCAACGGCCGTCGGTCGGGCTTTCAGCCCATCGGTCATCTCTAGATCTCAAAAAAAGAAAGAAAACAGATTAGAATCCAAATTCTCACATTTTTAACCCATTATTTCATGCAATAAATTAATAATGAGGCGAACAAAATGACAAGATTATTAATTTACATTTTGAAATCAATTCATATGTCTCATGTCAAGGTATTGAAATTAACACAAGAATGGTTAACCCAGAGTATTTACCCTCAGAATATTGATCTCTGAAAGGCAAAAGCTGTATAGATCTTCCCTTGAATTCTACAAGGATTGGTTGACAATTGAACACTATTGAAAACAATTTTTCTCTACAAATATCATTCTTTTTATATGATCTGAAATCTTAGGAAGGAAAATCAAGAAAACAGAATTGATTTCCCTTTCTCGAATTCACTTTTATCTTTTAAAATGATTTGGAATCTTAGGAAGGTAAATCAAGAGAAGATAATTGATTTCCCTTTCTCCAATTCACTTTTTAATTCCTTTTGTCAATAGATTTCAAAAGAAAATTAATATAAAGAGAAACCTTTGTTTATAAAAATTGATTTTTTTTTCAAAAGGTTTTTTAAAAAAAAAACAGAATCCCCCTTCTCCTTCATTAGCCTTCTATTTATAGGCTAATTCTGATTTAGAAATAAAGATAAAAAAATATTAAAAAATAAATATTTATCTTTAGAGAAAAATACAAAATTTCAAATATCCTTAGAGATGAATATTAAGTTTGATTTATCTTTAAAGAAAAATGATATCAAATTATCTTTTTAGAGGATAAAATCAAATATTCCATTTATTTTTGAAGATAACTAATAAATATTTGATTTATCCATAAAGATAAAGTGGTTTCAAAAGTTTGATTTATCTCTCAGAATAAGTGATATCAAATTATCTTTTTAGAGGATAAAATCAAATATTTTTATTTATCTTTGAAGGTAAATATCAAATATTTGATTTATTCGTAAAGACAAAGTGATTTTAAATAATCCTTAGATATGAAATCAAATATTTTTAGTTTATCCCTGAGGATAAACATCATAAAATTTTGTATTTATCCTTAAACAACCAAAATCTCGCTGTCAGGCACTGACCGACGGGCATCCCTCTGCTTAAGGATAGGCATCGATCAATAAGGGATAGCCTCCTCTACTGAGCGATGCGTACCCGCTCGTCCGAGAGGGACGGGCGTCCCTCTCACATGAGCGATGGGCACCTGCTCACTGAGGGACAGGCATCCCATGAGCACGAGCGACGGGCACCTGCTAGTTCAAGTAACAGGTGCCCTTTGGGTGAGAAACAGTGATCGGCCGTCGTTCGACGCACCTGACAGGCATCCTAGTTGACTGATAGGCATGGGTCAACCAAAAGATAAATTTTCTCATCTGAAAAGGCTTCTTTCAAAGACTTAAAAGGAGTTTTGGTCACCAATATCCTCAACATTTGTGAAAATCAGGGGCAAAAACCTACAACCTCACTCCTGTACCTAAGAAATAGGTACCGATATTTTCATTGGATAATTCTGATCTGGGCTACCTCGGGACCCGGTGTCTACAAGTAAGAATCCCTTCCTATAGACTAACATTCTTTTCCGATCAGAACAATGTGCAAGAAAAAAACAAGACTTGGATTTAATCAAATAAAGAAGGGAGGATGCCTATGCCAAAATAGCAGCTTACAGGCAAAGAATTGTTAAATACTACAACAATAGAGTGAAGTCGAGGACTTTCAATGTTGGAGACTTGGTCTTGAGAAAGGCCGAAATCGGCTCTGGCAAAGCCAAAGTGAGAAAGCTCATGCCCAACTAGGAGGGGCCTTACAAAATTTTTAAGGTTCTTAGCAGAAGTACCTACAAAATAAGAATTTTAGATGGTTTGGACATCCTCGAGGTCATGGAATATTGAAGTACTCAAGAAGTATATAATGTAACATTGTATTCCAATCAATTATGATATCTGAATATACAAGTTACTAACCTCTCCCAAGAAATTGCAAAAGAAATCTAAATCAAATGCATCTCTTGATGATTAAGATTCCCAAGCCATATTGCAAAGTCACATCAAACGTGACTGCTTATCAAACTTAATGATTGTTCCCGATCAAAAAATGTTCCACCTCAGAAAAGTCGATGGCTCCTAAAAAATGAAACTATCCATTATAGCAGACTGACCCAATACCGTTCGGAATATCCAAATGTCGTAAATGGGAAACCTGCTAGTCAACTTCATATCATGAATTCGTAAAACAATTGCACGATCCGTTCGAAATGCTAACTTGCTTTGACAAGCTTGATGACATTCCAAGTTACTCGCAAGAGTAATGTCCAATTAGATCACCTACATTGCTATTCCAACGCTTGTCTCATTCCTAATTTAAAAATGTGAAGTTGTACTTGACATAACTATTCGCATTGATTGACACTCTCTTACAAGTTAATTTGCAAATCGATTACGCTATCTGATCAGATCGAATGCTTATTAAATTAGCATACGAAGGGAAAGTTCTTAGTTCCCTTGAGACAGATAAAATGTTGAATCTTGACATTCCTCATTGACAAAATAATATCGCTCGAATGCTATTGTAATGCAATAAGTAGATAAACGATCAAAAGAAACTTTTATTTCTTTAAAGTTTTAAGTACAAAAACAAAAATTACATTTCTAATTTTCTACATCACATGAGTGTTCTCCTTAACAACAAGGGCATTCCCTGCAGAAGCAGTAAGATTATCACATTTAGCGGTAGGAGCATTTTCCTATATAGCTGCAGGATCTTTCCCTTCGACAGCAGCAAAATCTTCCTCCTCAATAATTGCCAGACCTTCTTCCTCTACTTTGCCCTTGAGAAGGGGCACCAACAAGGAAGATGGATCTTCTAAAAAATTAAAATCCACCTCAGGGAAACAATTCTCACACGTGTATACAACACAATCCAGTAGTTCGTTCTAATGGACAGCGATCCGATCAGTCATAAACCCCTTCAAATCAATCAATACCTTCTCTTGACTCTGATAAAGAGAGTTCAATATTTCTTCTTCCTCTTTCTTTACAGTTGCAATCTGTGCCTAAAGGTCCTTAACTTGGGAATGAAGAGCGGGAAGTTATGCATTCTACTCGCAAAGAATGGCGAACTTGGCCTCATACTCATTTGATTGCAGCGCTAATTTCCCCCTCAATTCTTGTTCAGACATGCTCTTCTCATTAATCTTATTCTTCCATGCCACATTGCTTATATAGAGCTCTATTAATCTCTGAGCAGGCTACACAAAAGATAAGACTCGAACGTCAAGGTAAAAAAAAGGAAAAGTAAGGAAGATTTTACATGGAAAAGGGAGCTCTGTGCTACCTGGAGTTCCTGAGTAGTGCAAACAATTTGACCCATGTTGCGGATGTCCTGTTCCAGCATTAATCCCCATCTAATGAAGTCTACAAAGGCCGATTATCGAATAGAACAACCTTAACCGAACTGTTGGGTCAAAAATTCTTGCAAAAAGTGCCCCCAATAAAAGAAAAATAAACAATAATAGCAGCAGAAGGGCCTTCTAACACTATTTGATCAAAAAAGGCCCTGGATGAAGTAACCTCTTGGGCACATTCAACGATCGCCCTAACAGACGATGCGAGATCAGTCGCTACTAGAGGAGGCTAAGGAAGGAAAACCTCCTGAATGTCAGGAACCTCCTTTAAGGCCGCCACCGAACGCGGCTTCAGAACGAACTTCCTCCTAGATCAGTCGATTGATTCGACTTTCTCTTCCTGCTCCTACTCTGCTTATAAGCCTTCTTTATCTTTTCAATCACCTCTTGATCGAACTATCGGGTCATGGAAGTGTCCATAGAAGTTAGACCTATAGCAACCAAAATTAACAAGATAAGTATCATCGCTTAGAGAATAAAGTACAATGCAATAATGTGTGGAAGATAAAATTTCATAAGCCCTAAGAGCTCATATCGTGCTCTAGAGGGCTATGAATTGTCTAAGGAGGTCAGTAGATCCTCTAAAATGATCAGATCGTCCTTGCGCTCCTTAACATACGTCATGAGTTTTTCAATATAGCCTTTGACAAAGGAAGAAAGTGTGAAAAACTGCCTCTTAGGATGGCTAGTGAAGCAATACTCTATCCCATCCGCTCAGACTGAGAGCTAGAAAAACTGGGTGAAAAGCTCTAAGCACGGGACGACTTCGATATCTTTTTATTCACACAATATCTTGAAGCTAGCTATCGTCCTTCATTCATTTGGATTCAATTGATTGGGACCTATTCCATAGCCCCTCAAAATGCTGATATCGTAAACCATAGTCAAGGCTGAGATGATAGCAAATGAAGAATTCTTTCTTCTGTCCGAACGGTCCCACTAGGGCTGATATAGAGGCTGGGCATGGCGCAACAACCACATCCTAAGGTAAACCGTACTTTTATTTTATTTCACTAATCGCATCTTTAGAAAGTTTTGTAGGACGATCCATTTGAGGTTTGTCATCATACTCAGCAAGGAAACTCATATCTATTGCATCATTCCTACCCGATGAACTAGCCAAAACCATTTTGAGTGGATAAGAAATGTAAAGAATACCCGGGTGCTACTCTCTAGATGAAGTCCCTAGGCTATCACAAGAAGAACTTAAATTTTCTACAAACATGTAAGTGAAAACAACTTACTTGGTGTTGGGTGAAAGAAATCCCACTGAAGAAGATAGAAAGAAAAGGCACGAATTTGAAAGATCCCAACAAGATGAAAGAATCAGAAAGATAAATCAAAGAACTCTAAGAAATTCTGAAGGAAGTTTGAAAGCTTTTACAAAAACAGAAAATGAAAAAGAGGTTCCCTATTTATAGAAAAATGCTCCTTCTTTAACAAGTTAGTCTTTTCAGACATTTTTTAACCGACACTGCCACGTGTTGCAAAACTAGGAATGATCACGGAGCGGGGAATACCCAACCCTGATGGGGACCCAACCCGAATGGGGCGAGGAATCCTCGAATATTTCCCCCGCAGGAACGGGGACGGGGAAAAAATCCCCGACTTTGAATTCGAGGTGGGGATGGGGAATGGGGACCCCAACCAGAAAAATATAACATAAATAACCTTGATTTTTTAGTTATTTACATATATGCCATTATATATAAATAGGGCAAAACCCTAATTCTTTCATTTTTCTTCACTCTGCCATTTTCTTCTCTTTAGTCATCCCTCTACCGAGATCACCAATTCTGCTGCCATCCGGTCTCCCCCAAATCTTCCTCCTTCTGATGACCATGCCATTCCCCCAGATTTATTGTTTTTCAGATTCCATTTCTTCTCATGTTTGATTCTATTTTCTCTCTTTGTTTCCTTTTTTAACACCCATTCAATTCTGCATCTAATTTTCTTTTTCTTTCTCAAATGGATTTGTTGCTATCTCATTCATCTTTTTTGTTTGTTTCCCTGGAAAAGAGAAAATCAAACAAATAAGAGAAGAGGTAACCAGTGTTTCAAATTGAATTCGGGCATTGAAATGTTTATTTTTGTTTTAACTGCAGATTATTTATTTTTTTCATTTTCGCTTTTTTTCATTGTCACCGATCTGTGATTCTCTTTGTATTTTGCTTCAACTTTGAGTTTTTAGTATGTGAATTTGCTCTTCAATTTGAAAATATGATGGATCTACTCTCAAAATTGAAATTCGGCTTCTAATTTAGGATTATTTTGCGCATGTTGTGACTAGTTTCTTCTGAATTACTTTATATTTACTTATATTTTTTTGTTGTAATAGAGTTGTAAATTTTAGTGGTAGTGAATGAGCTTTGACTGAAACTAAAACTGTGAGATTAGAATTTTTGCTGGCTTTATGCGCTTGATCTATTATTAATATATATTTATTTTATGTTAAAGCTAAAAAAATATTTGACTATTTTAAGTTCTGAAGATATGAGACAATTTTGCTTCCATCTTCAACATCAGAGTGCATATTTTATATGATATAATTTGGGGTCAACGATCCCCATCAAGGCTGGGGATCTCCGCCGGGGCAAGGACGGAGAGAATTTTATTCCCCATGTTCTAAGCAGGGACGGGAACAGGGATTCCCCATAATTGCATGGGCGGGTGACGAGGACCCATTCCCCACCCCATGATCATCTTTACGCAAAACAAATGGCTGACCCATAGAGCGAGGTGCCTCCTATACTGAAAATGAACTGTTGCCATGATAGATCAATGCACTCATATCGATGATTAAGGATATGAATGGATAAGTTCAAATTTCAAAATTTGAAATAAGGTGGTTAAGCCATTAGGGAAACTAAGTTTGTCCTCGCTCCTGATCTGATCATGTCTTTTCGGGTTGGGGGGGGGGGGGGAGCAAGGAGGGGATGGGGTTCAATGATAATACAAGATTATCATTAGGCCTAAATAGGCCTCAGTCCAAAGCCCTGAATGAAAATAGGCCCAGAAGCAGACATATAGCAAGCGAACATCCAAGGAATCAAAGTCTGGTGGTGTCGCCTGTCCAATCGAACTGATAGGGCACGACCTCTATCAGTTAACTCACTACAAAAAAATTTCGTCGCTAATTCCTTTTAGCGACAAAATGACTACCCGTCGCTATTTCGGTCGTCGCAAGAAAATTTGTGACTAAAATACAAAACAATCTCTAAAAATAGGGACGGAAAAATGGTCGCTAACTAACCCCCAAAAGTGGTCGCCATTAGATTAAAAAAATATTAGCGACGGATATTTTCGTTGCTAAATTCTGTCGCAAAACAATATTTTTAGAATGCCATGTAAAACAAGAAAATTTGCGACGGCAAAATCCGTCACTAATTCCATCACTAATTTAATTTTAATATTTATAATTATTATTACAATTATTATTATTATTATTATTATTATTATTTGTAATTTAATTTTGTTGCTGTTATTATTATTATTATTATTATTATTATTATTATTATAACATTAAAAATTTAATTTATATAAATAGCAACTGACTTGATTAACAAACATTAACAAAAGAAGTAGAATAATTTGATTTCACATAAAATTTTAGAAAAGAATAATCCAAGTGCCATAAACTGCGAGCCGAAAGGTTTATTGTCAGCATGAGAACTTTTGATTGTGTCATAGGGGCTTGCTTTTGTTTTTAACTTTTCTTAGGCTTGGTTATAATAGAAAAAAAAACTAACATGATAAATTGATAATCCCTCGTTGCTGCGAAAATCAAAAGTTTTATATTTACAATTTTTTACTCTGATAATCAAAAGTTTTTCTTTTCTTTCTAGCTACAATACTAATCAGAGCAATAGTGGAAAGCCATCTACTTCAGCATTGAAAACTGAGAATATTACTACAATTTTAAGCTCGATTTCCTAATCTAAGAAAAGAAATGCAAATTTTTAAAGACTGTAGATTTCCTAATCAGTGAAACATATCTTAAATATATGTATAAGCAGCAGTACAAGCAATTGCTCCAGATGAGCTATCATTTTTTGAAACAATACCATAGTATACAGAATAGAAGAAGAAGCTAAGCTAGAAAGAAACACAAATTCAGAAGCAATACCTATTTGAAAGAGCAAAGCCTAAAACAGAACAAGAAAATTGAGTCTGGTGACTTGTGTGGCTTAAAAAAAAAAGAAAAATGTGGAATCAATAAACCAAATATATCAGTACCATGAAATGAAGTCAATGAAATGAAGAATTGAAATAAAAAAAATGAAGAATCAGAAGAAGAAGATTCACAACTCAGAAGCATCGACTTAAAGAAAAAAATAATAATAGAAACAAGAAAATTGAAATCAATGAAATGAAGAATTGAAGATGATAAATCAAAACCTTTTGCCAATTGAAGTCGCAACCGTACAATCCACCAATAGCTTCGACGATCGGAGGGAGGGAGGCATCGACTACTAGGTGACTGCAGTGGAGAGTGATGAGAAAAAATAGCGTTAGGGAAAAATGAGGGCTGAAGAGTGAAGATCGATGAAATGTTCGTAGATTTGGTGCCTACCTGACTTCGCAACATTTTGTATCCCCTCCCAAAACACAACATTTTTACCTTACTTTGCAGATCTGGCGCGCGGTGAGAGGGGGCAGAGCAGGTGGTCAGATCTGGCGTGCAGTGAGAGGGAAAGGGACGGTGGAGTGGGGATGCTGGGGTGCGGGGCGAGCGGCAACGGAACGGCGATGCCGGAGGGGGGTGGCTGAGCAGATCTAGATCTGCTCTCCTCCGCTCTCACTCTCTCGCTTCCCTCCTCTGTTTGTATTCCCCGTTTTCCCTTTTCTTTCTTGGCTTAAGTTATTTTTATTATTCTTATTATTATTTTTTTGTTATTTAGCTCTTTATATATATATATATATACACACACACACACACACACACACACATACTCATATTTAGTTACTTATTTAGCTATAATTAAATATATTTAATTTTGTAGATTCCAAAGAAAATTTCGGATCACTTGGGTCAAAAATGACATTTGGTAAATTTTTAGCCTATCGAATTACTATTTACAATATCAAAAATTTTCGGGACATTACATATCTACTGCGGTTCTATTCATAACTCAGAAATTATCGGGGCATTACAATATATACATACATATATTGATGCAGCGAAAGTGCAAAATAGAAAAACTTAGGAAATTCTATAAAAATCTGGAATAATTCTTAATTTTTCAAAAAAATAACAAAGTTAAACTATAATTTAATTAATTTATTTGTATAATTATTTGTTTGTTGGGGCCTTGCAATATATACATCCATATATTAATTTATATATTTTAATTTAATCATTTAGTCAAAGTTATCACTTTAATTTTCAAAAATTATTTTCATATTAAAAAATTTAAAAAATTTTTAGCGACAGAAATATTAGTCACTATTCCGTCGCTAATTTGAAAGTAGGGTTATTATTATTATTATTTATGTCTATTTACTTATTTATATGTATACATATATTTATTTAATTGACTATAATTCATCTAATAATTAATTATATAATCTTTAAAGAAAATCTATATAATTAATTATATATACCTATTTATATGTATACATATTATTTACTTGTCTATTTTCATATACTTGCATTTATTTATTATTATCATTTACTAACGCAGCGAAAGTATCCAAAATAGTATCGTTCTTATTGAAATTCCAAAAGTCCCTTTCAAAGTCGGGTAACAAACAATTTATATGAAAAAAATGAATAAAATTATGAAAATGCCATTAAACTTCAAAATGAAAAATGAAAGCCTAAACGTCATTTTTTAAGGCCCGAAATGGCTATTACGGGGGGAACAAGCCTCGTAAAATGCAACCGGCTCGAAACGAGTTTTTCAAAAATATATTATAATAAACGATTGGACACTTGTAGTAAAAGTTATTGCCCGTTCGGCTCACTTTAGATACTAAACGCCCAACTCGACCGCATCATTTATTTTAATTAAAGAAAGTACTAAAAAAATTATTAAATTTTATTTACAATTATTTTAATTATATATTTTCAAGATTAAATGTTAATCTTACCGGAATTAGTAAAAGAAATGAATTTCAATATAATTTCACGTGTAAAGCAAAAATATTAAAAATAATAACCAAATATTTAAGTATGTAACTTTATGTATTAATTTATGCCTAACATACATATATTAATTTATGTATTTTAATTCTGTAAAAATCATGCCCAACCTACATATATTAATTTATGTATTTTAATTTAATCATTTAGTCAAAGTTATTAATTCAAAACCCAAAAACATTATCAATACATATTTCTTAATAAATTTTTTTATTAATATTAATTTCAGTTCATCCACCTAATATTTTCATTAAATTTTTAAATAATTGAATAATAAAAAAATTATTTTAGATAAATTAAAAATAAAAATAAAATTTATTTTAGATAAATTAAAATTCATGTGTAAAGCAAAAATATTAAAAATAATTCATAACCATAAGTATGTATGCAAACTTTTATTAATATTATAATCAATTTTACCGATGAAATAGCGGCGGCTTATTCCGTCGCTAAAGTATTTCGAAAATTCTTTTCATATTTAAAAAATTTGAAAACTTTTTAGCGATAGAAATTTTCGTCACTATTCAGTCGCTAATTTAATTGTGTTTAGCGACAAAAATTTCAGTCGCTAAATCGGTAGCAAACAAAATCACTAAAATTGCCTCCAAATTTAGAGATAGATATTTTAGTCGCTATTTTAGCGACAGCTTTTTTAGTCACTAAATTAATCGCAAAAATTAGCGATTACTATTTTAGTCGCTAAATTTGTCGCAAAAAAAGGCACCATAAATTGCCGCCAAAATTTAGCGATAGTTTCTTTTTTCCATCGCTAAAATTGTAAAAAATAGTCTTTCACAACTAATTCTTAATTCCATCGCAAATCAGTCGCTAATTAGCGACGAAAAAGTGTTTGTCGCTAATTTTCGTCGTTAATTTGGGTTTTTTTTGTAGTGACTGACACATGCCACAGGGTTGTGCCTCTTGTATGCTCCCTGTCACCTCACCGTTTGCCTACTCTGACACCAAAGCAGGGCATTCAAGGCATTCTAAGGGCTATATAAATACCTTGGTCACTGTAGATCAACGTACCAATCTTTTAAGAACTTCTCTCACTATTTTCTCTCTCTAAAACACTACTGATTTGAGTTTCGAAATATTTACGCTCGGAAAAACTTTCTTGCAAATACAATAGACCCGATCGGTTTGCGTGGAATCTCCATCAAACTCATCTACTTATGATATTTCAGAGATTATCAATACATATAT
The DNA here is from genome assembly GCA_947683425.1 of Excoecaria cochinchinensis. Classification (NCBI taxonomy): domain Eukaryota; kingdom Viridiplantae; phylum Streptophyta; class Magnoliopsida; order Malpighiales; family Euphorbiaceae; genus Excoecaria; species Excoecaria cochinchinensis. The sequence goes on from CANTUQ010000009.1 coordinate 8,781,757, forward strand.
TATATTAATAATATACCGTTTTATTAATATTTCCATCTAAATTTTTATGTAAAAATTAAATTTAATTAAAAGAGAAGATAAATGTTTAATTGTTTAAATTTTAAGAAATAAGTAAAAAATAAAATGAAAAGAAAAAAAAATCAAACAGGACCAACCGAAGTTTAATACAATGTCATTTTGGTTAGTATATATATATATATGTGTGTGTGTGTGTGTGTGTGTATGTATATAATATTATATTTTAATAAAATACATATTGCCAAAATTTCAAATTTCTAACATCTCAACTTTTTCTTCTCTTTTCTATTGCTCATACCTCTCATCCCATTGCCATCTTTATCTCATTATATATATATATATATATATATATATATATATATATATATATATATATATTGCCAAAATTTTAAATTTCTAGCCTCTTGACGTTTTCTTCTCTTTTCTATTACTCATTTTCCTCATTCAGCCGTCCTATTTGTCTTACTTTATTTTTGCCACCATCGGCCTCCAAGTTTCAACATCAAGATGACATAATTTTACTAATAGTTCGGTTGATTCGATTTTGGCGGTTTTTAAATATTGAAAATTGAATTTATATAACTGAATTTTTATTTCAAAACCAAATTGAATATATCAAATTATTTTTGGTTCAATTTGATTATTGTCACAATTTGATACGGTAAGGACCGATTTGATTTTCTATCTGATGTTTTAGTCCTAATTGTGATCCGAGACCCGATTCAAAACCATATAAAAAATAGGTAATCCGATCCTAAAGTGAATCAAAAAATCCAAATAAAAAAGAATTGACCCAAATTCGATTCTACCCGACTCGACTCATTTTCCAGGTCTAAGTAGAATTTAAACCATGATAAATATAATTTTATTTAATTTTAAATTATTTTTAAGAAATTATTAGATTAATACGATTTTGTTTTTAACAATAATTCAATATAGATTTAAATCTATTAATCAAAGATATATTGATATGAAAGTATAATCAAGAAATTTTTTTATCAATATAATTGATTTCATGTATTAGAATATTCAAGATAATAAATTTTGTAAGAAAAAAATGTAAAATTAATAAATATTGATTTTTTCTTAAATTTTGGTTCAATTCAATTTTGCATAATGATATACTTATTTAATGCATTTATTAATAAAAAAAATATCATATTAATATGTCAAGTGTAAAAAAACTAATTTTTTTCTATAACACTGTAAGTAATTAAGAATATAGCATAATTTTTTATTTAACAATTCTATTAATTTTTTTGAATATTATAGTTTGTAAAATATTTGTTTATAAATAACATTTTTGAATTTTTTTTATAAATCATTTGTTTTCATTAGAGGTGGCAAATTGAGCTAGTTGGGCGGGTTTGAGTTGAATCATAAATAGGTGGGTCATAAATGGGCTAGTCATAAATGGGGCCAAAAAAGTATGGGTTATAAATGGGTCAAATGTCCAAATGGGTTGGACAGCTTAGAACGACGCATGGGCTGAAAAATTTGATCTGGTTTTAAAAATTTAGTATTTTTTTCTCATGTAATCTCAAAACTGCTCATCAGCTGCAATTATAATAAATATTTTTTAATAATATGCAAATGGGTCGGATGGCGCAAATGGGCCGGGTGGAAGCCCAAACGGGCCAAAATATGGGTCGACCCATTTATAACCGAGTGTCCGGTTATCATGTTTTATTTCAATTTCTTTATTCTTTGGTTGAGATCTTTTTCCCCTACAAATGCACCAAAAGACTAAACTTCTTCAATCTATTTTACAGATCCAACCACTACAAATAGAAAAAAGTTATTCTATTTTTTTTCCCTTTAAAAAATATGTATTTAAAGTTTTAAAAATCTAAAAAAAAAATGTACGTAATTGAAAATAAAAAATAAAAATAATATAAAATAATTATAAATTAAATATACCTTACTTGTGTTATTGATTATGTGATCTAGTTTAACTTCAAGTTGTTCTCCCAATATTTTTGAATGAAAAAGAAAATTTGCTCCTTTTTAAAAAAATGCTCCATCAAGATTGATAAAATTATTATAGAATAATAAAATAAAATATTTATGTATTATTTAATAAATTAAAGTTATATTTATTAAAAATATAGACATGTACTTACAAATGAAGTCATTCATTAATTTTAGACATAACTTGTGTAACGCCCCAATACCCCCTATGAGGATACCAAGGTCGCTACGAGTAATAAAAAATGAATTTAAACATGTAACATGTAGAAATGAATTCAAATAAATAAAATAAAAATGTCTAATGTATCACAAATCAGTCAAATGACAAAATAAAAATAAATAACTTAACATAATAGTTCAACATGCATAAAAAAACACAAATGATAGCAAGAATAAAACTCACCATGCATGAAAACATAAATAATAATAAAAATGAAATTCAACATGCAAACAAAGCATAAATGATAACAACAATAAAATTCAACATGCATGAAAACATAAATAATAATAAAAATGAAATTCAACATGCATAAAAAGCATAAATGATAAAAATAATGATAATAATAATGATAACAATAACAAATAATAATAACAATGAACAATAAAGAAAATGAACAATCAAGCAAGTAAAAGTAAAAAGAAATAAAATAAACAAAACATGTTAAAGCATGTTAAACAATAACAATAATAATAACAATAAACAATCAAGTAAGAACATAAGAATAAACATAATGATAATAATAATAATAATAATAATATGAACAATTAAATAAGAACATAATAAATAATAATAATAATAATAATAATAATAATAATAATAATAACAACAACAACAACAACAACAACAACAACAACAACAACAACAAAGAAGAACAATCAAATAAACATGTAAGAATAAAATAAAATATAATAAAAACATCAAATCACATAACTAAATTTCATAAACAAATTAAAAAATAACAAAAGATTAAAAATCTACATGATGACTAATTAATTGTAAATAAAAATTAAATTAAACATTAAATTAAAAATTGAGCCAAGAATTCTTACTCTCAAAATTTGATGTAATGAATAATGGTAGATGCTCAATTTCCTTTTCTTGATTTATAAAAATAAAATATATAGCAAAATTTTATCCCAAAAATAAATAATTAATTTATTTGTTTTAAGGAAAAAATTATAAAAAATAAATAAGAAAATTCACAAGAACAAATAATTAATTTATTTGTCTCAAGAATTGACTTAAGAAAAATTTAAAATATTTGGGGAATTTTTGTTCTTGAAGAAGAAGAAAAAAGAAGAAGATAAGTGCAAATATATTTTTCTTAAGAAAAACCCCCCTCTTCCAAATTCTACCCAAAAAACCATTTTATACCTCCAAATAAAACCCAATAAATCAGATTTTTAATGAATTAAATTAGATCAATTTAATTCCCATAATAACAAAAAAAAAAAAACTGAAGAATTTGAAGTGTTGGCAAATAAAAGGTTTAAAAAAATAAATTCTACAAAAAAAAATCAAAGAAAAACACAAAATTGGGCCAAGAACGGACTGGGCTGTCGGGCACGTGTGGATGCGCGCAGGGGTGAGTGACGCCCGTTGACGGGCCAGACGGGCATCGCCGCGAGGCGCAAGGGCGAGGGCGCACTGCGCGCCGCACGCCAACGCTCGCGATTTTTTTTTTTTAAAAAAAATTGTTAAAATACTATAACTTCAAAACTCACTTTTTTTATCTTAAAATATTTTTAAAATATTTTTTAAAACACATTTTTATTTATTTTTAATAAATCAATTTGACAAGAAAACCATCACTTCCAACTTTCATTTTTTCCTATAAACAGACACACTTAATTTCATCATTGGGTAATCCTGATCTAGGCTGCCTCGTGACCCGGTGTCTATAGTTGCCCCTAATTTTGGGTAGTCTAGTGCATGGGTGCCTAGGTGAGCCAAAAACAGAAAAGGGAAAGAAGCGCGTACCTAAGGCTGCCTCCTTCCAGCTGTTCCCTGGAGAATGAAATCATCTCTTTAAGTCACCATATAGACTGAGGAGCAATTTTCATCCTTTTGGGTGATGCGTCGAGTCTGCTCCAGACTTACAAAATACGAGAATTACTCTCCTGAGCTGCACCAAGTCTGCTCCAGACTTACAAAGTGCAAAGATTGCTCTCCTGAGCTGCGCCGAGTTTGCTTCAAACTTACAAAGTGCTTGGGTGCCATCCCCCAATGGCAATGCATCGAGTCTACTCCAGACTTACAAAACACGAGAAGTGCTCTCTTGAGCTGCACCGTGTCTGCTCCAGACTTATAAAGTACGAGTGCCATCCTCAAATGGGGATACGCTGAGTCTGCTCCAGACTTACAAAACACGAGAAGTGCTCTCTTGAGCTGCACCGAGTCTGCTCCAGACTTACAAAGTGCTGGGGTGCCATCCTCAAATGGCGATAAAATTATGTGCACAGAAATATATACAAGAAATTGTGTGTGTATGTGTAAAAGCAAAATGCCAATGCTTGCAAAAGAATTGTATAACATAAGATGTAGATGCTTGCAAAAATGGATAGACCATGTCCTGGGTGGTCAAGGGTCCATTGAGGATATGGCTTGGCTGCTCCACCATGCCCCCAAGGGTCTAGCAGAGTGACATCTTGGCTTAGGGACTTTGACCCGTAAACTCTTCAGAGAGAACCGTCAGGTGTGCATCTTTACCCCCCGGTCAATGAGCATACGCCCAGGATTTTGACTCATGTCCTGAATTATACCTTATCTGACTGAAGGATGATCATCCGTAGTAATGCCGCCTTATCGCTCCAGGCATCAGAAGTCATTGTTTTGAAGGTAGTGCGTCCCTTGTGGATTTTCACACTAACTTTTTTTTTGCGAGAAATGCATCCCTTTGGGGATTTTTACATAACCCTGTGCCTAATTTTTGCTTGGAATGGACCCAATCCAATCCAAAGGCTTTTATTTCATTTTTTTTTGTAGGGTAGACTGCCTGTTTTCAGGTTTTCACCCTGCCCTTTGGCCTAACTTTTGCGTAGAGAGCCAGTTACAGTTTTAATCTCTAACGGCCTTTTTTTTATGCGGCGACAAGAGAAGGTCGTTATCAGAACCCCCCCTAAGAGTGACAAGCAAAATTTGCTTAGACACCTTTCGATGAATATGATTAGATAATAGTCATTAGATAAATGAATAATGATAACTTCAATATAGTACTTAGTTTTGATGGTGTTTTTATATGATTTTTGGCTGTTTAGTTGTGTTTTTGTGTCATGTTTTGTTTCCTTTAGGTTAATTTTACTAATCTTAGTCAAATTGGAATTTTGATGCATTATAGATAGTTTTTGATGGATTTTGATTTGTCTTTACAGGTGTGGTTCTAGGTACCTCACGGTCACAATGAAACTCATTGTGACCGTGACATAAAGAGAAGTTGAAGATAGGAGCAGACTTAGAGGGGTCACGGTCACAATGGATTTCATTGTGACCGTGACATAGCAAACGTTTGGACAGAATGCAAGTATGAAGCATGTCACGGTGGCAATCTATTTCATTGTCACCGTGACATAAAAATCATTAAGGCAGAATTGGAGCAGCACGTACCTTACGGTGACAATGAAATTCATTGTCACCGTGACATAATTATTTCCTGGACAGAAGCAAAAATTGAAGACCTCACGGTGACAATGAAATTCATTGTCACCGCGACCCCTCTCCTGTGCGCAAAGGCAATTTGAAAATCTCGACTCTACACGGTGACAATGAATTTCATTGTCACCGTGACCCCTCTGGAACTATAAAAACGCACTTTTCTGTTTGGTTAGGGTTCCGAATTTTTTAGTTAGTTTTTGATTTTAGTTTTGGCGGCTGAGATTTTTCTGAGTTATTCTTCTATTCTAAACTTCAGTTTTCAATCTTGTTTTGAGTTTTCAATTAGAAATTGAGAGTAATTTTCATTAGATGCATAGTTTAATTTCCAGAGATTGTTATTTTTAGTTTTCCAGAATTTTAGTTTAATTCTCCATTGAAGATCCAAAGAAAAAGATCGAAGAACTGGGATTCAACTGGGATTTCTACCTCAATGAATTTCTGGGTTTATTCTTTCCTTTATTCTTTTGATTTTGTAATGGATCGTGAGTAGTCTTTTAGTTGTTTTGGGGATCTCTAAACCCCCTATCCTTGATGTGAATTCTGAACATATTTTGATATTTGATATATGACTGAAGATTTATTTCACTGGTTATTATTGTTAAATCATGAGATGTATATTTTCAAGTTAATTTCCTGTTTTGATGAATGAATTAATTCATGTATCTTAATTGGTTATTGAATTGTATGATTGAATGTCATGATCAATTATCTTCAGATTTTCTATCATGTTTACTATATCATTTGGACTGCTCCGGAAGGGAATCTAGATGTGCAGGTTTTCATGGTTTAAGATTGGAGTGATGAGTGAAATAATTAGGTTTTGGGTTGTTTGGCTTCGGAATGGGAAAGCAAACCGAACCTAGGATTTTAGACCCGTGATTAGGCTAGTTGTATGACTTACTCCGGAATGGGACGTTATACAATTAGAATAGCTTGCTCCGGAATGGGACGCTTGGGTTAAGAGGGTTATCCCAATTTCGTTCATATATGTTTCCTTTATGTGTTTTGATTCATATTTAGGTATGGGGTGGATGAGTGAACCTGAGCAACGCTTGTTTATTTTGAATTCTTATTTCGTTAATTTTTCCATCATTTTATTTCTTGCAATTAATGCTGTCAATTTAATTTGATTAATTCTATTTGTTTATTTTGGTTATTTAAATTCTTTGTTTTTAGTCAATAGTCATAATTAAATCAATTCAACAACGGGGAATTCTTTAACATACATTTAAGTGTCATAACTTGCATGCACAGTCTCTTGGGTACGATAACTCGGAGTCTTAAAAATACTCCATTATATTACTTGCCGATTTAGTACACTTGTTGAGGTCGCGTCAAGTTTTTGGCGCCCTTGCCGGGGACTGGCGTTGTTTTAAGTTTTGATTATTATTTGTATGTGTTTTTCTTTTTATTTTATTTTATTTTCTTTTTATTTTTGTTTATTCTTTTCAGGTAGTTGTTGTGGTGCATGAGTAGATTGAGACAGGAACAAATAGCACCCTACGATCCTGAAATCGAGAGGACTTTACATCAATGAAGGAGAGCCAACAGAAATAATAACATGGAAGACAATCCTCATCCTATTGGTGAAGTTCCTCCCGAGAACGAACAAGTGCTGAGGGTATAAAATGAAAATCTGGGGAATTATAGAGAAGAGGTCCCGAGGCAGAGGACAATAAGGGATTATGCAGTACCAAGATGGAATGAGGATAATCGGACGATTGTGCTGCCAAGGGGAGTGCAGTTTGAGCTTAAACCAGCCACCATCAATATAGTACAGAGGAATCAATTTACGGGTTTAGAAGTGGAAGATCCCGCACAGCACCTAGACATATTCTTAGAGGTCAGTGATACAGTTCAAATTCCTGGAGTGTCATCTGACTCGATAAGATTAAAGTTGTTCCCTTTCACATTGATTAGAAAAGCACGTGAATGGTTGCAAATGCTACCTAGACAGTCGATTAGATCACGGGACCAGTTATAGGAGAGATTTTTTATGAGATTCTTCCCTCCGACAAAGACTGCGAACATCCGTAACAGTATATTGGGTTTTAGTCAAATGAGTGAGGAGCCGTTTCATGAAGCCTGGGAAAGGTTTAGAAGGCTGTTGAGAAGCTGTCCACACCATGAGATAGCCATATACCACCTGATGACAACATTTTATTCTGGGGTTACACCACAGACAAGATCTTTATTGGATGCTTTATCAGGAGGGTCATTCATGAATAGACTACCAGAGGAAGCTTTTCATCTACTAGATGAAATGTCGGCAAATGATGCTCAATGGTCTAATCCTAGGTCAGTTCCGAAAAGACAAGGGATACATGCTGTGGATGAGGTGTCGATGCTGAAGGCATAGATTGAGTCCATGGGGAAGGAGATGAGTAGTTTAAAAGTGCAGAATGTAGCCTCTGTGGCTCAAGAGAGTGGATGGTATGAAAGTGGGCAATTTGGTCAAGAGAGTGGGGCGACGGGAGATATAAATGCCATAGGAGATTACAGAAGGAATGACCCCTACAGCAACACATATAATCTGGGCTGGAGAAATCATCCAAACTTCTCTTGGAACGATGGAAATCCAAATGCTTCATCCTCTCAACCATAAGTTAGACCTCCCTTTAACCAAAATACTCATCAGAACCAAGGGCAGCAATACCAACCACCATATCCACCCCATCACAACCAAGGGCAACAATACCACCCACCGGGATGCCAACCGAGGCCACCTGTGCAAGAAAAGAAGGCAAATCTGGAAGACATGTTGGCTACTTTCATAAACAGTCAACAACAGTTTGTAAATAGCCAGTAGCAGTTCATGGCTAATCAAGAGTCAAGGTGGAAATCTCAAGAGCAGTGGAATCGGAACCAAGATGCTTCCATGAGGAATTTAGAGACTCAAGTGGGACAGCTGGAAAATTCCATGACTCAAAGACAACCGAGAACATTTCCTTCGAATGTAGACCGGAATCCGAAAGAGGAAGCTAAAGCAATCACACTGAGAAGTGGTAAGGAAGTGGTACCGAGAGAAGGCCAAGGTAAAAATTCTTCATCATCAGAAAAGGAGGAGCCGACACGGACAGTAAGTAACTCTAACTCTAGGGTAGAAGTTAATGAAAATGCTCCTAAAAGTGATAAGGGTAAAAGTTTAGTGAATCCAAGGGTAGAGAATCTTGATATAAATAGATTGCCATTTCCTGCAGTTGCTAAACAGGAAAAGAAAAATGAGCAAAAGGCTAGGTTTCTAGAGATGTTTAAGAAACTGCACATTAATTTACCATTTGTTGAAGCTTTAGCTCATATGCCTAAATATGCTAAATTTATGAAAGAATTATGTTCTAATAAAAAGAAATTAGAAGGGCATGGAACTGTACAGCTTACAGAAAATTGCAGTGTGATAATAATGAACAAGATCCCTGAGAAATTGGAAGATCCAGGTAGCTTTACTTTACCCTGTGCTATTGGTGAAAATTTTTATGGTAATGCTTTATGTGATTTGGTTGCCAGCATAAATTTGATGCCTTATTCTATTTGCAGGAAGCTTAATCTTGGGGACCTCAGGGAGATGGGAATGAGACTCCAACTTGCAGATAGGTCAGTGAGGCAGCCCAAGGGAGTGATAGAAGATCTGTTAGTGAAGGTGGGGAAATTCATCTTCCCAGTGGACTTTGTGGTGATGGAGATGGAAGAGGATAGGAAGGTGCTACTGATAGTGGGGAGGCCGTTTTTAAACACAGCAAAGGCATTGATCGATGTTCATGGTTAAACAGTCAACCTGCGGTTCAATAATGAGGAGTTAGTAGTGGATATGAACAAGGCTCAAAAGTATCCATCTGGGGATATGGAGGAGTCTATTTATTTTGTAGATGTAATAGACGAGTGTGTGGAAGAAGTGCAGGAAAGAGTGATTGGAGTTGATCCAGAAAATTTGTGTTTGTTACATTCAGTGGAAGGAGAAGAAGTGGAAGAAGAGATGAGGGGAGAAGCAATAGAAGATGTGGAGATAGAAGATGGAAAGGATGAATCACAGAATGAAGAGTTTAACCCTAAAAAGGGAGATTTAAATTCTGAACTTAAACCTCTCCCCTCTCATTTGAAATATGTGTTTTTAGAGAAAGATCAGAAACCAGTAATCATATCGTCTTTGTTGTCAGGTGATGAAGAACAGCTGCTGCTAGAGGTGCTGAAGAAGCACAAGGGAGCCATCGGATGGGAAACCTCAGACTTGAAAGGGATTGACCCAAGCCACTGCACACACATAATCCCAATGGAGGAGGAATGCAAGCCGGTAGCTCAGCCTCAGAGAAGACTCAACCCAGCCATGCAAGAGGTAGTAAAGAAGGAGGTACTCAAACTCCTCGATGTAGGTATAATCTACCCTATTTCTGATAGTAAATGGGTTAGCCCAGTGCAGTGTGTGCCTAAAAAAGGGGGGATGATAGTGGTAAAGAATGAACTGAATGAACTGATTCCAACTCGTACAGTTACGGGTTGGAGAGTCTGTATCGATTATAGAAGGTTGAATATTGCCACTAGAAAAGACCATTTCCCTTTGCCATTTATTGATCAGATGCTAGAGAGGTTAGCAGGTAATAGGTTCTACTATTTTTTAGATGGGTATTCGGGATATTTGCAGATTCCTATAGCCCCTGAGGATCAAGAGAAAACGACCTTTACCTGCCCATATAGCACATTTGCATATAGAAGAATGCCCTTTGGGTTATGTAATGCACCGGCTACGTTTCAGTGGTGTATGATGGCTATTTTTCATGATTTTATAGAGAAATTTATGGAGGTATTCATGGATGATTTCACTATATATGGGGCTGATTTTATGAGCTGTCTAAAGCATCTTGATTTAGTGCTAGGGAGATGTGAAAAGACTAACCTGGTTTTAAATTGGGAAAAATGCCATTTTATGGTGAGAGAGGGCATCGTGTTAGGGCATAAAATTTCAGAGAGAGGAATAGAAGTGGATAAGGCAAAAGTTGAAGTCATAGAGAAGTTACCGCCTCCGACGAGTATTAAGGGCATAAGGACTTTTTTAGGACATGCAGGGTTTTACCGGCGTTTTATTAAAGATTTTTCAAAAATTGCTAAACTCCTGTCTAATTTACTCATGAAAGTTGCTGTTTTCAATTTTGATAGTGAATGCTTGCTAGCTTTTGAAACGTTAAAACAACAGCTTATTTCAGCTCCGGTGATTATATCTATGGATTGGACTATGCCGTTTGAACTAATGTGTGATGCTAGTGATTATGCAGTAGGAGCGGTATTGGGACAACGTCGGGATAAGATATTCTGTGCAATTTATTATGCTAGTCACACTTTGACAGGAGCACAGGTTAATTACACCACCACAGAGAAAGAACTTCTCGCAATTGTGTATGCGTTTGAGAAGTTCAGGCCATATTTGCTGGGTGCAAAAGTTGTGGTGTGGTCGGACCATGCAGCTTTGAGGCATTTGTTTGCCAAGAAAGAATCCAAACCAAGGCTGATTCGTTGGGTGCTGCTATTGCAAGAGTTCGATTTAGAAATTAAGGATAAGAAGGGTGCTGAAAACTTCGTGGCAGACCATTTGTCAAGAATGGAAAATGACCATATTGAAAAGGGGGAAATTTTAGATTTATTTCCTGATGAACACATTTGTGCTTTATTTGCTTGTGACACTTCTGTTCCTTGGTTTGCTAACATAGCAAATTTTCTTGCAGGAGGTTTTATGCCTAAAGATTTTACTTGGCGGCAAAAGAAGAAACTGCGAGCTGATGCAAGACAATACATTTGGGATGACCCCTACCTTTTCCGATTATGTGCTGATCAAGTTTTAAGAAGGTGCATCTCAGATGAGGAGACGGGTGCAATCATCACAGCTTGTCACGGTAGCGAAGCTGGTGGACATCATGGGCCAAATAGAACGGTAATGAAAATTTTGTCTTCTGGTTTTTATTGGCCTACAATGTTTAGAGATGTTCAATTTTATGTGAAGACTTGTGATAGATGCCAGAGGGTAGGAAATATATCTAAGCGAGATGAGATGCCTCTGACAAACATGCTTGAGGTAGAACTATTTGACGTATGGGGAATAGATTTTATGGGACCTTTTCCGATTTCGTACGGGTTTGAATATAATCTGGTGGCAGTGGATTATGTGAGTAAATGGGTCGAAGCTATAGCCACTAGAACTTCTGATGCGAAGATTGTTTTAGAATTTTTGAGAAGAAACATATTCACTCGGTATGGAGCCCCTAGAACCATTATAAGCGATGGTGGTAAACATTTTGTGAACCACCAATTTAAGGCTTTCTTAAAGAAATTTGGCGTTAGGCATAAGGTCACAACCCCTTATCATGCTCAGGCTAATGGTCAAGTTGAAGTGTCTAACAGGGAGTTAAAGGCCATCTTAGAAAAAACGGTCAATTCATCTAGAAAGGATTGGTACCTTAAGTTAGATGATGCTCTGTGGGCCTATAGGACAGCATTCAAGACATTGATAGGGATGTCCCCTTTTAGGCTGGTTTATGGGAAGTCCTGTCACCTCCCTGTGGAATTAGAGCATAAAACTTATTGGGCTACCAAATTTCTGAATTTTGACCTTGAGAATGCAGGTAAGTGTAGGTCTTTGCAGCTAAATGAACTAGACGAGCATCGATTTTGGGCCTATGATCATGCCCTGAGATACAAAGAAAATACCAAGAAGTGGCATGATCGAAAACTGGTCAGAAAGGAAATTACACCTGGAATGCGAGTGCTTCTTTATGACAGTAGGCTGCGGTTGTTTCCTGGTAAGTTGAAATCGAGATGGAAGGGACCCTATGAAGTAGTGGCAGTTGATAAGTTTGGCGTGGTGACATTGAAGCACCCACGGTTTGAGGATGAATTCAAGGTAAATGGACATCGTGTGAAGCAGTATCTTGGATCTACCTTTGATAGTGCTTCCACGATCGTCACTCTTGCAGATCCTTGACGGTTTTTAAAAGTCCAGCTGCGGACTTGTTAAATGCAGAACTACTTCTTATCTTTGTTTCTTTTTATCATTTAATTGTATTTTCTTTAGGAAGTTAATCTTGTTTCATTTTGTCAATTTTATGTTTAGAACATAAATTATGTTTTGTTGGAGAATTTTCAGAACAATTGTAGCTAGAGGTTTGGAGAAATTGATGACTTTTTGCAAGTGTGCAGGTGGTCACGGTCACAATGAAATTCATTGTGACCGTGACCAAAGGAAGATGCATTCTGTTTTCAAATTGGCACATGTCACGGTGACAATGAATTTCATTGTCACCTTGAGGTAAAGTGAGTTACATTCTGTTTTCAAACTGGGTTATGTCACGGTGACAATGAAATTCATTGTGACCGTGACATAATGCACATTCAATTCAGTTTTCAAATTGGGTTATGTCACGGTCACAATGAGTTTCATTGTCACTGTGACCCATGGCGGTTCAATTCTGGATTGCAATTTTTGGGTATGTCACGGTCACAATGAAACTCATTGTGATCGTGACCCCGCGAAAAGAACTTTTAAAATCCCAGTTTTTCATTTGTTATTTCTCACTTTCCCACACCTCATTCACTCTCACCGTGCACTATTTGATCTTCTCTGCATTCTCTGTGTTTCTTTTCTCTCGTTTAGACCACCATTCCGGATAATCTACAACAAGTAAGTATTTTTCTCTTCCTTTTTAATTTTATTTCAGTTCATTTATTTTTATTTTGCTCCACCCTGCATTCCCTGTTCCAATTGATCTCCATGGCTGTGATTCTTGCGATTCCTATGCCGATGCTTTTGTTTTTCTTCTTTGATAATTTTTGATTCTAGCTGTGCATCCCTTCAATTCTTACTTCCCCATTTAAATTTTTATCTTTATTGAGAACGATAAGGGGTGGGGAGTAAACGTTTAGGGCTTTATTTGCATTTAACGTTGGGTTGATGATTTTACTCAAATTTGGGATTGGACTTGACTTTTATTGATCTTAAACTGTTTGTTATGCACCGTATGGTTGTTAATTGCCAATTTGGGGGATTGTTAGTGCCATTTGGTTTTCAATTCTAGTACATTTAAATTCTTGCTCACCAAGTGCTTGATAAAATATCTCAATGAATCGATTTTCCAGCTTCTGCAATTTTTAATATGTTGACACTATGCTTTAAGGTTGTCATTGCACATTCTAAACCTACTTATGAGTTGATATCACTTTGATAAATTAAACTCAATTGGAGGATGCATGGGTTTGGGTAAAATGGATTGTTTATTGCTAAGTAGAGTAGTAGCCATTGTTATTTCAACTTACACTGTTATTGAACTTGGCTGTTTGCTTTCGTGCAGTAGCTCCAAAACGAAAAAGCTCTGCTCTAGCTTCTAGCTCTGGCAGCCAACCCCCCAGCGCAGATTCTGTGGACATTTCTAAGGTTCCAGCCTAGGTTCCAAGTGCTAAAAAGGTTCCGTATGCTCGATTCACCAAATGCTCGCTCATCCCAACGAGCTATTTGGATTTTGGACTGTTGGAAAAACTTGGCATAAAAAATGAAGTCCAACAGCTTATCGCTAACATTGGCTGGGAGCGAGTTTTCATGCTCAATGAGAAAGTCTATCCTACCTTGACAAGGGATTTTGTGTCCACTATCACTTGTAGACCAGGACGCGATCTCATCAATGATCCAGGTTCTATTTCATTTTTCTTGGACACTATAGAGTATAACCTCACTTTCCATGAATTTTCAGAATATCTTGGATTTCCACTCCTGGTGCCGGATTGGTATGATGATTACTCTAAAGACGGTGCGTGGGCAATCATTCGAGACACTGTGACTGCCACACAGTATGTCTTAGGAAAAACGAAGGCGCATCATTTGAACAGCCTGTGACGCGCGCCGGATCCCCGCGGCCGCCCGCTCGACCGCCCGCACGTGGGCGATCGGGGCATTTGTGGGTCCGTCAACAGCTTGCGATAAATCGCAAGTGCGTCTATGTTGGGCAACAAGGAGGTTTCATGGAGTCGCCACCCAATAGAACATTGGGAAAGTTTCTCTTGCCTCGGAGAGCCTAAGACTTGCACATTTTATCCATATTGGGCCATGAGGCCTAGGATTAACGTCTAATTCTCGTGACACAAGAGGTGTCTTGGAGGATAACCTCTAGCCTCTTGAGCCCAAAGACCAGAGCAGGGTTCGGGACTTCTCATTTATTCGTACCTTGATTAATATTATAATTAAGTTTTGAATTCATTGTTTCATCAACTTTCCACACAATGCAATTTTAATTTAAAGGCGCAATCATTCATATCAAAAGCGGTAAATGTAAGCAAAATCCAAAATAAAGCATTCAAAATAAATTACAATAACACTAGGAGCGGAATACAACTCCCATTTATAAAAGTGAAATACATGCATAAAACGGGTTATTCATTAATAGTGAGAACATTGGTCCTCGCATGCATATTTATTATGAAAAAGTTTTGATGTGATGATTTATTTGGGTATGAAAAAACTAGGACATTGGTCCCCTTTTATTTAGAAAAAAAATGTCAAGTTAATTAATAGAAACGTTTTTGTGATTTTCTTTTTAGCGAGCCTAAATAAATAATTTTACAAGAAAATTAAATGGCAAAATTAACTAAAATATTACAAATAAAGAAAATAAATAAACCAATCGAGCCTTTTTGGACCTCCCGATGTGCTCGCAAAAACGCCCAAAGCGAAAAAAATGAGTTTAGACATAAAAACAAAATACAAATAAAATAGTGTTAGTGATTAAATCAATTAAACATACAAAATGATGAATAACAAATTAAAATAAAATAAGACGATATGAAAAGAATGATAATGGAATCAAAATGTTAATAAACTAAAATAAAATGAGAAACATGGATTATATGTATGACAAATGATTAAATGATGTGATGAAAATAAAATATGACATGTTAATTAATTAGTACATGAAAATATGAACATGATAACAATGATGATGAAGATAAACGAATCAAAGAATATATAAAATGATAAAGAAAAGAATAATAAATTAAAACAATTAAAGAATGATGAAAACAATTAAATGGAACAATATGATTAATTAAATATGTTCACAAATGATATAAACCATTTACATGGCAAAAAGATCAATTAAAATGAATTTATTAATTACATGTTAAAAATAATGATGAATTAAAGTGAAATAAATTAATTACATGTTAAAAATTAATAAACAATCAATATTTATGTGAATAAAAATCATATCATGTATAAACAAATTAAATGGAACCAATATAAAATCAATACAACAAATGAATAAATTAAAACAATAAATAAATCAATAAAAACAATAAAATATACATGAATGAATAAAATGAAATAAAATAGAAATTGAAATGGAAATTGAGCCTAGAATATTTACCCTCAGAGTATTGGATTTGATGAAGGAAAAGTGATGGTTGATTTCTTTGTTTGATGATTCACAATATTAGAGTGAAATATTATGAAAGTGTTGGAATTTTATTCCAAGGAACATGAAAATAAAAATGATCAAAAATTCTTTAAGAACAAAGAATTGATACCTTTGCCTAAAGAAATGATTTTGATCAAAAAAAGGTTTATTGATTAAAATAAAGAAAAATTGATTGAAGTTTTATCAAATAAAAATTAGATTTTGATGACAAACAATTATTTTATTTGTCTCAAAATCAATTTTTTATCAAAAAGATATTCAAAACAAAATCAATGAAAAGAGTTTTATTGAACACAAAATAAAAGATTAAAAACGATTTTGAGAACAAATAATTATTCTATTTGTCTCAAAGATTGAATCAAACAACAAAACTTCCTCTAAAAAATATGTTTAGAAGAAATTAGGTTGGAAAAAGAATGAAACAATTGATTTTCTTTTTGATTTTTGGTTGGGGAATAAAATCTGGAATTTTTGGTGGAAGAAGAAGATGAAGATGAAGAGAAAAATCTGGTCTAAAAAAATGTGGAGAGAGAGGAGAGGGGAAGAGGCCCATTTGATTTCATCATAAACTATTTATAGGATAAAATAGGTTGCCCTAATTTAATTAAGGAAAAAACCTATTTTAACCCAAAATAATTTTATTTTTAATGATAAAATCAAGTTTTATTATTTAATTACCTAAAAAAATATTTTAGAATTTAATTTGAAGTCAAAAACCCCAAAAAAATGGGATAAAAAACGGATTTTTGGGTGAAAAAATCGGAAAAAAGGCTGAAAAATAGGATTTTTGGGTAACAGACCCTATACCGACGGCCGGAAGCCCGTCGCCAGAGGGACGCCGCCCGTCGCTATAGAGCGACGGGCACTCACGCGGCGAGCAGGCGGGATTCGCGCGCGATCCGCGCGCTGGCGCTCGCGCACGAGCGCCCCGTGCGGCGCTCAGCGTGCGCGATGCTGCGCGCGCCTTTAGCGACGCGCAGCATCGGCGACGCTGAGCGTCGCCTTTTGCGCTCGCTGCGCGATGGGCGCCTGGGCGCCTGCGCGCTGGGCGCCCAGGCGCCTGCGAGCTGGGCGCCAGCGCGCCTGCGCGCTGCCGCAGGCGCGCTGCCGTGCCCGACACTCGCGGTCCGAAATTTTTTTATTTTTTTTATTTTTTTTATTTTTTTTTTTTTTTTTTTTTTTTTAAATTTTAAATTGACTAAAAAAACCATAATTTTAAGCCCCCATTTTTCAAAATTAATTTTTTAAATATTTTTTTATTATTTTTTAATTTTTCACTCTAAAATGCAAATTTGATGAGAAAACCATCACTTTTAACCTTTTAAGCCTGTGAAGGCAATTATCATCATTGGGTAACTTCGATCTAGGCTTACTCAGGACCCGGTGTCTACAGTTGCCCCCAGTTTAGGGGAATCTAGTACACTAGTGTCTAGGTGAGCCTAAACTCAAAGAGGAAAAGGAAAGAGACGCGTACCTGAGTCGGCCGTCTTTCCGCTTGATGGAATTGTGATGATAGCTGTTGCTGTCTTTTGCTTGTAGCAGGTAATGCCGTGGTCGTGCTAACCTCTTGTGGGTAGTGCCGCCATCGTGCTATCCTATGTGAATTGGTAGTGCCGTGGTCGTGCCAACCTCTTGTGGGTTGTGCCGCCATCGTGCTAACCGCTGTGAATTGGTAATGCCGTGGTCGTGCCAACCTCTTGTGGGTTGTGCCGCCATCGTGCTAACCGCTGTGAATTTTGGAACTGTGCTCCCCCTGAGAGGTCTTCAGTTCTTTGCCATTTGCCCCCTGAGAGGTATTCAGTTCATTGATTGTTTGCCCCCTGAGAGGTCTTCGGTTCATTGATTGTTTGTTTGCCCCCTGAGAGGTCTTCAGTTTGCTGCTCCCTGAGAAGTCTTCGGTTTTCTGCTCCCTGAGAAGTCTTCGGTTTTCTGCTCCCTGAGAAGTCTTCGATTTTCTGCTCCCTGAGAAGTCTTCGATTTTCCTGCTCCCTGAGAAGTCTTCGGTTTGCTGCTCCCTGAGAAGTCTTCGGTTTTCTGCTCCCTGAGAAGTCTTCGGTTTTCTGCTCCCTGAGAAGTCTTCGGTTTTCTGCTCCCTGAGAAGTCTTCGATTTTCTTGCTCCCTGAGAAGTCTTCGGTTTGCTGCTCCCTGAGAAGTCTTCGGTTTTCTGCTCCCTGAGAAGTCTTCGATTTTCTTGCTCCCTGAGAAGTCTTCGGTTTGCTGCTCCCTGAGAAGTCTTCGGTTTTCTGCTCCCTGAGAAGTCTTCGGTTTTCTGCTCCCTGAGAAGTCTTCGGTTTTCTGCTCCCTGAGAAGTCTTCGATTTGCTGCTCCCTAAGAAGTCTTCGATTTTCCTGCTCCCTGAGAAGTCTTCGATTTTCTGCTCCCTGAGAAGTCTTTGGATGGCTGCTCCCTGAGAAGTCTTTGATTTTCTGCTCCCTGAGAAGTCTTCAGTTTATTGATCGTTTGCCCCCTGAGAGGTCTTCGGATGGTGCTTGGATTGATGATTAAGCTAGTATGTGGATTGATGATTGAGTTGATGCTTGGATACATGTTTTGATCGATGTATGGATTGATGAATGAGTGGAGGTTTGGATTGATGATTTGACCGATGTCATCACTCGGCTTTTGTCGGTGTCCGCCTCAGGTCTCTTTTTCTGCAAAATAAGGAAACTAAACTATGCAAAAATGGTGAGCATGCAAGTGAAATGCATGAGTAATGCAGGAATGCAGGATAAAAATTCATCTATGTGAACTTGAAGATGATAGCCGGGCTAGCTGCAATTTGCGACATAATTGATGCCTTTTGAGCTGCTTTTGAATTTCATGCCCTTTGGGATTGTGAGATTCTCACCTAGTACCTGTAGTCATTATTTGAAGGTAGTGCGTCCCTTGTGGATTTTCACACTAGCTTTTCTTAGTGGGAGATGCGTCCTTTGTGGATTTTCACATAACCCTGTGCCTTATTTTTTTTTTGCCTGGAATGGACCCAACCCAATCCAGCGGCTTTTCTCTTTCTTCTCTTTTTGAAGGACAGACTGCCTGTTTTCAGGTTTTCACCCTATCCTTTTGCCTAGTTTTTGCTTAGAGCGCCAGTTACGGTTTTCACTCTAACGGCTCTCTTTTTTTTGTTTTTTTTTTTGTTTTTGATTTTTTAAGATTGCTGAAGTTGTTGGCAAGAACCTTTCGGGAATCTTAGGACATGGTTGCATGAGCTTGATTCTTCACATTTGATAGCAGGATGAATCGGCTGAAGCGTTTGCGTGCTGAGAGTAGCAGAGGGTAGGCAGATACATGAGTTTGATCACACAGGGTACAATACTCTGATCACATCATTGCATAAATGCATGTGTTTCAATTTGATTTCATTAAACATGATCATTATTTTGGCATTGACTTTAAAAAATACAAGACTTTAGCTAATCTCGAGATAGATCTTGAAAGCATCAAACTCCTGTTATCAATCAGCCCTCTCGGGTTTTATGATTGAAGATTTTCTCTCAGCTCTTAATCTTTTTCTTTGAATGCGAATTCTAGAAGCAATTTTGGAGACGAGACTTAACTCGAATGCATGAATGCACTCGTGGCTCCTCGCTTGAAGCTCAAGAAACACCATAAGCCTCTTCTTACTTACCAAACCTCTTTAGAAGGTCATCTCCGCTAATTGGATAAGACTGAACCAAGAATCAAGAGGTCTTACTTGGGTTGTAATGTCAGGCTTAGGTAGATGGCTGTCAAAGGAGGATCAGGTCGCTAGAGAAAAATGGCCGCAATATTTTCTCGACTGGTGGATGAACCATTCTCAGCTCAGTTGTATATACAAAGGTATTCTTGAATTTGGGCTCGGTAACATTTCAGCTCCTTGAGATCATAATAACAATAAAAGGGTAATTATTGAAACTAGTCAATTGGTTATTGTTTTGAGGTCTTTTTGTTTTTCTTTTTTTTTTTTCAAAGTGTAAACTCGCCCTTACCAAGGCAATTTCGATAGTCCAAAGAAAAATTGTTCAAATGTACATCCATCCTTTTTAGAGCGGCCACTCTTCTAAGGGGAAGCCAAAATCATTTTAGGCGAGGGGATAGTTTTAACATGTGTAACAACAAAATTGGCACGCATTCAGCATACCTGTATAAAGGCTCAATGGGCTAGCAAGCGATTGTGAAGTAAGGGTAGGAAATGGTCATTTAGAGAGCTATACAAAGAAAATGTTGCCTAAATCATTTTCTAGGTTCTGTCTTATCCAGGGATCGCTTCGACGGGTAATCAGAAAGGTTCTAGTGCTCTTAGTGAGTTTCCATCCAGTCCCCTAATTGCAACTAGTTTTTTTTTTTTTTTAATTTCTCTCTCTACAGGAGCTATGTTAGATGCTATCAAGATTTTCTTTGGGATTTCCCAAAGTTTCCGAGATTAACTGCAGTCATATTATTTGAATTAATGCCAAAGTAAATGTGTTATGATCATGCGAAATGAAATCAATAGAAATGTCATACAAATAAGCAAAAGTTGTTCTCTTTATTACAAACAGAAAATTGTAATATAAAAAGTTCCAGAAATAAAAAGATTCCAGCATCCAAAAGCAATATCACTAGTGGACTGCAAGACACGATCATGTCTGCGGTGGAGGGACTGCGTTGTAGCCTGCCTTCTTCTTCTTTTCTCTCTTCTCAGGATCTGTGATCTGATTGGTGTCAATGAGATCCTGGATCTTATTTCTCAGAATACGGCAATAGTCAGTCAAATGGCCGGTGTGCTGGTGGTAAGCGCAGTACTGATCACCTCTATGTCCCGGCTGTCCCTGACTCAAGGCTGGTCTAGATGGCAATGGCTGTGACTTGCCTTCTTTCATTAGTTTTTCCAGTACCCAAGATAGAGAGCGGCCTAAGTTAGAGTAGTATCTCTGACCCTGCCCAACTCCAGTAGCTGAGACCTCTGCCGTCCTACCGTTTCTGCTGTTGCTGCCTCCAGCACCTCCAGATTTGAATCCCGACTGGTTCCCATAGCCTTTCCCAGCAAAGTTATTTTGGCTTGCTTTCTTTGCCAGGTAAGCCGCCTCAGCTTCTATAGCGATATCCTTAAGCGA
The DNA here is from genome assembly GCA_947683425.1 of Excoecaria cochinchinensis. Taxonomy (NCBI): domain Eukaryota; kingdom Viridiplantae; phylum Streptophyta; class Magnoliopsida; order Malpighiales; family Euphorbiaceae; genus Excoecaria; species Excoecaria cochinchinensis. The sequence goes on from CANTUQ010000009.1 coordinate 8,802,913, forward strand.
CTCCCAGTCCTTGAGCCCCTTAAAACTGAGCAAGTCCCTTAAGTAAGGGCATGAGTTTCTGATAAACAACCTGATCTGGTCTGCAGTGTCAGGCTTCCTCTTCATCTCCATGACCCTGTTCCTCCATCTAGTAAGGTACTCATGGAATGACTCATCATTCTTCTGCTGTAGAAGCTCGAGGTCTTTTAGGGTGACTTCCATCCTAGTACTGCAGTCGTACTGCTTCATGAATTCTTCGGTCAAAAGGTCCCAATCCTCCTTGGACCTCCTATCCAACCCGTGGTACCAGTCAACTGTCGGGCCTACCAGACTAAGGCAGAAATATTCCACCTTCTGCTTCTTGCTCAGCCCTGTGCCTTTCATGACCAAGGTGTACTGCTTGATGTGGGCGGATGGGTCAGAGGTGCCATCAAACTTCGGAAGCTCGGGCATCTTGAATCTTTGGGGCAGCAGCTCTTCATCCCCCAGATCTCTGTCTTCTGGGTTGATCCCCTTGCCTGCTGACAGCATGCGGGTGATAGCTTCGATCTGTTGTCTCATACCTCTTAGAGCTTCATCCTCTACTCTGGGTGCTCTGGGCCTTGCAGCTTGGTGGACTATCGGCACCACTTCTTCTTCCTCCTCCATTAGGAAATCATCATTGGGATTGTGAATCCTTTCCCCTCTTGGCTCGATGGGTGCGGCAGCTCTGTGCTCATTGTTGGGTTGGCGAGCAGCAGCTCCAACGAAGGGAGCCTCCCCACCAGCAGGTGGTTCGGCTTGCCCCCGAGGAGGGGCTGCTTGTGGCTGTAGAGCAGCAGGCGGCTGTGGGGCTGCAGGTGGATGGGCAATCCTTTCAGCCATGGCACCCATCATGTCTAGCACTCTCCGCTCGAAGTCCTCTAGCCTCCTAGCTAGGTCTTGAGTGGTCAAAACTCCAGGTTCTTCTGCCATTGATGATTCAAGAGAGGATTCACTGATTGATGAGAATGACTCAGAATCCCAGTCAGACACTTGTTCCGGCAACTCAAAGAGCAGATTTGTCCTTATTAACCGACCGTCGGAACCTCTAGTCCACTTAGATGAATCTATGATGGCTGAAAAAATTAGATTGTTAGGATGATGCATGAATGACATATACAATGCATGATAGTGAGCTATGCAACATTTACAATCACATGCAAGCAAGTAGATTCTTCCAACCTTATTACTCCCACACACGAGGTAATGCGGTCTCTTTCCTAGGTGGGCTTAATCCATGGGTTAGCGGGGAACCCAATGGATGCGTATGGTGCTCGGTGTAAAACCGTCATCATAACATCTCTTATCTAATGTGCAAGCACATGGGTTATGATCATTATGTATTTAGGCAGCCCGAACAAGTTGACATGGGCTTATCGGGGCATGAAAGCCTTTGATTAGGTGACCAATCAGATTATTTGGGTTTGTCCAATACAAAATGATCCACATAGCAAGCAAGGTATTACGGTTCATATCACCTAAGGGAAGTATCTATTGCCATTACATGAGCTTTGGTCAAAGGGTGGTGTTACTTTAGGGCTACCCAAGCATGATCCCTGCCGACGGGTCTAGCTCATCACGAGCGTAACGACCGATCGGGTCACCATTTTATATACCATGATAGTACGAGGCTTGGGCTGGTGATTATCCTTAACACTTCCCCAAATTGAGTGAAAATGAGGTCGTGCTTCGGGAACGCACCGGGCTAAAAGAGGGACCAAACTAGCATAGATCTAAGGCTCTAATGAGATGTAATGCAGTTTTGAAAGAAGATGAAATTTTTAAATTAAAACTCAATTATGATTTTTAATCAAGGTACTTTCGAATCGAAGTCTCGAGTATATCCCCAGTGGAGTCGCCACTGTGACGCGCGCCGGATCCCCGCGGCCGCCCGCTCGACCGCCCGCACGTGGGCGATCGGGGCATTTGTGGGTCCGTCAACAGCTTGCGATAAATCGCAAGTGCGTCTATGTTGGGCAACAAGGAGGTTTCATGGAGTCGCCACCCAATAGAACATTGGGAAAGTTTCTCTTGCCTCGGAGAGCCTAAGACTTGCACATTTTATCCATATTGGGCCATGAGGCCTAGGATTAACGTCTAATTCTCGTGACACAAGAGGTGTCTTGGAGGATAACCTCTAGCCTCTTGAGCCCAAAGACCAGAGCAGGGTTCGGGACTTCTCATTTATTCGTACCTTGATTAATATTATAATTAAGTTTTGAATTCATTGTTTCATCAACTTTCCACACAATGCAATTTTAATTTAAAGGCGCAATCATTCATATCAAAAGCGGTAAATGTAAGCAAAATCCAAAATAAAGCATTCAAAATAAATTACAATAACACTAGGAGCGGAATACAACTCCCATTTATAAAAGTGAAATACATGCATAAAACGGGTTATTCATTAATAGTGAGAACATTGGTCCTCGCATGCATATTTATTATGAAAAAGTTTTGATGTGATGATTTATTTGGGTATGAAAAAACTAGGACATTGGTCCCCTTTTATTTAGAAAAAAAATGTCAAGTTAATTAATAGAAACGTTTTTGTGATTTTCTTTTTAGCGAGCCTAAATAAATAATTTTACAAGAAAATTAAATGGCAAAATTAACTAAAATATTACAAATAAAGAAAATAAATAAACCAATCGAGCCTTTTTGGACCTCCCGATGTGCTCGCAAAAACGCCCAAAGCGAAAAAAATGAGTTTAGACATAAAAACAAAATACAAATAAAATAGTGTTAGTGATTAAATCAATTAAACATACAAAATGATGAATAACAAATTAAAATAAAATAAGACGATATGAAAAGAATGATAATGGAATCAAAATGTTAATAAACTAAAATAAAATGAGAAACATGGATTATATGTATGACAAATGATTAAATGATGTGATGAAAATAAAATATGACATGTTAATTAATTAGTACATGAAAATATGAACATGATAACAATGATGATGAAGATAAACGAATCAAAGAATATATAAAATGATAAAGAAAAGAATAATAAATTAAAACAATTAAAGAATGATGAAAACAATTAAATGGAACAATATGATTAATTAAATATGTTCACAAATGATATAAACCATTTACATGGCAAAAAGATCAATTAAAATGAATTTATTAATTACATGTTAAAAATAATGATGAATTAAAGTGAAATAAATTAATTACATGTTAAAAATTAATAAACAATCAATATTTATGTGAATAAAAATCATATCATGTATAAACAAATTAAATGGAACCAATATAAAATCAATACAACAAATGAATAAATTAAAACAATAAATAAATCAATAAAAACAATAAAATATACATGAATGAATAAAATGAAATAAAATAGAAATTGAAATGGAAATTGAGCCTAGAATATTTACCCTCAGAGTATTGGATTTGATGAAGGAAAAGTGATGGTTGATTTCTTTGTTTGATGATTCACAATATTAGAGTGAAATATTATGAAAGTGTTGGAATTTTATTCCAAGGAACATGAAAATAAAAATGATCAAAAATTCTTTAAGAACAAAGAATTGATACCTTTGCCTAAAGAAATGATTTTGATCAAAAAAAGGTTTATTGATTAAAATAAAGAAAAATTGATTGAAGTTTTATCAAATAAAAATTAGATTTTGATGACAAACAATTATTTTATTTGTCTCAAAATCAATTTTTTATCAAAAAGATATTCAAAACAAAATCAATGAAAAGAGTTTTATTGAACACAAAATAAAAGATTAAAAACGATTTTGAGAACAAATAATTATTCTATTTGTCTCAAAGATTGAATCAAACAACAAAACTTCCTCTAAAAAATATGTTTAGAAGAAATTAGGTTGGAAAAAGAATGAAACAATTGATTTTCTTTTTGATTTTTGGTTGGGGAATAAAATCTGGAATTTTTGGTGGAAGAAGAAGATGAAGATGAAGAGAAAAATCTGGTCTAAAAAAATGTGGAGAGAGAGGAGAGGGGAAGAGGCCCATTTGATTTCATCATAAACTATTTATAGGATAAAATAGGTTGCCCTAATTTAATTAAGGAAAAAACCTATTTTAACCCAAAATAATTTTATTTTTAATGATAAAATCAAGTTTTATTATTTAATTACCTAAAAAAATATTTTAGAATTTAATTTGAAGTCAAAAACCCCAAAAAAATGGGATAAAAAACGGATTTTTGGGTGAAAAAATCGGAAAAAAGGCTGAAAAATAGGATTTTTGGGTAACAGACCCTATACCGACGGCCGGAAGCCCGTCGCCAGAGGGACGCCGCCCGTCGCTATAGAGCGACGGGCACTCACGCGGCGAGCAGGCGGGATTCGCGCGCGATCCGCGCGCTGGCGCTCGCGCACGAGCGCCCCGTGCGGCGCTCAGCGTGCGCGATGCTGCGCGCGCCTTTAGCGACGCGCAGCATCGGCGACGCTGAGCGTCGCCTTTTGCGCTCGCTGCGCGATGGGCGCCTGGGCGCCTGCGCGCTGGGCGCCCAGGCGCCTGCGAGCTGGGCGCCAGCGCGCCTGCGCGCTGCCGCAGGCGCGCTGCCGTGCCCGACACTCGCGGTCCGAAATTTTTTTATTTTTTTTATTTTTTTTATTTTTTTTTTTTTTTTTTTTTTTTTAAATTTTAAATTGACTAAAAAAACCATAATTTTAAGCCCCCATTTTTCAAAATTAATTTTTTAAATATTTTTTTATTATTTTTTAATTTTTCACTCTAAAATGCAAATTTGATGAGAAAACCATCACTTTTAACCTTTTAAGCCTGTGAAGGCAATTATCATCATTGGGTAACTTCGATCTAGGCTTACTCAGGACCCGGTGTCTACACAGCCATATTCTGCGGATCCTCCATTGATTTTTTTCATTATCTTTGTTAAGCCATGCAGATTCAGCGGGCCAAGTAAACTTACCGGAAGCCCTATTTCTCGCGTGCATGATCCAGGGTGTCCGAATAAATGGCGCCACTCATTTTTGACACAAATTGGAGGAGATGCAATGGAAGCCGAGAAAAGTGACCAAAATCGCACTTAGGGGATTTATCACCGCCATAGCGAAGCGTGTCCACCACCCATTGAAAAAGTACAAATCACTGCCTTCCATTGCCACAATTGATCAGAAGATGCTTACAAATATGAAGGTAATAGTGAAGGATGTGACAATGGCTGATGGCTTCCGGTTGTCCACACGTGATGAGTATTTACACGGCATCGAGCGTGGTCTGGCAGGCTTACCACGCGACAATGAGGAGGATCCTGAGGCACAAGCTCCCCCAGCCCCTGAGCACCAGCTGTTTTTTTCAGCGCATTATGACGCGATTATGGAGCGGATGGATACCATAGCTGCATCAGTGGACACCATCTCAGCGTCTCAAGCAGACATTCAGCCCTAGATGGACCAGCTGATCCAGGGATTTTCCGCCTGGTCTGCGAGGTTTGATGCCCATTTCCCACCGCCACCACCACCACCAGATCAGTGATCAGGGAGACTTCTTATCTTTTGTTTTGATTTTTTGTTTATTTTATTTTTATTTTTCTTTTGATATGTTATATTCTTACTTGCTGGAGACAACAAGTTTTTGTGTGGGGGGTAGGAGACATTAACTTCATATATATATGTAATTAACAGCCATTGATGTATGATGCATGTTTATTTCTGTTTTAGTTTCTTTGTACTTTATTGTCGTTGCCTAAATATCGTTATCTCAGCTTGGCTTAACCTCAGTTATTCCTGTTGTGAATGTTTTGAACTTTAATTGGAGAATGGTCTATCTTAAAAACTGATCTTGGCAAATGAGTAGTTGGAAGTTTTAGAAGCAAATTGAATCTCAACCAGTCATATATCTTGTGATTTCCAATCTTTTATGCACTATTGGCTTGTTTGTAAAAATTTTAAAAATCCAGTGCGTAAGAGTTTTTGAGTGAAGGAATTTTAGGATGGTTAGAACCTTCCTCATCACCCTTCGAAACATGATAACAACTTAAACAAGTTTAGGACATGATTAAGGCAATTTGTTTCTTTGATAACCACTTTTAAATAGCTTTAGACCTACCTGTTTATGTTATTTCCATTGCTAGCCCCATTGAGCTGATTTAGTATGCTAAAAGCGTACTACGCAATTTTCTTGTTACACTCTTAATTTACCATTTAACCTAAATGCCTTTGCCTACCCTTTTCTAAGAATTGGTCACTCTAGGATTGGGTTGGAATATCATTAAAAGTTGAACAAGGATATCTATTGTTGAAATAGTGGAAGTGTGAAAAGAATTGTTGAATTTTGTGGGTATTATTTAGTATGGTGTTAAACTTTCCCTTATTAGAAAAAAAATGGGTATAAGAAAATCTGGACTTTGGGTACCCCAGTTGAAAAAAAAAAACAAAAAACAAAAAACAAAAATATATATATATATATATAAGAAAAAAAAAGATCATGAAAAAAAAGAAAAAAAAAAAGAGAAAGAAAAGGAAAAGAAGTTGATTAATTATTGTTAATCTTGGAGTTAGTTGATTATAGAAAAATTCAAGTGTGGGGTACCCTTAATTAGAAGAAAACGTATTCATATTCATGGATATTTGGGTTTGAAAGAGAAATTCCTTAAGAAAGCTCATCACTTTGTTTTCTTGAGGTTTAATGCATTTCATGATTGGGGAAGTTAGACGACATTGGAAATTATGGGTGAATTGAAGGTAGGACGTGGATAATCTTGTTCAGTTTTGGGTAGTTGAAATTTTAGGTAGAGTGGCTAATTCTTTGTTTGAATTCTTTAACTTTTCTTGTTAGCCAATACCGTAACCTAACATTACAACCCTGGAATAAGTCCTTTTGATCCTGTTCTTAGTTTGAGTTGTTTAAGTGGAGATGACCCTTGTGGTTCCGGTGCTAAAGGAGAGGCGTATGATTATCCTAAGTTTTAAGTGCGAAACCTGTATGCAAATTCATTTGCATATTTAATTTCTTTGCTAAATTGCTGGAATGCATTGGTTGTTTTGTTTTAAAAAGAGAAAATTGGTTTTGAGCCTAGCACACACGCACGGGAAATTACTTGATATAAATTGATTTGAGGATTTGTAACTAAGACCCTTCTGCTTGGTGCTATGATTGTTGTTAAGTTTTCGTATTCTGAGTTAGAGTTTGAAATTTCAGGAATGTGGATAGTTCATTTACTCGAGGACGAGCAAAGTCTAAGTGTGGGGTATTTTGATAGCTTCAATATAGTACTTAGTTTTGATGGTGTTTTTATATGATTTTTGGGTGTTTAGTTGTGTTTTTGTGTCATGTTTTGTTTCCTTTAGGTTAATTTTACTAATCTTAGTCAAATTGGAATTTTGATGCATTATAGATAGTTTTTGATGGATTTTGATTTGTCTTTGCAGGTGTGGTTCTAGGTACCTCACGGTCACAATGAAACTCATTGTGACCGTGACATAAAGAGAAGTTGAAGATAGGAGCAGACTTAGAGGGGTCACGGTCACAATGGATTTCATTGTGACCGTGACATAGCAAACGTTTGGACAAAATGCAAGTATCAAGCATGTCACGGTGGCAATCTATTTCATTGTCACCGTGACATAAAAATCATTAAGGCAGAATTGGAGCAGCACGTACCTCACGGTGACAATGAAATTCATTGTCACCGTGACATAATTATTTCCTGGACAGAAGCAAAAATTGAAGACCCCACGGTGACAATGAAATTCATTGTCACCGCGACCCCTCTCCTGTGCGCAAAGGCAATTTGAAAATCTCGACTCTACAAGGTGACAATGAATTTCATTGTCACCGTGACCCCTCTGGAACTATAAAATCGCACTTTTCTGTTTGGTTAGGGTTCCGAATTTTTTAGTTAGTTTTTGATTTTAGTTTTGGCGGCTGAGATTTTTCTGAGTTATTCTTCTATTCTAAACTTCAGTTTTCAATCTTGTTTTGAGTTTTCAATTAGAAATTGAGAGTAATTTTCATTAGATGCATAGTTTAATTTTCAGAGATTGTTATTTTTAGTTTTCCAGAATTTTAGTTTAATTCTCCATTGAAGATCCAAACAAAAAGATCGAAGAACTGGGATTCAACCGGGATTTCTACCTCAATGAATTTCTGGGTTTATTCTTTCCTTTATTCTTTTGATTTTGTAATGGATCGTGAGTAGTCTTTTAGTTGTTTTGGGGATCTCTAAACCCCCTATCCTTGATGTGAATTCTGAACATATTTTGATATTCGATATATGAATAAAGGTTTATTTCACTGGTTATTATTGTTAAATCATGAGATGTATATTTTCAAGTTAATTTCCTATTTTGATGAATGAATTAATTCATGTATCTTAATTGGTTATTGAATTGTATGATTGAATGTCATGATCAATTATCGTCAGATTTTCTATCATGTTTACTATATCATTTGGACTGCTCCGGAAGGGAATCTAGATGTGCAGGTTTTCATGGTTTAAGATTGGAGTGATGAGTGAAATAATTAGGTTTTGGGTTGTTTGGCTCCGGAATGGGAAAGCAAACCGAACCTAGGATTTTAGACCCGTGATTAGGCTAGTTATATGACTTGCTCCGGAATGGGACGTTATGCAATTAGAATAGCTTGCTCCAGAATGGGACGCTTGGGTTAAGAGGGTTATCCCGATTTCATTCATATATGTTTCCTTTATGTGTTTTGATTCATATTTAGGTATGGGGAGGATGAGTGAACCTAAGCAACGCTTGTTTATTTTGAATTCTTATTTTGTTAATTTTTCTATCATTTTATTTCTTGCAATTATTGCTGTCAATTTAATTTGATTAATTCTGTTTATTTATTTTGGCTATTTAAATTCTTTGTTTTTAGTCAATAGTCATAATTAAATCAATTCAACAACGGGGAATTCTTTAGCATACATTTAAGTGTCATAACTTGCATACACAGTCTCTTGGGTACGATAACTCGAAGTCTTAAAAATACTCCATTATATTACTTGCCGATTCAGTACACTTGCTGAGGTCGCGTCAAATAATATATTTCTTTTTAAGACAGAACTAAAAACCAATGAAAATGCAAACTGAATTCTTTTATTCATTGCAAAATTGTGTACATTTTTAAATGATTTCATCATACATGATCCTTATTTGACAAGAATTCAAAAGCTCAAGACTACACCTAATCTCAGAATAGATCTTATAAGCATCAAGCTCCTATTATCAATCGGCCCTCTCGGGTTTTCTCGATTGAATATTTTCTCTTGGCCATTAATTTTGTCCAGGATGCCTTTTTTTCGGTTTTCACCCTGATAGGGCGCCCAATTTTAGCAAGGCCGTCTTTTTTCGGTTTTCGACCCGTGGGGCATTTATTCTCTTCTTTTAATTTTTAGTCTTTAGCCATAGAATCTTTTTAATCTGTCGACATTGACCGGTTCTTTAAACTCATTCTCATCACTGTCTACTAAAATCACTGCTCCCTTTGTTAGTAACTTTTTTAGCATGAATGGACCTTCCTAGGTTGGCCTAAATTTTCCCCGTATGTCTAGCATTCCCAGCCTCATCATCTTGAAGACCAAATCCCCTTCTTTCAATCGGTGCTTTCGTACCTTCTTGCCAAAGGACCGAGCTAGCCTTTTCTGATAAACCTGATTGTGATAATATGCCCGTAACCTATCTTCATCTAATCAATTCAACTGCAATAACCGCTGTTGTACCCATTATGCCTTTGGAATCTCGACTTTCATGACTACCCTTAAAGATTTCAGCTCGATTTCAAATGGCAGAACTACTTCAGTTCCATATACCAGAGAGAACGGCGTCGCTCCTATAGAGGTTCTAACTATGGTTCTATAACCCCAGAGTGCAAAAGGTAGCTTTTCTGCCTAGTCTTTATAGCTCTGAACTATCTTGGCCAGTATATTTTTAACATTTTTGTTCGCTACTTCAACCGCGCCATTATCCTGAGGTCGGTAAGGAGAAGACTTGTGATGCTGGATTCCATATTTCGGAAGCATCTATTTAGTTTCTACTAAGAATTGTACCTGTGACGCGCGCCGAACCTAGCAAAGGCCCTATTTGAACCCGCTTTTAGGGCTCGAGGGATTGGTTCGCGTCTTTTTGATCTTGGGTGCCATGAGACATCTTGGATGCCTCCTTCCCAATAGAACATTGGAAAGGATCATCTAGCCTCACGATGCCTTTAGGCACCTTTGAGGTGTTTTGGAGTCGCCACCCAATTTACAAGAAATTGGGAAAGGTCTCTAACCTCTATTGGTCTAAAACCAGAGATGGTGTCCGGAACTTCACTCTTATTTATGCTTTGGTTAATTATAAATGAGTTTTTAAATTCATAAAATTCTATCTCTCCTCTCATACGATCAATGCATTTAATTAAAGCGCATTGCAAGCATCAAGAAAATGATAAATAAAAGACTGTAAAGAAAGCAGTAAAATAAGGCGATAAAGGAAAGCGGTAAATACGCCAAGCACATAATTACAAGAGAAATTGGGGCGGAATACAACCCCAAATAAAAGAAGATTAAAAACGTAAATTGGGGCAAAATACAATCCCAAATGAAAACTAATTAATATTGCCCCAAAATTGATTACAAGGGCCCAAAAATATATGAACATAAATTTAAAACAAGCAAACAAAATTAAATATAAAAAAGACATACATAAATCGGGGCATTCCTTTAGTTTAGGAACATTGGTTCCTTCACGCTCACTTAAAGAGGGATTAAAGAGTTGTTCGATTGCTAGTTTGAAAAACCGATATAAGTGATCCCATTTTTGGAGAAAATTAACTCTTTGTTTTAATCATGATGTTTTATATTAATTGGTTAAAATGAGGAATATTGGTCCCAATTTTATTAATAAAATCCCAATTTAGTTATAAAGCCTTTTCGTGACTTTTTATCTTACATGTGCATACAATGAAAACTATTTTTTACAAATAAACATAGCACAAAAATGGGGTAGGAAAGATCTCACCCAAACGACGTGGTCTCCTGCGCGTAGTGACCCCTTCATGTGGTCACGAGAACGCTCACATAATGCAAGTCACATTTAATTCCCTAAACAAAAAATAACATTAAAAAATATTAGTAATAATTCTAAACAATTAATCAAAAGAATTCCAAATAAATATAAGACACGTTAATCAAATATGCAAATAGTTTATGCGCAAAGTAAATAAAAAGGGGGTCATGCAAAAGCCTAGGACTAACAATAAAAAATATGTCAAAGTAAATAGCAATGACAATAATAATAGTAATAAAATGATGATAACAGAATAATAATGTTGGTAATAATAATAATAATAATAATAATAATAATAATAATAACAACATAAATGACAATGATTAATAATAATAATAATAATAGCATGGTAATAATAGTAACATAATAATAATAATAATGATAACATTACACAACAAAAATAATAACAATAATAATGATAATATAAATAAACATGAAATAATGGTACTAATAATAATAATAATAATAACAATGGTGATGGCATGGGCATGAACAGGGGTGGAAGGAGATTAAAAATGACAATAAAAGCAAGGAAAGGAAATAGTGAGCATAAACACCAAAAATACTAGAAATAAATTATAAACATGTTGATAGTAGCAAGAATAACAATATTGACAACAAATAAATGATAAACAAAATTAAATGAGGACGGGTCCAAGAATGTTTACTCTCAGATTTTATAGATCGAAAAATAGGATGTCTTGATCCGTTCTCCTTGTCGAAATTTATGATAATAAACACGAAAATATTTGGGAAAAATATTTTAATTTTGACAAACAAAACTCGAGAAAATATTTTTGGTGGGATGATTAAGCAAGGAAAATTAATTTTTCTTGCTCAAATCAAACCAAGGATGAAATATTTTTTAGAGAAGAAATAAATTGAAACTTGAAAAAATGTTTAAAGATTTTTGAAGAATAAGCTCTCATCTGCCTTTGTTCTTGAGAGAAAAAACTCTTTCTCTTATTTTTTTTTTAAAAATGCAGCTCCTGCCTACAAATGAAAACAAAGAATCCTTTTGTTTCCCGTCTTGTCCCAAAATAGGAAGAGACAAAATGTTTTTTTTAATTTGAGTAACCAAAAATATCATTAAAACATGAAACAAATGTAACCGACTGGAAAAATTGACAAAAAGAAAGCAGATGAAAGTGACAGCACGGGGGGAGCTGGTGGGGGGATGCCCGCATGTCGTACAGCGCGACGTACGCCCGAGCGAGCGCATGTCGCGTGCAGCAACGTGCGCCCTCTCCCGCGGGCGCATGCCGTTCCTGCCGGGGCACGGCCCGCAGACATGCGACCACGACCTGCACGTGCGGCGCTCAAACTGCACGGCAACAGGGCATCGAAAAAAATTGAGAATAAAACCCAAAATAAAAAAAATAAAAATAAGAGTAAAAATGCAAATTTTTGAATTAAAATTTTTGGAGGAACAAAAGAGATTTTCGACAAGGAAAACATCATTTTTGACACCTTTACTTTTGGCAAGTATCATCTTCATCATCGGGTAATCCTGATTTTGGACCGCCTTGGGACTCGGTGTCTACAGTTGCCCCCAGTTTTGGGAAACGTAGTGCCTGGGCACCTAGGTGAGCCAAAACTCAAGAAGAGAGAGAAGAAGCGCGTACCTGAGGCGGTTGTCTTCCCGGTCACGCTAATGAAATCATCTCCTTAAGTCACCGTATAGACTGAGGAACAATTTTCATCTTCCTGGGTGATGCGTCGAGTCTGCTCCAGACTTACAAAATGCGAGAGTTGCTCTTCTGAGCTACACCGAGTCTGCTCCAGAGTTACAAAGTGCGGGGGTTCCATCTCCTGATGGTGATGCGCTGAGTCTGCTCTAAACTTACAAAACGCGAGGATTGCTCTTCTGAGCTGCACCGAGTCTGCTCCAGACTTACAAAGTGCGACGGTTCCATCTCCTGATGGTGATGCACCGAGTCTACTCCAGACATACAAAATGCGAGGATTGCTCTTCTAAGCTGCATCGATTCTGCTCTAGACTTACAAAGTGCGAGGGTTCCATTTTCAGATGGTGATGCGCTGAGTCTGCTCAAGACTTACAAAACGCGAGAATTGCTCTTTTGAGCTGCACCGAGTCTGCTCCAGACTTACAAATTGCGAGGGTTCCATCTTCAGATGGTGATGCGTCGAGTCTGCTCCATACTTACAAAATGCGAGAATTGCTCTTCTGAGCTGCACCAAGTCTGCTCCAGACTTACAAAGTGCGGGGGTTTCCATCTTCAGATGGTGATGTGCCGAGTTCGCTCCAGACTTACAAAACGCGAGAATTGCACTTCTTAACTGCACCGAGTCTGCTCTAGAGTTATAAAGTGCGGGGGTTCCATCTTCAGATGGTGATGGTTTTTACTTAGATATTTTCTACAAAGTTATGTGCACATAAGTATATACAAGAAATTGTAAGTATATGACATGAGATGTAAATGCTTGCAAAAAATGGATAGACCACGTCCTAGGCGATCAAGGATCCGTTAAGGATGCGGCTTGGCTGCTCCACCATGCCCCTAAGGATCCAGAGGAGTGTCATCTTGGCCTTAGGGACTCTGACTTGAAACCTGTTCTGAAGGACCCATTAGGTGTGCATCTTTGCCCCCCGGCCAATGATCATAAGCCTAGGATTCTGACTCATATCCCTGCATCTGAAGTAATGCCGCCTTATCGCTCCGGGCATCAAAAGTCATTATTTTAAAGGTAGTTCGTCCCTCGTGGATTTTCACACTAGCTTTTCTTTGTGGGAAATGCATCCCTTGAGGGATTTTCACATGACCCTTTGCTTACTTTTTGCCTGGAATGGATCCAACCCAATCCAGCGGCTTTTATTATTATTTTTTTTCATAGGACAGACTACCTGTTCCCAGGTTTTCACCCTGCCCTTTGGCCTAACTTTTGCTTAGAGCGCCAATTACGATTTTCATCTCTAACAGCCCTTTTTTTTTGCAGCTATGAGAGAAGGTCGTTATCGGAACTTCTACTGAGGGTGATCAACATATATCTGCTTAGACGCTTTTCGATGAAAATAATTAGACAATGGTCATTAGATAGATGATATATTTCTTTTTAAGAAAGAACTAAAAACCGATGGAAATGCAAATTGAATTTTTTTATTCATTGCAAAATTGTGTACATTTCTATATGATTTCATTATACATGATCCTCATTCGACAAGAATTCAAAAGCACAAGACTACCTCTAATCTCAGAATGGATTTTGTAAGCATCAAACTCCTATTATCAATTGGCCCTCTCGGGTTTTCTCGATTGAATATTTTTTCTCAAAATTTCTTTTCCTTGCTATCATTATATATTTTTTTAGCCTTTAGCAATGTGTAGACACCGGGTCCTGAGTTAGCCTAGATCAGAGTTACCCAATGATGATAAATTGCCTATTCACGGGCAAAAATGTTAAAAGTGATGATTTTCTTGTCAAGTTTGCATTTTAGAATATAAAAATAAAAAATAATAAAAATATTTTAAAAATTAATTTTGAAAATTGTAGTGTAAAAATTTTGGTGTCTTTTAGTTAGATTTAAAAAAAAAAATTGACCGCGTTTCGGCCGCGTCGGAGCCCGGGACGCCACAGCGCGGCGCCCGCACTCGAGCGACATGCGAGGCATCGCTTGCGCTGGGCGAGCGAGCGCCCGACGCCCGTTGCGCGCACCGACGGGCGTCAGCCGCCCCTGATTCGCCGAAAACGCCATTTTTCCATTTTTTTTTTTCAATTTTTTGACTTTTTTCACCATTATTTTGGGATTTTGAATGTTTTCTTCCTTTTTTACACCCTAATTAAGGGAATTTCATTAAAAATCCTATTTTCTTCCCTAAATAATTATTTTTTCCATTTTTACTCATTTAAATAGAAAATTTGGGAAAGAAAGAGGGGGGAGTTCATTTTACATCAAAAATTTCATTTTCTTCTTTTTTTTTTTCTTCTCTAAGAATTCTCTCTACAATTTTCTTAACTTTTTTTCTCTCCAAATAAAATTCCTAGGTTAAAAAATCCAATTTTTAACCAAAAATTTTTCTTGAGACAAATAAAATCATTATTTTTTCTTGAGATTTGGATTTTTTATCAATAATAATTTTTGAGACAAAGAAATCAATTTTTTTGTTCTTGAAAATTAAATTTCTTTTCTTCTCTTTAACAATTTTTATCAATAATAATTTTTGAGACAAACAAATCAATTCTTTGTTCTTGTGAATTAATTTCTTTTCTTCTATTTTTTTTAATTAATTTTTCTTTTGGAATAAAATTCCAATTTTTGTTATTCTTATTTCTATTTTGTGAATCGAATCAAGGAAATCAATCATATTTTTCATCCATCAAATCAAAAATCTTAGGTTAAACATTTTAGGCTCAATCTTTTAATTTTATTTTTCTTTTATTTATTTTGTTCATATTTGATTAGTAATAATGTAGATTTTTATATTTATTGTGTTTTGAATTTATTTTATGTGATTTTGTATATAGATTTAACACTTTTAATATTCTTTTTACTTTATTTTATTTAATTATTTATTCTTCATTTCTATTATTATTATTATTATTATTATTATTATTATTATTATTATTATTATTATTATTTGTGTTAATTTATTAGCATGTTAATCATCTATTTATTTTAATATGTCATTTAATTAATTTGTCATCAACAATGCATATTTTATTTATTCTAATCCACCATTTATTGTTTTATGTATTTTCTTGATTTGATTACTAACATTAATTTATTTTGTGTTTTTTTGCTTTAATCCTTATTTTGTCCTTGTTTGAGCATCCATGCAAGTGAAGGATGAGATCCAGAGATTGGTTATTTTTATTGTATTTGTCAATTTCCCTTTATTTGTTATTTTAGTCTATTTGTCATGTAATTATTAATAAAATCATTTATTTTATGCACGTTTAATTAAAAATTACACAAAAATATTTTTATAAATAAATTGGATTTTTCTAATAAAATGGGACCAATGTCCTAATTTTTTCATCCAAATAAATTGTCACTTCAAAATTGTTTTCTTTAATTATGCATGCGAGAACCAATGTCCTCACTCTTAATAAATACTCCGTTTTATGCATGATTTACATTTATTTTATATTGGGGGTCGTATTCTGCCCCTAGTTTTGTTGTAGCTTATTTTATTTCCTTTCTACCTTATTTTAATCTTGCTTTTTATCGCTTTTATATATATGTGATTGATATGTGCTCTATTAAACTGCATTTAAAATGTATGAGAAAAGGGATGAAATTTTAAAATTCAAAACTCAACTGTAATTTAACCAAGGTATAAATAAATAAGAAGTTCTGAACCATCTCTGGTCTTTGGGCTCAACGAGGCGAGAGGGCCATCTCAATGTTCTATTGGGATGGGGCCTCCAAGACACCTCTTATGTCCCGTAAAAAGGCTCAATTTGCATAGTCCTAGGCGCCATTAGGCGAGAGGGCCATCCTAATGTTCTATTAGGGTGGGGCCTCCAAGACACCTCTAGTTTGCCCAAGCGCGAGGTTGAGAGGGCCATCCTAATGTTAGGGTGGGGCCTCCAAGACACCTTCGGCTTGCTTATGATGGACATAGCTGCGCTGTCTTAGGCTCACTGAGGGTAGACAAACTTTTCCAATGTTTTAAATGATGGCGACTCCATGAAACCTCCTTGTTACCCGAAATAGTCGCCCTTGCAATTTCACTTGCAAGTTTCATAAACCTCATCCCGAAAGCCCTAAAAGTGGGTCTTCGGGGCCTCCCGGGGTTCGGCGCGCCTCACACCATGGAACCTCTTCAATCTATCGATGTTGATTGGCTCCCTGAATTCATTTCCATCACTATTTATCAGGATCGCGATTCCTTTAGACAAAAGCTTCTTCAGAACGAAAGGGCCTTCCCAAGTTGGTCTAAACTTGCCTCGAAGGTCCGAAACCCCTGGCCTCATCTGCTTGAAGACCAAATCCCCTTCCTTTAGTGGGTGTTTCCTAACTTTCTTCCCGAATGATCGAGCTAGTCTCTTCTGGTAGATTTGGTTATGGTAGTATGCTCGCATCCTATCTTCGTCTAATAGGTTCAACTGTAGCAACCGCTGTTGTGCCCATTCTGCTTGTGGTAACTTGGCTTCTGTTACCACCCTCAGGGACTGGAGTTCGATTTCTACTGGCAAAACTACTTCCGTTCCATAGACCAGGGAGAAAGGTGTAGCTCCTGTACAAGTTCTGGCAGTGGTCTTATAGCCCCATAGGGCAAATGGCAGTTTTTTGGCCCCACTGGGTGGACAGTTTGTGAATCATCCTTTGGTCCTTTTCAGTGGCTTCTTTTAGGAATACTGACTTTTCCAAATAATTCTAGACATTGTAGTACCATGGCTTTCCGTCAGTGGCTTTAACATCCCTGACCTGCTCAGTTTTAAAGTATGGCTGGTCTGAACTAGAAATGAGTACAGGCTTTATGGCAATCCCTTCTGGGTTATCCCACATAGACACCGGAGTGGCTAGGGCATCCGCTAATTGGTTCTCATCTCGGAGCACATAGTTAAAAGTGCAAATTTCAAACTGACCACTTAATTCCTTCAAACACCTTACTAGGGTAATAGTTGCTCTTCCTTGATGGACCATTCACCCCTAACCTGATGGATTACCAAGGATGAGTCTCCGAAGACCTCTACCACTTTTGCCCCCACCGCTGAGAGTGCTTCCAACCTGAAGATGCAGGCTTCGTACTCAGCTTTATTATTGGTGGCTCTATATCTCAATTTTTTAGCTAAGGGGAGCTTCTCACCCTCTGGGGTTACTAAAATTACTCCCGTTCCAGCTCCTTTATTATTCACTGCTCCATCGAAGTGCATCTGCCACTTTTGCACTGTGATGGCCGCCACATCCTCATCCGGGAACTCATATTCCAACTGATCTACTTCGATCGGGTGGTCAGCTAGGAACTTTGCAACTGCTCGACCCTTAATGGTCTTCCTGGTGATGTATTCCATGTCAAATTCTTGCAGCAATATTAGCCATCTCTCCATTTTTCCTAGCAAAGATGGTGCCTCATGAAGGTACCGAAGAGGGTTTTGTTTGGCGACTGCCTGCACTTTGTAAGAATGGAAGTAGTGTCTCAGTTTCTTTGAAGCCCAGATTACTACTAGACAAATCTTTTCCACTTCAACATATTTGGCTTCATAAGGAAGAAATTTCTTACCGATGTAGTAAACCGCAAATTCAACCCCGAATTCATCCTCTTGAGCCATCATAGCGCCCACGGAATTTTCCTCTATGGCTAGGTAAAGGATCAGTGGCTTCACCGGCTGTGGCAGCCGCAGAACTGCGGGGTGCAGAAGGTATTCCTTGATAATATTAAAAGATTTATGGCAGTCATCGTTCCACCGGACTGGCTGATTCTTCCTGAGGAGCTTAAAAATTGATTCGCATACCAAAGAAAGCTTCGAAATGAACCTGCTGATGTACTGCAGTTTGCCCAAAAACTCCTGACTTCTTTTTTCCTCCGAGCTATTGGCATCTCTCTGATTGCCCTAACCTTGTCGAGGTCCACTTCAACTCCCCTCTGACTCACCACGTTGCCTAACAGCTTACCTGAGGTGACTCCGAAGATGCATTTCTTGGGGTTGAGGCGCAGATTGTACTTATTGATCCTTTGAAAGAACTTTTCCAGAGCCTGAAAGTGACCTTCTCTAATAGCTGACTTGATCATCATGTCATCGATGTATACCTCTACCTACTTGTGAATCAAGTCATTGAGAATTCTGGTGGCCATTCTCTGATAGGTTGCTCCAACATTCTTTAATCCGAAAGGCATGACCCGATAGGCAAATGTACCCTATTCGGTGATGAAAGTTGTCTTGATTTGATCCACAATCTTATTGAGGATTTGATTGTACCCAGCGTACCCATCTACAAAACTGTACATCATACAAGCAGCTGCACTATCCTTTAGCACATCAATGTGAGGCAGAGGGAAATCATCTTTCGGACAAGCCTTATTCATGTCCCGATAGTCCACACATACTCGAACCTTCCCATCCTTTTTAGCCACAGGAACCACATTAGCTAACCAGGTTGGGTATTGAACTTCTATTAGAAACTTAGCCTCGATATGCTTATGGATCTCTTCTTTCACCTTTTGTGCCCATTCTGGCCTAAGTGTTCTGAGTTTTTGCTTAATTGGTTTAGATTCTGGATAAGTTGGGATGGCATGTTCGGCAATGTCTCAATCAATTCCTAGCATGTCCTCGTAGGTCCAGGCAAAGATTTTTTCATATTTTTTCAAAATTCTCTCAAATTTTACTCTCCTTAGGAGTTATGTCTGATGCTATCAAAATTTCCTTTGGGTTCTCTAAAGTTCTGAGATTAAATGCAGTCATGCTAGTTGAATCAATATTAAAAATGAATGCATCATGTTTATGATCATGAGAAATGAAATCATCAGAAGGAACACACAAGTAAGCAAAGTCGTTCATTTTATTAATATAATTAGCAATGATAACATTGTCATCAATAAAAAGTTCTGGCATAAAAAGGCTATCTAAGTGACTATTGTCTTCATCTTCCGTAGACGCCGATGTTGTAGCCGACTGTGCCTTGGCCTCTTGGATTGGTGGAGGCTTTTCAACTAGCTCTAGTGAAATCTTTAGATCTTCAATCTTCAAATCTGGCTCTGCCATCTTCTCTTTCCCCTTCAGTCGGGTGGCTAACAGCTTAGCAGTAATGATCTCCTCGGGCCCATCACTGTCCTAGGCACTGCACTGCGTCATAACCTTTTCATCCCAGAAGTCCTCTGCAGATTTGATGACTCCAACGTCCCAGTCGAAGACATCATTAAAGATTTCAAAACCTGGGATGATCTTTCCATTCACCCATTGAGGCTCTTCTTCTCCGACGTAAGCACAGACAGAGGATGCTGGAATAAAACTCTTTGAAATATGGGGGATCTTTTTTGACATCTTCTTCTTGCCATACTCTCCTCTGTACCCCAAACCCTTTCGATCTTTCTGGCCTCGTGAAGTGATAGCAGACTGCAGCCCTTGCTAGTTTTTACCCAGACCAGCTTTGAGGAGAAAGTACATCTTCTTCATCATATTTACCACTTGAGGGCTGTCCACTGAACCCTTCTCTTCCCCTATCACTGATATGTGAAAGCCACTAAATGGCTGGTTAGAAATTCCCAAGGTAGACACTTGGTTTTCTCTCGCTGCTTTGATAGTCACCACCTCTCCTTCATGTGGTATCTTGATCACCTGGTGTAGGGTAGACAACAATCCCCCCAATTTATGGAACCACGGCCTTCCAAGTAGAGCTGAGAAATTTATCGGGATAGATAAAACCACAAATTCTGCCTTCGTCTCAATAGGCCCAGTCTTAACCATAGCTCTGAACATTCCCGATGCTTGTCTTCGAGAATTATCGTAGGCTATGATAGTTAAATCAGACTTGCTAAGCATGCTTTCATCTAGCCCAAAAGCCTGAAGTGCCACTAAAGGGCGGACATTTATGGATAAGCCATCATCAATCATGACACAAGTGGTGTGCTTGCCATTAATTTGAGCCTTGATGTACAGTGGCCGGTTGTGATTGCAGCCCTCAACTAGTAGGTCAGCATCAGAATACACCAATCTCTGCCCTGATCCCCCTTTAACCAGGTATAGTAACTCGGATAGAGAAATTGTGGTGGCCACGGTAGATTCACTTAAAGCCTCTACCAACTTCTGTCGAGAAGGGGACTGTCTCAAAAGGTCCCATATAGATATTTGAGCCGTGGTCTTTTTCAGTTGCTTCACTATGGAATTCTCTTCCAGCTCCTTTTTCGCAAGTGCTTGCACTGGGTCCTGTGACTTCTCCACCTCTGGGACCACTCTTCCGCTTCTTGTCATAGCCCCTACTTCCTTCCCTTCTCCATCTGACTCCCACAGATCCACAGACTTTTCTCCTTCCTCTTCATCTTCACCTTCTTCCCCACTCTCACTAGTGGACCAGCAATCTATCGCTCCCACGGGCATCCCTTCTTTACCAACCTCAGGACGAGTGACAGCAACTTATCCATTATCGTATAAATCCTGCAATACGTACCATTCATGTAGGCTGGACCCCAATCATAAAAATAGGTGGCGGCACAGCAGTGTAGTTGGACTTCCCTCTTTTTATTCAGGATCAGTGATCTGCTTACTATCGATCAGATCCTGAATCCGGTGCCTCAGCGTTACGTAGTTGTCTGTCAAATGCCCGGTATGTTAGTGAAAGGCACAATACTCATTTTCTTTATGTCCTAACTATCCTTGGGTCCTAGCTGGCCTGGGTGGCAGGGGTTGTAGCTTCCCTTCCTTCATCAATCTTTTTAATACTAACGATAAAGGCCGACCCAAATTCGAGAAGTACCTTTGACTCACACCCATTGCCGATACCTCAACTGTTTTCCCCCTTCTAATGCCACTGTTGGAGCCTGCTGACTTGGTTTTCCCCCTTCACTACTTGCCCTCCTGGCCATATATTCTCCTTCTGCCTCTATAGCAATGTCTTTTAAAGACTCCCAGTCCTTCAACCCCTTCATTTTTAATCTGTCTCTCAAGTAAGGGCTAGCATTCCGAATGAACAATCGGATCTGATCATGAGTATCAGGTTTGCACTTCATCACCATAACTCAGTTTCTCCATCGAGTGAGGCACTCATGAAAAGACTCCCCAGCCTTCTGCTTTAGCAGTTCTAAATCCTTTAATGTGACCTCCATCCTGGTACTACAATCATATTGTTTTAGGAACTCTTCGATCAATAAGTCCCAATCTTCTTTGGACCTTTTGTCCAACCCGTGGTACCAGCTAATGGCAGCCCCTGTGAGACTCAGGCAAAAGTACTCTATCTTCTGCTTCCTTGTTAAAGTCATTCCCTTTATGACCAATGAATACTGCTTGATGTGCGTAGCAGGGTCAGAAGTGCCATCAAACTTGGGAATATCCGGCATCTTGAAGTTCTGAGGGATCAGATCATCACTATCCAGCTCTAGGTCCTCGAGGTTCATTCCTCTTCCTACCGTGAATATCCTTGTCATGGCTTCAAACCTTTCCTCCATTTTTCTCCACATCGCATCCTCAAGCTTGGGCGGCTTCCCCTTTACTACCATATGCTCCTCTTGCTCCTCCCATAAGTCAATCTCAGATTTAAGGCCTTCCCTACGTTTAACAGGCGCTGGCACTCTCGGCTCAACCACGGGTAGATCAACTGCCGTTGAGGGGGTCCTCTCTAGCAACCCCTTGTTCATCTTGCCCCCTACTTAGAGCAGTAGCCTATTGCCCAGCAAGTGGGGCTAGGGTAGTGGCAAGGTTGCCCACCATCGCCATCATTCTGGCCTCAAACTCTTCCATTCGTTTCCCCACTTCTTCGGTGTAAGCACCGTGTCCCGAGGCGGTCCAGATCAGAGATTACCCAATGAAGAAATCAATGCCTGGTTCCGAATAGATGGATAAAATTCGGAGATTTCGGTCCTTTGAGTTCACGAAAATTAAAGGTTTTTATTTGCAGTAGAAAGAAGCAGAAAATCAGGAGAATTTAGACTTAAATTTTGAGTTTTCTTCCACAGACGGTCAAACCGTCGGTCTCGGGGCATCCGTCGGTCATAGCGGTAGCCCGTCTCACTCGCCACGAGGGACGGGCCTTCTGTGAGTTTACCGACGGCCACATGTCTGAACTAACGAACACGTGTCCGTTGGCATGTGCCCATCAGTAGGTCAGGCGCCCGTCGGTTAGCCTCCGACACCCGACGGTCGTGTTTTTCTATAAAAAGGGAAATTTCACACTTTTTTGAGGCTGGAAAAATTCTCATTTTACCCTTATAAAGAAGAATCCGATTTTCACTCCAAAAGGTTCAATAAATCTCTTTCTTTGGTTTTGTTTTCTTCTCGTGAAACGCGTGGGACCAAATCCAACCAAATTTTCATCTAGAAAGGTAAAATCTGAGGGTAAATATTCTGGACACGCGTTCTGTTTAGTTTATTTTAGTTATTTTCATATTTTTCTTAACCTTATTTGATTTTATTATTTATTATTCTTATAACTTTATCTTGATTTTTTGTTAATTTTTGATACTAACATATTTTATTATTTTTGTGAAATGTCATTTTCTTATTTTTTGGCGAGTTGAACTTTAGACGATGGTCGTCGTTCACACCCCGGGAGAACTCCTTTTGGTTTAGTTCTGTAACTTTATTTTTTCGTTTGCTTATTTATTTATTTGTTTATTCTTAGTCTTCATTATATATAAATTATTTTATCTCGCGCAAATAAAAATAAACAAACGTTTTATAATAATTAATTGGGATTTTTAACAAAGACAAGGACCAATGTCCTATTTTTCTTATCCAATGAATTCATCACCGAAAATTATTTTTATAATAATTAAAGTCAAGGACCAATGTCCTCATAATTAATTCCCCGGTTTTATGTATGGTTTGTACTTCTAAAATGGGAGTTGTATTCCGCTCCTATTGTTATTGTATTTCATTTTAAATGTTTTTCTTTATTCTATTTGTTTATTGCTTTCAGCAATGGATGATTGCGCCTTAATTAAATTGCATCGTGTGGAGAGAGAGAGAATTATTAAATTCAAAATTTAATTGTAAAATTAATCAAGGTAGAAATAGATGAGAAGTCCCGAACCCATCTCTGGTATTTGGGCTCAACGAGGCGAGAGGTCTATCCAATCACTCATTGGAATAAGACCTCCAAGACCCCTTTTGGTTGGCCCAAAATGGATAAAAGTGTTGTCTTAGGCTCTCCGAGGTGAGAGAAACTTTCCCAATGTTTTATTGGGTGGCGACTCCATGAAACCTCTTTGTTGCCCAAAATAGACGCACTTGCAATTTATCGCAAGTTGTCAACGAACCTCACTTGCCCGATCGCCATCAAGCGGGCGGTCAAGGGGCGCCCACGGGGTTCGGCGCGCGTCACAGTAGTGACTCCACTGGGGACATGATTCGAGACTTTGATTTGAAAATACCTTGATTAAAATTTATAATTAAGTTTTAGTTTATA
Source organism: Excoecaria cochinchinensis (assembly GCA_947683425.1). Classification (NCBI taxonomy): domain Eukaryota; kingdom Viridiplantae; phylum Streptophyta; class Magnoliopsida; order Malpighiales; family Euphorbiaceae; genus Excoecaria; species Excoecaria cochinchinensis. The sequence continues at coordinate 8,826,943 of CANTUQ010000009.1, forward strand.
AATTCGCTTTCTGTCAAATTTGCATTACATCCCATTAGAGCCTTAGATTAAGTTAGTTTGATCCCTCTATCAGCCCCGGTGCATTCCCGAAGCGCGACCTTATGTTCACTCAATGTAGGGAAGTGTTAAGGATAACCACCAGCCCAAGCCTCGTAACATTATGGTATATCAAATGGAGACCCAATCGGTCGTTACGTTCGTGATGAGCTAGACCCGTTAGCAGGGACCATGCTTGGGTAGCCCCAAAGTAACACCACCCTTGACTAAAGCTCATGTAATGGCCATAGATACTTTCCTTAGGTGATATGAGCCATAATACTGTGCCTGCTATGTCACACCCCAAATCGGGCCTAGTCAAAATCGGCAAGCTAAGTCGGATAAGTGAAGGGTATTTCGATAATTTGTGCATGAGGAAATTTGATGATAAGGACTTAATTGCACAGTAATTAATTAAATAAGTTAAGTGTTAGAAATTATTGGGTGTGCTTGTGGTGTAGGGATGTAGGCTGTTTGTTGTGGTTTTATCTAGTGGATTTTGGGTATGATACTAAGAATGGTAAATATCTACCTAAGAATTATCGAATGAGGTAAGTGTATGGTGCCTTGGTGTTTGAAAGTCAAAGGGGGAATTGTGGTCCAATGAGAGCTTGCCATGTGGATTGTGGTTGGTGGGCATTAAATGAAAGAAAAGAAGAAAGGGGAAAAGAAGGAGAGAGAACGTAGGAATCATACATTCCCGTTCTCCTCCCTCTTTCAGCTCCTCCTCCACCTTCTCTTCTCCATTTCTGCCTTTCCTCCTTGCTCTCCTTTTTGGCTGGATTTTGGGCTTGCTAAGGGGTGCTTTGATTGAGTTTTGGAGCAAGATTAAAGAGGTATGTGTTTGATTTTTATGGTTCCTGCATTTTGGGTTTCTTCCTCCTCTTCTTCTTGGTTTTGTTTAAGTTAAATTCGGTTTGGATGAGTAATTTTTATGGGTTTTTGTTTGTGCGAGCTTGGGTTGGCAAGAAGAAGCTTTAGGGCAAGGAAAGGATTGAAGATTGAAGCTTGAAAAGTGATTTTGGATCTTTGATTTCCAGGTTTGGGAGCTTTGATTTATGCATTTGAGTTTTGGGTTTTGAGTTATCATTGCCTAATTCTCCTTGGATCATGAGTGTGTATTTGTGTTTGCTTTTTAGAAATTTGAGTGCTTTGATATGAATTTGTGCATGAATTAATTTGGGTAAATGTGTTAGTAATCCATATTATTGATGGAGATAAATGTATATGAGGGTTGGTATGGAAATACATGAGTTTGGGAATCTCTTTGAATTTGATGTTTTATGGTGATTTTGGCAATTCTGTTCAGTTCTCATCTGACCTCCATTTATTTTTTTTGTCATACGTAGAGTTTTCGATCTCTAAATCATGTGATTCTTGAGCCATTAGAACCACGACTTCCATACCTTTAAAAGTCTCAGAGATGACCTTGGGCAAATTCTTGCTCTAAGATCCTATAAATTTACCAAGACCGTAGTGTCTCTGTTTGGGTCGGGTTACTTGAACACTATAGGTTGTTTAGATCATATCTGAATCTGGACATGTCCAATTGATCTGACATTTGTTGCATTTGAAATTTAACATCTTAGGGAACAAATGATAAGGAGGAAGTTTTGCCTAAAAATGTCTTTTAGATGTCTGTTTAGGCTGAACAAAAAGGAGTTGTGAAGCAGTCCTGAATTCTAGCTTCTGTTTTGCAAACTTTTGGTAGGTCACGGTGGCAACCAAATTCATTACCACTGTGACATATGAAAATGCTAGGCAGAATGCTTAGTTTTGGACCTCATAGTGGCAACCAAATTCATTACCACCGTGACCCCTTTTGTCTTGACCATTTTATGTCCGAATTGAACCCGCATTACACCGAAACTTTCTAGGATCCATCCGATGCATGTTTAGGACTATTAAATGAGTGTAAGAATAGTTATCACTTGGAAAATAGGCATGAATAGGATTACAATTAATAGCAAACTAATGAAGTAATGATGTGTAATTGTATGTATTAGAATCAAGTCAAGTTTAATGACATTATTGAGCATTATAATACTTTAATCTATATAAACGTGTATGATATGAACAAGTATGCATAGTTATGAATTAAGATTTAAGTTATATACACATGAAGACATCACATGAAATGAGTTTGCTTAATGAAATATATATATGTGGGATATGAGCAGTGAATGTGTGATTGAAGTAATTGCCTAACAATATTATATGATACATGCATTGATAATAAATGTTATTAGAATGTATTAGTATGCAAGATATCTATGATGCTATTGTGGTTCATGTGGATATTTGAGTGATTATATAATATGATAATGATAAATGTGATTTAATGCTTTTAGCTTATGAATTCCTCTTTTAAATGGAGACCCATAATATGGCAAATCGGGTAAGTAAGTATTTATATAAATGTACACATAGTTGGTATGAATGATATGATAAAGTGTGAGGCATAGCATTCTGTTTTGGGCAGTGGGTATGTCACGGTGACAACCTAATGGGTTACCACCGTGAGGTACCCCAATAGTGCATTCTGTTATGGGGTGTGGGTATGTTACGGTGACAACCTAATGGGTTACCACCGTGAGGTACCCCAAGATTGCATTCTGCCAAGAGTTTTGGTATGTCACGGTGACAACCAATCTGGTTGTGACCGTGACCTACCCTGTTTTTGTAAAGAGTGGTTAGTTGTTAAAAGTAAAGTTTGAATGTTAAGTTAATGATTGGCCTGATAATGTTTCCATATTTGACTCTGATAAATTTTAGAATATTGAATAGTGCTAAAGCATGTTGATGGAATTATATTGTATGCTTTGTAATACGAATAGAATGATGCGTGACCTGCGAGAGTCAGTCTAGTGGATAGTTAGGCATGCCTAATAGAGTCTTTTAGCTGCAGCCCTTTTGGATGTTTGGACCCTGATCAGGTCCCCCATTTGGTTCCTCGCGAACCCTTTAATGTGTTTGGATCTTGTTTAAGGTTCCTAATGAAAATGTTTTTGAATGTGAAAATGAAATTGATTTTCGATTCGCACCCGTAAGGTGATATCAGTATTCGATTCGCACCCATAAGGTGATGTCAGTACTCGATTCGGACCCGTAAGGTGATGTCCGTATACTCGTTATCCACTATTTTGAGTCAGCAGGTATTTTGTTCGCTTTGTCTGATATGATTATGAGAATATGATATCCGAATGTGTAAGATTTCAGTCATGTGAATCAGTTATGAATTCAAATGTGATTATGAATCTCTGAAAGGGTTAAATGTGACTCAAACATGCCTATTGTGTGCGATTATTTATATATACCGTATTGTGACTGCGTTTGAATATAATCAATTACGGTTATAAGCATGTGAATTAGTATGTATACAAATGTGATCTTATACTGTTAACTATTATGGATTAGCATGTGAACTAGTTTGCGTGATAATGCACATTGACTATTGAATGATTATATACGAATGTGGATATGATCCTCTAAACGCACGGCTTTTATATGCAAGTATAATATTATATGTGTTATGAATGTCCGCATATGCCTTTTTCATGTGTTATGCCTTGGCGACCATTGTGAATGGCTGCCCATATTTCTTGTGTGTTTCCCCACTAAGCGTTATCGCTTAGCACGAGTTCTTTTTCCGTGGAGGTGGCAGGTATGGTCCGGTTCGAGTCGCATCTGCAAGGTTGGCCACATAGGAGTTAAGAGTTTTGTATTTTGCTCAACCTTTGTATTTTGTCTTTTGTTTTTCTCTAGTCTTATGTATATGTAATTATATGTAAGGATCTTATTGTAATTAAGTTTTCAATTATTCTTTCGTTTTATCTTTCGCCTTCTGCTTCCGCTAAATGATTGTATGTATGTGTGTGAGTTATTGTATGTTCAGCTACTGTTTCGTCAAAATTTTAATATTCGTTGTATCTCCGGATGTTTTTATGTATGAATGTATACTTTCGCTTAGTGCATGTGCGCATGCGTGTTAGTGAGCGTCGGTAGCACTCTCCGGCATCCTTCCAATGGGGAGATAGGGGGTGTTACATGTTGTATGGATCCTTATGTATTGGATGAGTCCAAATATCTTGTTTGGTTACCTAACCAAAGGCTTTCATGCCCCGGTAGGGCCATGTCAATGTATTTGGACTATCTAAATACATAAAGATCATTATTCATGTGCTTGTGCATTAGTATAGCAGTGTTATGCTGTCGGTTTTTCACTGAGCACCATACGCGTCTATCAGGTTCCCTGTTAACCCATGGATTAAGCCCACCTAAGACAGAGACCGCATGACCGCATGTGTGGGGGCAATAAGGTTGGAAGGATCTATCTGCTTACATGTGGTTGTGGATGATGCATTGCATATTCATGTTATTCATGCATAAATAAAATTTTTATTTTCTCCCTATGCGTACATCCTATTCTTTGCATAAAACTATTACATGTACATATTATCCTATGTATAGTTTTTTCAAATGTCTCACATGTATCATTGTAATCTCTTTTGGCCATTGTATACCATTTTTGTTGCATAGCACGACCATGCATTGCGTATTATTCATGCATCATTCTAACTCTTTAATCTTTCAGCCATCAAAGACCATTTTCCTAGCTGATTAGGGGTTCTGACAGTCATATTATCAGAGGGTTTTGATTGAGCAACTAGAATCAAGTCAAGTGCAATCAATAGGCATTCAGAGAATCTCCAGAAATGGCCGATTCATCGAGGGAGAAAGATGCTACCAAGGCCTTGATAGCTGAAGAAGTGGGGTGAAGGTTCGAAGAATTCGAGAATCGGATGATGGCCATGATGGTCGTAATGGCTCAACCAGCTGCGCCACAGAACCTGGCGCCTCCTCCCATGAGACAAAATGAACAGGAGGAGGCCAGAGAGGATCCGCCGGAGGATGTACGTCCACCACAAGTGGGCTTAGGGGCTGCCACGTCAGGAGGGCAAAAGAGAGGAGTAGCCCATAGAATAGAAGAGGACTTAGAAGGGGATGAATATGAAGAACCCCTGTCAGTTAAAAGGAAAGTACCCCAGACAGAAGATACCATTTGGACGAAGATGGAAGAGAAGTTCGAGGCAATGTCCCGAATGCTAATGATGCAAAGGGGGATGAACCCTGAAGACAAAGAGCTGGATGGAGAAGATCTAATCCCCTTGAACTTCAAGATGCCTGATGTCCCGAAGTTTGATGGCACATCGGATCCCACCGCTCATATTAAGCAATACTCCTTGGTGATGAAGAGGACGACGCTGATGAGGAGGCAAAAGATTGAATACTTCTGTTTGAGTTTGTTAGGTCCTGCAGTGGACTGGTATCATGGGCTGGAACGAAGAATAAAAGAAGATTGGGATCTGCTGATGGAGGAGTTCCTCCAGCAATATGACTGTAATACAAGGATAAAGTTCACTCTGGAAGATCTAGAGTTGCTACAACAAAAGCCGGACGAGTCATTCCATGAGTATTTGACCCGATGGAGGAACCGAGTAATGGAGATGAAGAAGAAGACAGACACTCCAGACCAGATCAAGCTGCTTATTAGGAATGCCAGTCCATACTTGAAAGATGGGCTAAAGATGAAGGGGTTGAAGGACTAGGAGTCCTTAAAAGATATAGCCATCGAAGCTGAGGCTGAGCATCTGGATAAAATGGCTAAATTTACAAACCTGGCCTTGGGCGAAAGCATAAAAAACAGCAGTGGCAATGGGGGCAATACCAAGGCAGCAGAGGTCTCAACCACCGGAATGACTCCTAAACACCTCACCATCTCAGGCAAGCCTCTATCTTGGCACTTCGCTCTTCTCATCAAGGAAGGGAAGTTGCAACCCTTGCCAGCTAGGCCTGCCCCAAGTCAAGGAAAGCCTAGGCACAGAATGGACTGGTATTATGCATATCACCAGTACACAGGGCATAGGACAGACTATTGTCGCCCTCTAAGAGATTGCATTCAAGAATTGGCACCTGGCCTGGAGGAAAAAAGGACACGTTAAAACCTCTCCCTTCGCCTAAAATAATTTTGGCTTCCCATTAGAAGGATGGCCGCTCTAGTAAGGATGGATGTACATTACGACGTTCTTTTGGGATTTCAAAAAATCACCCTGATGAGGATGGGTCTATGGTTCAGAAAAGGGGTTTCGATCATTTACATTTAAAAAAAAAACTACTAAAATTTACCCTGATAACGATCAGTTTTCACTTTCGGGAAGGGTACCAGTCATCGGTAATATTGTTGGAATGTTAAAAGATCACCCCAGTGAAAGTGGGCTTACAATTTGGGAAGAGAGTTTCAATTATTTTGGGTCGCTAAAAATTACCCTGATGAGGATGGGTCTATGCTTCAGAAAAGGGGTTTTGATCATTTACATTTAAAAAAAAGGGAAGGGGGGGGGGGGGGGGGGGGGGGGACGGAAAGAAGAAAAAAAAAGAAAGAAAAGGAAAAAAGAAAAAGAAGAAGAAGAAGAGCTTAGGTGATACCCCTTGACGAGTTCGGTGGTTATCTTTTTAACTAAATTGTTATGCTGAGCTTGGTGAGTTCATGTATTACCAAATCCAAATTCAAGAGTATCTGGACAGGTACAATTGGGGTTGAAAATGGTTCCTTCATCCGAATGAACGTTGCGGCCATTTTTCTCTAGAAACCTGATCCTCATTTGATAGCCATCTACCTGAGTCTAACATTACAACAAAAATAAGACCTCCTGATTCTGGGTTCGGCCTTATCTAACTAGCGGAGATGACCGTCTAGTAAGGTTTGGTACGTAGGAAGAGTATGGTGTTTCTTGAGCTTTAAGCGAGAAGCCATGAGTGCATTTATGCATTCAAGTTGAGTCTTGTCCCCAACGTTGCATTTAGAATTTGCGTTCAAAGAATAAGAGCCAAGAGAAAATATTCAATCAAGAAAACCCAAAAGGGTTGATTGATAACAGGATTCGAATGCACCTAAGGTGTTGCTCATTGAAATTGAATAAAACTGGTGTTTTTTCATCACATGTCTAGTCATGATCATTCTTATTGCTATATGGTGCGTATAGATAGAGATGCATGCATAAGCTAGGCATAAACATGCAATTAAATGGTTAAGAGAAACCTGTTAGAGACATGACTTAAAAAAAAAGAAAAAGAAAAAGAAAAGAAAGGCCGTTAGAGATGAAAACCATGACTGGCTCTCTAAGCAAAAGTGTTAGGCCAAAGGGCAGGGTGAAAACCTGAGAACAGGCAGTCTGTCCTTCAAAAAAATGAATAAAAGCTGCTGGAGTGGGTTGGGTCCATTCCAGGCAAAAGTTAGGCACAACATTATGTGAATCCCTAAAGGGACGCATTTCTCGCTAAGAAAAGCTAGTGTGAAAATCCACAAGGGACACACTACCTTTATAACAATGACTATTGATGGCCTGGAGCGATAAGACAACATTACTCCGAATGACTTTCCTTTAGGTAGAACTTGATTCAGAGTCCTGGGGGGAAAAATGCTCATTGGCCGGGGGGAAAAGATGCGCACGAGTTAGTTCTCTTTAAAAGATTATGGGTCAGAGTCCGTAAAGTCAAGGCAATGCTTTTTTTAGATCCTTAGGAGCATCAGGCAATGTAAGCAGCTGAGCAGTACCCTCAACAAATCTCTTAACCACCTAGGATGTGGTCTATTCATTTTTTGCATATCACATGCATCTCACGTGCATTCAATCCTTTATATATATAGATATGCACACACAATTCTTGTTCATTAATCCTTTGCTCGTATCTTGTGTATATAGCTTTATGTGTACATTTCATAAACATTACGCACGCACAATCTTTTGTACATGCTTTTGTGCCAATAACTTTACAGGGAAAAAGCCGAACCAATGGACAACTTTGGCAAGATGAATTCAAGATAAAGCCCGCGCAGGTCGAAATCATGTAAGCCCATGAAGGGATTATTTTTAAGACATTTTCTAATGCATTCTCAGTCTCTTCGGAGCATTATCTTTAGGTCCTTTTGTTAAGGCATTACCAGCCTCTTCGGAGCATTATCTTTAAGTCCTTTTCTTAAGGCATTTCAAATCTTTTCCTAGACGTTCTCAGTCTCTTCGGAGTATTAAGATATTTTTAAAAAACTGTCCCAAATCCCTTCAATCCAAGGTGATCCAAGAGATGGGTTTAGCTCAACATCGTCAGGCACTATCCAGAAAAGAGTAAGCCTATTCATGCACGCTATGCCGAGGGTAGCCAGGTAAGTCTCTCTATCATAAGGCATATGCTCACACACATCACACAATAAGTGTACAAAATTCAAATTCAAATGTACCAAATCTTAAGAAAAAATAAATTCTTGAGCAACAACAAAGACCAACAAAGCAAAATAGCAAAAGAAAAAGAAGAAGATATTTTCAAGGCCTTGAAAATCCAACATATTGTAAAAATTCAAGTGTATCCAAAGTGTAAAAATTCTAAGAAAGAAAATCCCAAAACAAAAACAAAAACAGAAAAATCACCAAAGACATGGAAACGTATCCGCCTACGGGCAAGCAACCAAAACCTCAAATATAATTTTCCTCTGAGGAGGCTCAAACATAATTTCCTCTCTGGAAGCTCGACATCAAAGTCTCTTCGGAGCATTATCTTTGTGTCCTTTTTAAGGCATTCTCACTCTCTTTGGAGCATTATCTTTGTGTCCTTTTTAAGGCATTCTCAGTCTCTTCGGAGCATTATCTTTGTGTCCTTTTTAAGGCATTCTCAGTCTCTTCGGAGCATTATCTTTGTGTCCTTTTTAAGGCATTCTCAATCTCTTCGGAGCATTATCTTTGTGTCCTTTTTAAGGCTTTCTCAGTCTCTTTGGAGCACTATCTTTAAGACCTTTTCTTAAGGCATTATCAGTCTCTTTGGAACGTCAAGTTATTTTCAAAAATATCCAAAATCCCTTCAATCTGAAGTGATCCGTGCATGCCAAGACAAGCCCAGCGGGACAGACCAGCCATCGTGCAGACCGAGACGAGGTTAGCAGGGCACCAGCGATATAACGGATTGCCAACAGAGGATGGAGTTAGAGACACTACACCTCACACCGCGCAGGCCGAGATGAGGCTAGCGGGACAGACCAGCCACCGTGCAGACCGAGATGAGGTTAGCGGGGCACCAGCGATAGAACAGATCGCAAACAGAGGATGGAGTTAGAGACACTACACCTCACACCGCGTAGGCCGAGATGAGGCTAACGGGATAGACCAGCCACCGCGCAGACCGAGATGAGGTTAGCGGGGCACCAGTGATAGAACAGATCGCAAACAGAGGATGGAGTTAGAGACACTTCACCTCGCTCCGTGCAGGTCGAGACGAGACCGGTAAGGGTACCTATATTCGTTCATCAACGAGCAGATCGAGTCGAGACCTGCCAAATGAACACCCCGAAGGTAAGGATTGCTCCAGGTACGCTTTTCTTTCCTTCTTCTCTGAATTTTTGCTCACCTAGGCACTTGTGCACTAGCCTCCCCAAAATTGGGGGCAACTATAAGCACCGTGTCCTGAGGCGGTCCAGATCAGAGATTACCGAATGAAGAAATCAATGCCTGGTTCCGAATAGATGGATAAAATTCGAAGATTTTGGTCCTTTGAGTTCACGAGAATTAAAGGTTTTTATTTGCGATAGAAAGAAGCAGAAAATCGGGAGAATTTCACACTTTTTTGAGGTTGAAAAAATTCTCATTTTACCCTTATAAAGAAGAATCCTATTTTCACTCCAAAAGGTTCAATAAATCTCTTTCTTTGGTTTTGTTTTCTTCTCGTGAAACGCGTCGAACCAAATCCAACCAAATTTTCATCCAGAAAGGTAAAATCTGAGGGTAATTATTCTGGACACGCATTCTGTTTTGTTTATTTTAGTTAATTTTATATTTTTCTTAACCTTATTTGACTTTATTATTTATTATTCTTATAAGTTTATCTTGATTTTTGGTTAATTTTTGATACTAACATATTTTATTATTTTTGTGAAATGTCATTTTCTTGTTTTTTGGCGAGTTGAACTTGAGACAACGGTCGCCGTTCACTCCCCGGGAGAACTCCTTTTGGTTTAATTCTATAACTTTATTTTTTTGTTTGCTTATTTATTTATTTATTTATTTTTAGTCTTCATTATATATAAATTATTTTATCTCGCGCAAATAAAAATAAACAAACGTTTTATAGTAATTAATTGGGATTTTTAACAAAGACAAGGACCAATGTCCTATTTTTCTTATCCAATGAATTCATCACCGAAAATTATTTTTATAATAATCAAAGTTAAGGACCAATGTCCTTATAATTAATTCCCCGGTTTTATGTATGGTTTGTACTTCTAAAATGGGAGTTGTATTCCGCTCCTAGTGTTATTGTATTTCATTTTAAATGTTTTTCTTTATTCTATTTATTTATCGCTTTCAGCAATGGATAATTGCGCCTTAATTAAATTGCATCGTGTGGAGAGAGAGAGAATTATTAAATTCAAAATTTAATTGTAAAATTAATCAAGGTAGAAATAGATGAGAAGTCCCGAACCCATCTCTGGTATTTGGGCTCAACGAGGTGAGAGGTCTATCCGATCACTCATTATAATAAGACCTCCAAGACCCCTCTTGCGTCCCGCCAAATGACTCAATAAATCCTAGGCTCCAAGGGAGAGAGGTTCATCCTCTAAGACCCATTTTGGTTGGCCCAAAATGGATAAAAGCGCTGTCTTAGGCTCTCCGAGGCGAGAGGAACTTTCCCAATATTTTATTGGGTGGTGACTCCATGAAACCTCTTTGTTGCCTAAAATAGACGCACTTGCAATTCGTCGCAAGTTGTCAACGAACCTCACTTGCCCGATCGCCCTCAAGCGGGCGGTCAAGGGGCTCCCACGAGGTTCGGCGCATGTCACATTCGGCAATCATTGCCCTTGTCGCATCAGAACCACTTGATGGATTAGACATGCTTGTCTCTATTGATGATTCAGAAGATAATATCTCACTACCCTCTGAAAGACAATCTGAAATTTGATCTAACACTAGCTTTGATAACCCAAAGAGTGAAATCTTCCTTAGCCGACCGTCGGGACCTCTAAATCACCTAGACGAATCTATGATGGCTACAGCACACACCCCTGTTAGGATGATGCATGATTTAAGTGCAATGCATGGTCATGCTGATGCAGCATAGACAAACACATGTAAGCAGGTAGATCCTTCCAACCTCATTTCTCCCGCACACGAGGTAAATAGTCTCTTCCTTAGGTATATAGTCTCTTCCTTAGGTGGGCTTTATCTAAAGGTTAACGGGGAACCCATTGGACGCGTATGGTGCACGGTGAAAAATCGGCAGCATAACACATCTTGTCTAATGCACATACGTATGGGTATTTGGCCATTATGTATTTAAATAATTCAACAAAATTAAGATGGGCCACCGGGGCATGAAAGCCTTTGATGGAAGACCATTTAATTTAATTGATTTTGTTCAATATGTGACGGCCCAAATAGCAAGCACGGTATTATGGTACATTTCACCTAGTGGAAGTATCTATTGCCATTACATGAGCTTTGGTCAGGGTGATGTTACTTTAGGGCTACCCAAGCATGGTCCCTACCAAAGAGTCTAGCTCATAACGAGCATGACGACCGATCGAGTCTCCATTTAATATACCTCGAGGTACTAGGCTTGGGTTGGTGATTATCCCTAACACTTCCCTACAATGAGCGAAAGTAGGGTCGTGCTTTGGGAATGCATCGAGGTAAGATAGGGGACCAACTAACATAGTTCTAAGGCTCTAATGTATGCAATGCAAATTTTGAAAAGTGATAGAATTTTAAGTTTTAAAAACTCAACTATACATTTTAACCAAAACACTTTCAGAGAAAAGTCATAAACAGTCCCCAGCGGAGTCGCCACTGTGACGCGCGTCGAACCTAGCAAAGGCCCTCTTTGAACTCGCTTTTAGGGCTGGAGGGATTGGTTCACGTCTTTTCGATCTTGGGTGCCATGAGATATCTTGGATGCCTCCTTCCCAATAGAATATTGGAAAGGATCATCTAGCCTCACGACGCCTTTAGGCACCTTTGAGGTATTTTGGCGTCGCCATCTAATTTACAAGAAATTGGGAAAGGTCTCTAGCCTCTATTGGTCTAAAACCAGAGATGGTGTCCGGAACTTCACTCTTATTTATGCTTTGGTTAATTATAAATGAGTTTTTAAAATCGTAAAATTCTATCTCTACTCTCATACGATCAATGCATTTAATTAAAGCGCATTGTAAGCATCAAGAGAGCGATAAATAAAAGACTGTAAAGAAAGCAGTAAAATAAGGCGATAAAGGAAAGCGGTAAACACGCCAAGCACACAATTACAAGAGAAATTGGGGCGAAATACAACCCCAAATAAAAGAAGATTAAAATGTAAATTGGGACGAAATACAATCCCAAATGAAAACTAAATAATATTGCCCCAAAATTGATTACAAGGGCGCAAAAATATATGAACATAAATTAAAAACAAGCAAATAAAATCAAACATAAAAGAGACATACATAAATCGGGGCATTCGTTTGGTTTAAGAACATTGGTTCCTTCACGCTCACTTAAAGAAGGATCGAAGAGTTGTTCGATTGCTAGTTTGAAAAAACGGGATGAGTGATCCCATTTTTGGAGAAAATTAACTCTTCGTTTTAATCATGACGTTTTATATTAATTGGCTAAAATGAGGGACATTGGTCCCAATTTTATCAATAAAATCCCAATTTAGTTATAAAGACTTTTCGTGACTTTTTATCTTACACGTGCATGCAATGAAAACTATTTTTTACAAATAAACACCGTACAAAAATGGGGTAGGAAAGATCTCACCCAAATGATGCAGTCTCCTGCGCGTAGTGACGCTTTCGTGTGGTCACGAGAATGCTCACATAATGCAAGTCACATTTAAATCCCCAAACAAAAAATAACATTAAAAGATATTAGTAATAATTCTAAACAATTAATCAAAAGAATGCCAAATAAATATAAGACACATTAATCCAATATGCAAATAGTTTATGCGCAAAGTAAATAAAAAAGGGGTCATACAAAAGCCTAGGACTAACAATAAAAAAAATGTCAAAGTAAATAGCAATGACAATAACAATAGTAATAAAATGATGATAACAGAATAATAATGTTGGTAATAATAATAATAACAACATAAATGACAATGACTAATAATAATAATAATAATAATAATAATAATAATAGCATGGTAATAATAGTAACATAATAATAATAATGATAACATTACACAACAAAAATAATAACAATAATAATGATAATATAAATAAACACAAAATAATGGTACTAATAATAATAATAATAATAATGACAATGGTGATGGTGATGGCGTGGGCATGCACAGGGGTGGAAGGAGATTAAAAATTGCAATAAAAGCAAGGAAAGCCAATAGTGAGCATAAACACCAAAAATACTAGAAATAAATTATAAACATGTTAATAATAGCAAGAATAACAATATTGACAACAAATAAATGATAAACAAAATTAAATGAGGACGGGCCCAAGAATGTTTACCCTCAGATTTTATAGATCGGAAAATAGGATGTCTTGATTCGTTCTCCGTGTCGAAATTTATGATAATAAACACGAAAATATTTGGGAAAAATATTTTAATTTTGACAAACAAAACTCAAGAAAATATTTTTGGTGGGATGATTAAGCAATGAAAATTGATTTTTCTCGCTCAAATCAAACCAAAGATGAAATATTTTTTAGAGAAGAAATAAATTGAAACTTGAAAAAATGTTTAAAGATTTTTGAAGAATAAGCTCTCGTCTGCCTTTGTTCTTGAGAGAGAAAACTCTTTCTCTTTTTTTTAAAAAAAAATGCAGCTCTTGCCTACAAATGAAAACAAAGAATCCTTTTGTTTCCCGTCTTGTCCTAAAATGGGAAGAGATAAAATGTTCTTTTTAATTTCTGTAACAAAAAATATCATCAAAACATGAAACAAATGTAACCGACTGGAAAAATTGACCAAAAAAACAGCAGGTGAAAGCGATAGCATGAGGGGAGCTGGCGCAGGGATGCCCGAAGGTCGCGCAGTGTGACGTGTGCCCCTAAGGGCGCGCATCGCCCTCTGTGACGTGCGCCCGCCTGCTGGCACACGTCGCCCACGGGCACATGCTACGCCCGTGGGGGCACGCCGTTCATGCGCGGGCACGGCCCGCACACGTGCGACCACGACCTGCACGCAAGGCAACAGGGCACCAAAAAAAACCGAGAATAAAACCCGAAATAAAAAAATAAAAAATAAAATAAAAATAAAAATAAAAGGAATAAAAATAAGTGTAAAAATGCAAATTTTTGAATTAAAATTTTTTGAGGAACAAAAGAGATTTTCGACAAGGAAAACATCATTTTTGACATCTTTACTTGTGGCAAGTATCATCTTCATCATCGGGTAATCCTGATTTTGGACCGCCTCGGGACCCGGTGTCTATAGTACCCCATTATCAGACACAATGTGGTGTGGGAGGCAATATCTGCATATCAAATTCTGCTCGATGAACTTCGCCATGTCCCTAACATCAACCTTTTTGAAAGATTCAGCTTCGACCCATTTAGTGAAGTAATCAATGGCGACTATGATGAACGTGTGCCCATTAGAAGCTGTAGGACGTATCTCGCCTATCATATCTATTCCCCAAGCTGCAAATGGCCATGGAGATGTCAAATTATGTAACTCTGAAATTGGCACATGCCTCAAATTCGCGTATTGCTGGCATAACTGGCATTGCTTCACATATTTTGAACAATCCGTATCCATTGTGAGCCAATAAAATTCCTGGCGCATGATCTTCTTTGCTAAGGCTAAGCCATTCATGTGAGCTCCATAGACACCAGCATGAACTTTTTCCATAACTCTTTCCGCTTCTTTCTCTGCTAAACATCTTAATTGGATACCATCAGCTTATCTCTTATACAAAGTGCCATTTACACTGATGAATTGAGTGGATAACTTTCTAATCATTCTTTGGTCTTTCTCAGTGGCTTCTTCTGGAAAAACTGACTGTTCCAAGTAATTCTGAATATCATAGTACCAAGGGTTTCCATCGGCGACCTCAACCTTCATCACCTGCTCAGTTTCAGAACAAGGCTTTTTTCGCACTAAAGATCAGCACGGGTCTCATAGCAACCCCTGTTGGATTATCCCACATGGACATTAATATCGTAAGAGCATCAGCCAACTGATTTTCATCCCTGGGGACGAAGTGAAAGGTGCAAGTCTCAAACTGGCTACTCAACATTCTCAAGTACTTTACATAAGGCAACAGCCTCTCTTCCTTAACTGGCCACTCCCCTCTAATCTAATGGATTACTAAGGACGAATCTCCGAAGACCTCCGCAGTCTTTACCCCCAGAGCAAGTAGTGCTTCCAATCCAAAGATGCAAGCTTCATATTCTTCTTCATTAATGGTAGCCTTGTACCCTCAACTTTTTGGTTAATGGAAGCTTCTCACCATCCGGGGTTATAAGAATAATTCTTGCTCTTACCCATTTACTGTTAACTGCCCCATCAAAAAATATCTGCCACCCTTGTTCTGCTATGGCCGTGACATCTTCATCTGGAAAATTGCATTCAAACTAGTCTCCCTCAATAGGATGTTTCGCTAAAAACTCAGCTACAGCTCTTCCCTTAATGGTTTTCCTGGTGATGTATTCGATATCGAACTCCTGCAATAGTAATAACCATCTTCCCATTTTTCCTAGTAAAGAGGGTGCTTCTTGAAGGTACCTAAGCAGGTTATGCTTGGCAACCGCCTATACACTGAAAGAGTGAAAGTAGTGTTGCAACTTTTTAGAGGCCCAAATTACTGCTAAGCAAATCTTTTCCACTTCCACATATTTAACTTCGTATGATAGGAATTTCTTGCTAAGGTAATAAACAACAAACTCCACTCCAAATTCATCCTCCTGAGCTATCATGGCACCTACTGAACTGTCGTCTATCGCCAGATACAGGATTAGTGGCTTGGCACGACGTGGTGGTCTTAAAACTGACGGATTTAGGAGATAATACTTAAAAGTATCAAAAGCCAATTGATAATCATTATTCCAGACCACCGGCTGATTCTTCCTGAGAAGCTTGAAGATGGGCTCACATATTGAAGCTAGCTTGGCGATAAACTGGCTGATGTACTGAAGTTTTCCTAGGAAACTTCTAACTTCCTTCTCTTTCTGGGGCACTGGCATCTCTCTAATGGCTCTGACCTTATCAGGATCTACTTCAATTCCTCTTTCACTTACCACATGGCCTAACAATTTACCCGAGGTAACTCCAAAGATGCACTTCTTGGGATTGAGGCGCAGATTATACTTATCAATCCTTTGAATGAACTTTTTCAAAGCCTCGAAGTGACCTTCCCTAGTAGTTGACATGATCATCATGTCGTCAACATACACCTCCACCTCCTTGTGGATCAAATCATTAAGAACTTTGATGGCCATTATTTGATAGGTTGCTCCTACATTCTTTAATCCGAAGGCATAACCCGGTAAGCAAATGTACCCCATTCGGTAATGAAGGCTGTCTTAATTCGATCCACTATCTTATTGAGGATTTAATTGTACCCTGCGTACCCATCCATAAAACTGTACATCATACAAGCAACGGCGCTATCACCAGTGTAACACCCCAAAACCACCCCAGTAGTTTGAGCCTGTCCGTGTCTGTATGTGTGTATTTTTATGTGTTGCATGTATATGTTAATTTGGATTATTTATTTAATTTATGTGTTTGTATGTGTATTAGTATGAGAAGAGGAGATAGGCTAGTGTATGAGTGGGTATATGGAAGTAGGGTGTGAACAAGAGATAACTTAGTGTGTATAGTAGTGTATGGGAGTAGGGTGTGTTATGGGGAAATTGTCTTATGGGGAGAGTGACATGTGGCATAAAAGATAAGTTAGCATTTAATGGGTTTGGTGAAAGAAAGAGAGAGAGAGAGAGAGGGGACAGCCATTCCCTTTTTGTTTCCCATTCTTCTTCCCTCCTTCACGCTATTCTCTTCTTTTCTTCTTTCTTCTTCTTTGTTCTTTCTTTTCTTGGCCCGACCTTGCTCCCTTTCCTTTCCTTGAGTAGTTTGAGTTGTTTAGCTTGTGAATTTGAAGCTCAAAGGTGAGTAGGGGTTATGGATGTCTTAGATTTTCTTCTTCCTCTTCTCTAGGTTTTATATAATTATATATGTATATGTGGGTTGTCATAGAATTGATCTTGGTTGTTGTGGGTTTTTGGTTCAGAGGAGTCTCCTAGACCGGCAAAAGGGAAAGAGATAGCTAGCAGAAGCGGAGTTCACGAGTAGGAGCAAAGGAGATCAGGTTTGGGAACGTTTGTCTTTTGCACATATTTGTGATTTGAGTTAGATATTTGCACTTTTGCTTTGATTGGAGTTATGAATTGTGTAAGCATAGCTTAAATTGAATTAAGCATGATATGTGATGCTAGAGGGTGTGTATTGTTTGAAGAATTTACAAGAAATCATGTGGATAGTTGCAGTTATTGTTAAAATTGCCGTTTTGGGATTTCTTGAAATTGAGCATGTATTTGGCTTGATTTAATTGAAATAAATGGTGATAATGCTGGGTTTTAATTATATTATGAGTTGTTGATGCTTGTGTTGCTTAATTTTGAGGTTTAGAATCAATTTTGGAAGTTTGAATGTGTTTAGTGTGAGAATTCTGCAGATTTTGGGCGTAAGAGCTGAAAAACCCGTATCTGTCTCGATAGCGACACTATCGCGAGCGCGACAGAGTGCGGAGGTTTCAGCCCTCGCACCGGCGCTAGAGGTGTCGCGCCGAGGAGCTCGAAGGGAGCTCTCTGTCGCGAGCGCGACAACTGTCGCGAGCGCGACAGAGTGCTCGATCTCCGGGCATGTGCAAGGCTCTCTCCTGTCGCGAGCGTGACAACCCTCGCCAGCGCGACAGAGAGCATCACCTGCATCCTCTCGCGAGCACGAGGTCACTCGCGATCGCGAGACGAGGCGGGGAGGTGTATTTTGGCTTCTGTCGCGAGCGCGACAGACATGACTTCCAAATTTGGTTTCTTCTCCTTTTTGCTTGATGAGTTGAGTTCTTTTGCATGCACTCTTTTATTAAAGCCTTGACCACTTATTTAAAGGAATAATATGTATGTTAACTTAATAAACTTCTGTGTAACCTGTTAATGTCGGATAAGTGGATAGTTAGGCATGCCTAATAGAGTTATGTGTTGCTGCAGCTATGTGTACGCTTTTGGACCCTGATCAGGTCCCCCGATCGGATCCTCGCGATCCTTCTGCTCGAATCTTTCTTGAGATTCTATGTGAAAACAGATGGAACAGAAATAAATAGAACCTTTTGATACCTTCGGGTATCTAAGTGTTCATGATACGATATCGGTACCCTCGGGTATCTATGTGTACTCGTTATCCACTCATTTTGATTAAGCAGGTGCTAAGATATTAATGTGCTTTCGGTGCATGTATTCTGGATGATATATATGTGTATGTGCTGTGAACTCTTAGCTAATGATATATAATTGGATTAACTATGTATGATGTTATATCTATAATTATACCAACATCATGTGTTTTCTGTTATCGTCACTGTGAGTGGCGGTTATGCATTTTTATTTTCCCCACTAAGCGATTTAGCTTAGCACGGGTGTTTAACCGTGCAGGTGTGGAAGGTTTTGGTATGCATAGTCTGGGCGTGTCGCATCGGGAAGGCCAACACAACTAGAGATCGGGGCTTTATAGCATAGGCTTTCCTTTCTTTTGTAGCAGATATAATGTTTTGTTGGCCCTTTGGAACAGTGTACCTTGGGCTTTTGTATATTTGTTTTGTTGAAATCGGTTGTAAGATGTAAAGACCTCTTTTATGTATATTAATAAAGTATTCATTTTGTTCAGTATCACTCTTCTTTCTTTCAAAGTTTTACTTTATCCCTGATATGTCATTTTGTATGCAATGTTTTCATATTGTACTAGTGGGATGTGACACTTCTATCTATCTGGATCCTTCTACCTCTAATCTGAGTAGAAGTCTCCATGGTATAGGTTGGGGTGTGACATTAGGTGGTATCAGAGCCATTGGGTTAGATGTTACTGGGTTTCAGTGTGTTAGTAAGTCTGTTGGAGCTGTGTTGGCCTGATGCGTACTGCATTTATGTTTTGTAGCTATAGAGTCCGCTCGTGGATCACTTGAGGGGTCAGCGGAAAGTGCTAATCCCCAAGAGCAAGATCCCTCAGTTTTTGGTCCGGCTCAACCTCCTAGGGCACGACTTGAGGTGCCTATGGGACCGTTGGAGGTGATGCTTCAGAATATGACGAGGGTACTTGAAAGGGTAACAACACCAAGTGCCCCTATTGAGAAGTTAAGAAAGCATGGTGCAGAGGATTTCTTTGGTACTGGCATAGATGAATCTAATAAAGCAGAGATGTGGATAGAGAAGACGTCCAGAGTACTTAGGGAGATAAGATGTCCACCAGAGCAAGAAGTGGAGTGTGCACTGTCTTTGTTGCAAGGCTCTGCTTATAATTGGTGGAGGCTAGTGGTTAGTCAACCGCAGGTCCCTGAACCGATTACATGGGAATTTTTCGAGAGTGAGTTCCAGAACCGGTATGTAACTAAAGCATATAAGGATGCCAAGTGGGCGCAGTTTCTAACTCTCAAGCAAAGAACAATGTCTGTGGCCGATTATGAAAATGAGTTTAACAAGCTTAGTAAGTATGCACCGCCAAGGGTTCTCACAGATGAGTTCAGATGTCAACATTTTGAATCAGGCTTGAATGAATCTCTGAAGGTGATGTTAATCTCTTTGATGTCGGCTCCAAATGTAAAGTACTATCAGTTGGTTCAAGCAGCCTTGAGGGCGGAGCGTTCTGAGAATATTCTGAGAGAGAAAGCTCAAAGAAGGAAGTCTGCAAGAGGTGGTTCTTCTTCAGGCAAGAGGCCGAGGGAATTGCAAGGAAACCTTGCTGATGAGTCTGCAGCTAGTCCGGCCCCTAGAGGGAGAAGACAGGATTCTTCCAGGGGATCGGGCACAGGTAGAGGAGATGGCACTCCCAGATGTACTCATTGCAACAAACAACATTGGGGTGAGTGTTGATGGTTGACAGGAGGTTATTTCAGATGTGGTTCTACGGACCATCTTCTTACGAATTGTCCAAGTCGATATAGAGATCCTTCAGGACAACAGGAAGGGAGCCGAGCTGGATCTAATGTACCCCAAGGAAGCCGTAATCGGGGTAGAGGAAGGGGTCGTGGTGGACGGCCTCGAGAGAGAGAACCCTCAGAATCAGTTGATCGCCCTGTGCCGACAGCTGGCAGGGCCTATGCTATGACGGCCCGAGAGGAACAGAATGCTCCCAAAGTAATTGCCGGTAAGTTCTCTTTGTTTGATTCTGAAGTTTATGCTTTGATTGACCCGGGCTCTACCCATTCTTATGTGTGTTATGATAAGTTATGGGATAAATTGGGAAGTGAGGAGAAGATGGAATATGAGATTTGTGTATCTAGTCCATTGGGTCAGAGTGTTATGGTTAATCGGGTGTGTCGGAAATGTCCCTTAAAGATTCAGGGTACAGAGTTTGTGGTGGATTTGATCTGCTTGCCGTTTCATGAGTTTGATATTATTCTGGGGATGGATTGGTTGGATAAGCACCGCGTGGTAGTGGATTGTCATAGGAAAGTGATGGTTTTGAAGGATAAGGACCAAATGTCTGTTGTTGTGAAGGGAATTTAAAGCAGTTCTCTACATAATGTGGTGTCAGCTATGAAAGCCAGAAGATTTATCAGGAAGGGTTGTGAAGCGTTTCTGGCTGTGGTTTTGGATTCTCGTAGAGGACAAATTAAGATTCAAGATATTCTTGTTGTAAGAGATTTTGTAGATGTCTTTCCGGAGGAACTACCGGGATTACCTCCCGAGAGAGAGGTTGAATTGTCAGTAGAGATTGTCCCAGGTACAGCTCCGATTTCTAAGGCTCCTTATTGAATGGCTCCAGTGGAATTGAAAGAATTAAAGAGTCAGTTATAGGAGTTGTTAGACAAAGGATTTATTCGGCCTAGTGTATCACCGTGGGGCGCTCCAGTGCTATTTGTCAAGAAGAAGGATGGAACTCTACGGATGTGCATTGACTATCGACAGCTTAATAAAGTGACTATCAAGAATAAGTATCCATTGTCGAGGACTGAAGACCTTTTTTATCAGTTGAGAGGAGCTGGGGTATTCTCTAAGATAGACTTGAGATCAGGCTATTACCAGTTGGGGGTTAAAGAAGCAGATGTGGCTAAGACGGCTTTCCGGACACGTTATGGTCATTATGAATTTCTAGTGATGCCTTTTGGTCTGACCAATGCGCCTGCAGCTTTTATGGATCTGATGAACCGAGTTTTCCGACCGTATCTGGACAAGTTTGTCGTGGTATTTATTGACGACATTTTGGTATACTCCAGAGACCGAAAAGAACATAAGGAACATCTTAGGTTGGTATTGCAAACGTTGAGAGATCATCAACTGTATGCGAAACTCAGTAAGTGTGAGTTTTGGTTGAAAGAAGTGGCTTTCCTTGGACATGTGGTATTAGCAGAGGGTGTACGTGTTGACCCAAGTAAAATTGAAGCGATTGTTAATTGGATGCCTCCGAAGAGTGTGCCAAAGGTGAGAAGTTTTCTGGGTTTAGTAGGATATTATCGACGATTTGTTCAGGGGTTTTCAGTGTTAGCCTCTCCTTTGACCAGGCTACTTCGGAAGGAAGTCAAGTTTGTATGGACTGAAAAGTGTCAAGCTAGTTTTGAACGTTTAAAAGAGTTGTTGGTTAAAGCTCTTGTGCTCACACAGCCGGTTTCGGGTAAAGAGTACATTATGTACAGTGATGCTTCGGGAGTTGGTTTAGGTTGTGTTCTGATGCAAGGGGATAAAGTTGTAGCTTATGCATCGAGACAGTTGAAGCCTCATAAGCGGAACTATCCGACCCACGATTTGGAGTTAGCAGCGGTAGTGTTTGCACTTAAAGTATGGCGGCACTACTTATATGGGGAGACGTGCAGGATTTTTACTGATCACAAGAGTCTCAAGTATTTGTTAACACAAAAAGAGTTGAATTTAAGATAGCAGAGATGGCTAGAGCTATTCAAGGATTATGATTGTATTATTGACTACCATCCGGGTAAGGCTAATGTAGTGGCAGATGCTCTCAGTAGGAAGTCTATGTCTGCGTTGCTAGCTAGCCGAGGCAGATGGAGATTTGATTCTGAAGGTGCTCTGATTGCTCGACTTAAAGTTAAGCCAAGTTTAAGATCAGAGATTGCAAGGGCACAGTTAGATGACCATGTGTTACAGCGTGTTTGTTAAGCCGTGAAAGAGGGCAAGCGGACTGAATACTTGATGGACGGTGAAGGAGTGCTTAGACACGGTAATCGGTTATGTGTACCTAATGTGGGCGAGTTAAGAAAGAAGCTACTGCAAGAAGCTCATTCATCAGTCTTTACTATGCATCCTGGTGGGGACAAAATGTATCAAGATCTGAAACAATTTTACTGGTGGCCAGGCATGAAAAGAGATATAACAGAATTTGTTTCAAGATGTCTCACCTGTCAGCAAGTGAAAACCGAGCATCAAATGCCATCGGGATTTCTTCATCCCTTACCCATTCCCCAATGGAAGTGGGATGACATCACAATGGATTTTGTATCTGGCTTGCCTATGACTCAGCGTAAGCATGATTCAGTGTGGGTTATAGTAGATCGATTGTCGAAATCCGCTCATTTTCTGGCAGTGCGGTTGGATTATTCTATGGACAAGTTAGCGGAACTTTATGTAAATGAGATAGTTCGACTACATGGGATTCCGCTATCCATTGTGTCTGACCGAGATTCGCGTTTTACATCCAAGTTTTGGAAAGAGCTTCAGAAGGCTTTGGGAACTCGGTTAAATTTTAGTACTGCTTTTCATCCACAGACCGATGGTCAATCAGAGAGGGTTATTCAAGTTTTGGAAGATATGCTACGGGGTTGTGCTTTAGAGTTCTCGGGAAGCTGGGATCGGTATGTGTCTTTGATGGAATTCGCGTATAATAACAGCTATCAGGTGAGCATTGGTATGGCCCCTTACGAAGTATTGTATGGACGAAAATGTAGAACACCAGTATGTTGGACTGAATTATCAGAAAAGGCTATGATAGGTCCGGATATAGTGCGGGATACCGAAGAGAAAGTGAGGATTGTGCAACAGAACTTGAAAGCAGCTAAGGACCGACAACGTTCTTACGCTAATCTGAAGCGCAGGGATATTCGATACGAAGTAGGTGATAAGGTTTTCTTGAAAGTGTCACCGTGGCATAAAGTTCTCCGTTTTGGGAAGAAAGGCAAGCTAAGACCACGCTTTATTGGACCATATGAGATCCTAAGAAAAGTAGGTCCAGTAGCGTATCAGTTGGCTTTGCCTATGGAACTAGCTAAATTACATGACGTTTTCCATGTATTTATGCTTCGGAGATATCGGTCTGACCCTTCGCATGTATTACCAGTGCAAGATATCCGGATTCAGCCAGACTTTTCTTATGATGAAGAACCGAAAAGGATTTTGGATAAGGAAATCAGATAACTCTGGAATAAACAAATACCATTGGTCAAGGTCTTATGGCAACATCATGGTATTGAGGAAGCTACATGGGAAACAGAGAAAGCCATGAGATTACAATACCCTCAGTTATTCGGAACAGGTAAGAATTTCGAGGACGAAATTCTGTTAAGTGGGGGAGTATTGTAATACCCCAAAACCACCCCAGTATTTTGAGCCTGTCTGTGTCTGTATGTGTGTATTTTTATGTGTTGCATGTATATGTTAATTTGGATTATTTATTTAATTTATGTGTTTGTATGTGTATTAGTATGAGAAGAGGAGATAGGCTAGTGTATGAGTGGGTATATGGAAGTAGGGTGTGAACAAGAGATAACTTAGTGTGTATAGTAGTGTATGGGAGTAGGGTGTGTTATGGGGCAATTGTCTTATGGGGAGAGTGACATGTGGCATAAAAGATAAGTTAGCATTTAATGGGTTTGGTGAGAGAGAGAGAGAGAGAGAGGGGACAGCCATTCCCTTTTTGTTTCCCGTTCTTCTTCCCTCCTTCACGCTATTCTCTTCTTTTCTTCTTTCTTCTTCTTTGTTCTTTCTTTTCTTGGCCCGATCTTGCTCCCTTTCCTTTCCTTGAGTAGTTTGAGTTGTTTAGCTTGTGAATTTGAAGCTCAAAGGTGAGTAGGGGTTATGGATGTCTTAGATTTTCTTCTTCCTCTTCTCTAGGTTTTATATAATTATATATGTATATGTGGGTTGTCATAGAATTGATCTTGGTTGTTGTGGGTTTGTGGTTCAGAGGAGTCTCCTAGACCGGCAAAAGGGAAAGAGATAGCTAGCAGAAGCGGAGTTCACGAGTAGGAGCAAAGGAGATCAGGTTTGGGAACGTTTGTCTTTTGCACATATTTGTGATTTGAGTTAGATATTTGCACTTTTGCTTTGATTGGAGTTATGAATTGTGTAAGCATAGCTTAAATTGAATTAAGCATGATATGTGATGCTAGAGGGTGTGTATTGTTTGAAGAATTTACAAGAAATCATGTGGATAGTTGCAGTTATTGTTAAAATTGCCGTTTTGGGATTTCTTGAAATTGAGCATGTATTTGGCTTGATTTAATTGAAATAAATGGTGATAAAGCTGGGTTTAAATTATATTATGAGTTGTTGATGCTTGTGTTGCTTAATTTTGAGGTTTAGAATCAATTTTGGAAGTTTGAATGTGTTTAGTGTGAGAATTCTGCAGATTTTGGGCGTAAGAGCTGAAAAACCCGTATCTGTCGCGATCGCGACACTGTCGCGAGCGCGACAGAGTGCGGAGGTTTCAGTCCTCGCGCCGGCGCGAGAGGTGTCGCGCCGAGGAGCTCGAAGGGAGCTCTCTGTCGCGAGCGCGACAGAGTGCTCGATCTCCGAGCATGTGCAAGGGTCTCTTCTGTCGCGAGCGCGACAACCCTCGCCAGCGCGACAGAGAGCATCACCTGCGTCCTCTCGCGAGCACGAGGTCACTCACGATCGCGAGACGAGGCGGGGAGGTGTATTTTGGCTTCTGTCGCGAGCGCGACAGACGTGACTTCCAAATTTGGTTTCTTCTCCTTTTTGCTTGATGAGTTGAGTTCTTTTGCATGCACTCTTTTATTAAAGCCTTCACCACTTATTTAAAGGAATAACATGTATGTTAACTTAATAAACTTCTGTGTAACCTGTTAATGTCGGATAAGTGGATAGTTAGGCACGCCTAATAGAGTTATGTGTTGCTGCAGCTATGTGTACGCCTAATAGAGTTATGTGTTGCTGCAGCTGCAGGTCCCCCGATCGGATCCTCGCGATCCTTCTGCTCGAATCTTTCTTAAGATTCTATGTGAAAACGGATGGAACAGAAATCAATAGAACCTTTTGATACCTTCGGGTATCTAGGTGTTCATGATACGATATCTGCACCCTCGGGTATCTATGTGTACTCGTTATCCACTCATCTTGATTAAGCAGGTGCTAAGATATTAATGTGCTTTCGGTGCATGTATTCTGGATGATATATATGTGTATGTGCTGTGAACTCTTAGCTAATGATGTATAATTGGATTAACTATGTATGATGTTATATCTATAATTATACCAACATCATGTGTTTTCTGTTATCGTCACTGTGAGTGGCGGTTATGCATTTTTGTTTTCCCCACTAAGCGATTTCGCTTAGCACGGGTGTTTAACCGTGCAGGTGTGGAAGGTTTTGGTATGCATAGTCTGGGCGTGTCGCATCGGGAAGGCCAACACAACTAGAGATCGGGGATTTATAGCATAGGCTTTCCTTTCTTTTGTAGCAGATATAATGTTTTGTTGGCCCTTTGGAACAGTGTACCTTGGGCTTTTGTATATTTGTTTTGTTGAAATCGGTTGTAAGATATAAAGACCTCTTTTATGTATATTAATAAAGTATTCATTTTGTTCAGTATCACTCTTCTTTCTTTCAAAGTTTTACTTTATCCCTGATATGTCATTTTGTATGCAATGTTTTCATATTGTACTAGTGGGATGTGACACTTCTATCTATCTGGATCCTTCTACCTCTACTCTGAGTAGAAGTCTCCATGGTATAGGTTGGGGTGTGACAACCAGCACATCAATATGAGGTAAAGGGAAATCATCTTTCGGACAGGCTTTGCTCAGGTCCTGATAGTCCACACTTACTCGAACCTTTCTATCCTTTTTGGCCGCAGGAACTACATTAGCCAACCATGTCGGGTATTGAACCTCTATCAGAAACTTAGCCTCAATCTGCTTATGGATCTCTTCTTTCACCTTTTTCACCCATTCCGGTCTATGTCTTCTGAGCTTTTGCTTGACTGGTTTAGACTCTGGGTAAATTGGGATGGCAATTTTGGTGACTTCTCGATCAATTCCCGGCATGTCCTCGTAGGTGCAGGCAAAGACTTTTCCACACTTTTTTTTTATTCTCTCAAATTTTAATTTCTCTTTAGGAGTTACAGATGCTATCAAGATTTCCTTTGGGTTCTCCAAAGTCTCCGAGATTAAATGAAATGGCATCAGTTGAATTAATACCAAATATGAATAAGTCGTGATCATGATTATGAACAGTGAAATCATGAGAGATATCACACAAATAAGCAAAAACCATTTATTTCATTTAATAAAAACTAGAATTAAAATGTCATTATTAACTAGTTCCAAAATAAAAAGAATATCTAAATAGCTATCTTCTTCCCATTTTCGCTAGCACAGGTGTTATAGTCGATGGTATATTATCACCCACGAGAACCGTCTTCCCCACCTCTCAGCTCCTGATCAATGAGGCCTTGGACAAGCTTCTTCAGAGTTCGGCACCCATCAGTCTTATACCCAGTATGCTGATGGTAAGCACAATACTGTTCCACTCGATGGCTAGGATGCCCTTAGCTCTCAGCGAGTTTAGCAGGCTTTGGCTGTAACTTCCCCTTGTCAATAAAATGAAAGAGATGCTCAGATAAAGGCTTATCCCAGATGGTATAGCAGCCTTGAGTAGTTCCAATGGTTGAAATCTTGGCAGCTCCAACGTCTCTCGCACTATCATCATCAAGACTCGAGTTCCCATGATTACCTCCTTCCATGCCATTACTCCCTCTTTCAAGGATTACCAGCTGCTCGTCATATCCTGGACTTACCTTTCAAGGTTTGGCAACTGTCTACTGGATAGCTGGTGTGCTGATGATGATTTAGTTGCCTCTGACCTCTAGTTGGCCTGGCCGAACCTGGTCGCGAGTTCCCCTCTAACGCTTGAGGCAAAGATCTGCCTATGCCGAAACCACAATTCTGGGCTATTCTAATCGCTGATACTCCTTCCATCCCCCAAGTGCCGACACGACTGTTACACCCATGTAGTCGACCTCTCTTTCCTAAGTTCACAGAGACTTCCTTGCGAGCAGCCAGGGTAGTCGCAAGTTTAACCTTTGAAATTTCTTCTTCGAGGACGTACATCCTTCTTTTCAAGCCCCGTACCGTTGCCAGAAACCCATTCTCTTAAGCATGCCCTTTACCTTTTTGCTCAGATGATGGAGCAATAGGCGACTCTCCTCTAGACTCAGTGGGTGGTATGCATACTTTCTTAGCTAGATCATGCTCTTTTTGGGGTAAGGTAGGAGCAATAGGCTGCTGCCCGGAGGGTGGCATCACGGTAGCGACTAAATTCTCCATAATAGCCGTCGTTCGGGTTTCAAACTTTTCAAACCTCCCTTCTATCTTCTTCCATATTGCATCCTCAACTTTAAGCGGCTTGCCCTTTACTAAGACCAAGTCCTCTTCGAAGAAATCACCGTCAGGATCTATGACCCCTTTGGGTTCGAGTGCACCCTTGAGCTCAGCTATTGGTGGGAGTAAAATCACTAGAGGATCCTCCTTAACCGGATTTGATTTCTCTTGTCCTACTGCAGGAGTGATTAATGGCCGCCCAACGGGCTGAGTCATTGTAGCAGTCAAATCCTCATCATGGCCATTACTCTATTCTCAAATTCCTCCAATCTCCTACTTACTTCTTCAGCAATCAAAGTGCGGATTGCCTCCGTCTCTCTTGGAAGATCAGCCATTCTGTTAAGAAAAACTAAAAACAAAGTCTCAATGCCCGCTGAGAGTGAATCTGAACCCCAAACTGATACCCTTTTTGGCAACTCAAAGATAGGTTTTCTGCTCGGCCATCCTTTGGGATCCCTAGATCACTTAGATGAATCTATGATGGCTGAAAGATTTAAATTGTTAGAATGATGCATGATTGAAATGCAATGCATGGTCGTGCTGATATAGCATAGACAAACACATGCAAGCAGATATATCCTTCCAACCTTATCTCTCCCACACACGAGGTAGTGTAGTCTCTTTCCTAGGTGGGCTTTATCCAACCCATTGGATGCATGTAGTGCACGGTGGAAATCCAGTGGAAATCCGACAGCATAACATCCCTCGCCTAATGTACATACGTATGGGTTTTTGGCCATTATGTATTTAAACGCTTTAATTAAATTAAGATGGGCCCACCGGGGCATGAAAGCCTTTGATAAAAGACCATTTAACTTAACTGACTTTGTTCAATATTTAATGGCCTATGTAGCAAGCACGGTATTACGGTACATTTTACCTAATGAAAGTATCTATTGCCATTACATGAGCTTTGGCCAAAGGTAGTGATACTTTAGGACTACCCAAGCATGGTCCCTACCAATGGGTCTAGCTCATCACGAGCATAACGACCGATTAGGTCTCCATTTGGTATACCATAAGGTATGAGACTTGGGCTGGTGATTATCCTTAACACTTTTCCATATTGAGTGAACGTAGAGTCGTGCTTCGGGAACGCATCGGGGTTAAGAAAGGGACCAAACTAGCATAATCTAAGGCTCTAGCATGGATACAATGCAATTTTTTTTTTGAAAAGAGATAGAATTTTAATTTATAAAAAATCCAATTATATTATTAATCAAGACAGTTTCGGAGCAAAATTTTTAGATCCCCAGTGGAGTCGTCACTGTGATGCGCGCTGGACTCGATCGATTCCTAGGAACTCGCTTTTAAGACCCGAGAGGGTCTGTGTCTTTTGATCTTGGGCAATCATGAGATATTTTGGACACCTCTTTCCAATAGAATACTGGAAAGATCATCTAATCCCATAAAACCTTTAGGCACCTTTGAGGGATTTTAGAGTCGCCACCCAATTTGCAAGAAATTGAAAAAGTTTATCTAACCTCGGGAGTCTTAAACCAGAGAAAGATTCGGAACTTTACTCTTATTAATGCATTGCTTAATTATAAATGGGTTTTAATTAAAAATTTATATCTCTCTCCTTCATGCGGTCATACATAAAAAAATAAAACGCAAAACAAGCACGAAAGAGAACAGTAAAGAAAGCGGTAAAATAGTAAAGCAAGCTAAAAAAAACGGGACAAAATACAATCCCCCAAAATAAAAAAAAAGGTACTTAAGATTTGGGACAAAAAATACAATCCCCCAAAATAAAATCAAGCAAATAATAAACACAAATAAAAAATTATTTATAAATCGGGATATTATTTAAGGTAGGAACATTAGTTCCTACATGTTTACTTTAGAAAATCGAAGAGTCATTTTTGGCATATTTGAAAAAATCGGGCTGAGTGATCCCATTTTAAGGAAATTTAACTCTTCCTTTTCGAAGTGAATTTTAATTGGTTAAAATTAGGACATTGGTCCCATTTTATTAACAAAATTCCAATTTATTAATATGAACTTTTTTGTGATTTTTTAATTAACGTGCACTAAAAAATAAATTTATTACAAATTACATAATAAAAAAATAAATAAAAGCAAAAATAATAATAATACTAAAAATACTAAAAATGCTAAAAACATAAATTCCACCAAAATGGTGTCTTCACACCTCCATGTCTCCCACTTGCCATTGAAAAACTCACATATGAAAAATAAGTATTGAAAAAAAAAAACAAATAAAAGCAATGTTGGTAATAAAAAATGAATTTAAACATGTAACATGTAGAAATGAATTAAAATAAATAAAATAAAAATGCTTCATGTACGACAAATCAATCAAATGACAAAATAAAAATAAATAACTTAACATAATAATTCAACATGCATAAAAAAAAACACAAATGATAGCAAGAATAAAACTCAACATGCATGAAAACATAAATAATAATAAAAATGAAATTCAACATGCATACAAAGCATAAATGATAATAAGAATAAAATTCAACATGCCTGAAAACATAAATAATAATAAAAATGAAATTCAACATGCATAAAAAGCATAAATGATAATAATAATGATAATAATAATGATAACAATAGCAAATAATAATAACAATGAACAATAAATAAAATGAACAATCAAACAAGTAAAAGTGAAAAAAAATAAAATAAACAAAACATGTTAAAGCATGTTAAACAATAATAATAATAATAATAATAATAATAACAATAACAATAAACAATCAAGTAAGAACATAAGAATAAAAATAATGATAATAATAATAATATTAACAATTAAATAAAAACATAAGAAATAATAATAATAATAATAATAATAATAACAACAACAAAAAAGAACAATTAAATAAACATGCAAGAATAAAATAAAATATACTAAAAACATCAAATCACATAACTAAATTTCATAAACAAATTAAAAAGCAACAAAAGGTTAAAAATCTACATGATGACTAATTAATTGTAAACAAAAATTAAATTAAACATTAAATTAAAAATTGAGCCAAGAATGCTTACATTTAAAATTTGATGTGATGAATAATGGTAGATGATCAATTTTTTTTGTCTTGATTTATAAAAATAAAATATATAGCAAAATTTTATCCCAAAAACAAATAATTAATTTATTTGTCTTAAGGAAAAAATTGTAAAAAATAAATAAGAAAATTCACAAGAACAAATAATTAATTTATTTGTCTCAAGAATTGACTTAAGAAAAATTCAAAATATTTGGGAAATTTTTGTTCTTGAAGAAGAAGAAGAAAAAAGAAGAAGATGAGAGAAAATATATTTTTCTTAAGAAAAATCCCCCTCTTCCAAATTCTACCCAAAAAAATCATTTTATACCTCCAAATAAAACCCAATAAATATGATTTTTAATGAATTAAATTAGATCAATTTAATTCACATAATAACAAAAAAAAACTAAAGAATTTGAAGGGTTGGAAAATAAAAGGTTTAAAAAAATAAATTCTACAAAAAAATCAAAGAAAAACACAAAATTGGGCCAAAAAAATGGACTGGAGGCTGTCAGGCACGTGTGGGCGCGCGCACAAGCGAGGGCGTACTGCTCGCCGCACGCCAACGCTCGCGATGTTTTTTTAAAAAAAAAATTGTTAAAATACTATAACTTCAAAACTCACTTTTTTTTATCTTAAAATATTTTTTAAAATATTTTTAAAATATTTTTTAAAACACATTTTTATTTATTTTTAATAAATTAATTTGACAAGGAAACCATCACTTCCAACTTTCGTTTTTGCCTATAAATAGGCACACTTAATTTTATCATTAGGTAATCTTGATCTAATTCGTCTCGGGACCCGGTGTCTACAACAATTATACCAATTATGCACCCAAAGGTTAAATTTCATATTCTTTTATGCCTTAATTCTATCCTCTATGCCTCAACTCTATCCCAATTTCATAAATTTATACTTAGCTACATTTTTCCTAACTTAATTCACATGTACGTATAAGTACATAGTATAAATTTCACATAGATTAAGCAAATTTAAATGTCAAACTATCCATTTGAACATTCAAAACCCACTTAATTATCACTAATAATTATTTTTAATTATTTTCCTTTGATGCATAAATACACTGAAATCCCTATCTTGTACAACTTCTGCATCTTATAATTTCCTAACTTCCTAAACATCATTTTAACATACCTTATTTACAAATTAAATGACAACAATTAACTAACCTAAATTGTTATACTACTAACAAATCAATTGAATTAACAAATATATTTTCACATGCTGTAATTTATTAAGATAGTCTCTAATAAGTTTAATCTATATCAAATCATACCAAACCAGTTGATCAATTAGCACAACACATATATCAATCCATTAACTACCTATTTTTTTTATTTCTACATACTGAAATTCTGTAAAAATCATGCCTAACATATTTAATTGATATTTAAATCATTTGAAAAAGCAAGTTTGGTAGTCACTTATAGTTTTTTTCTATCATTTTGCCCCCTACTTCGTTGGTCACCGGAGACTCGACGAAGCTCCACCGGAGATGACACCACTACCGGAACGAAGCTCACAGTGTGGGGACTCCATTTCTCGTGGTCACACGCCAGTATGCCCCACCGTTTGACCGGAATCGTCGACGGAGGCTTTGGTCCACCTCAACTCGATCTCTTCATCGCCGGTGAGTGCCCCTCGTCACCAGGAGTCGTCCGCCAACTTGCGTGTCACCACCAGTTGCCGGAAGTGGCCGGAGCAAGCAGAAGAAGGTTCAGCCTTCTCTCTCCAAATCGGGTCTGTCTTCACGAACGAAAGACCCGATCGGTTGGGCTGGCCGGTGTTGCGAAGAACGGTGGTCCGATCGTCATCGTCGTCGTTGCCGGTTGCTCTTCTATCGTGCTCTCTCTCTCAGTTCTGCTCTCCAGTCTGCCCCCGACTCCCCATTTTTGTGACTCCCCTACTTACTCTCTCTACTTTTCTTTATTTCCCACGATAATTCTAGACTTAAGGGATTTATGTATTATTATTTATTTATCTATTCATAATTACATACATTTATAAAATCTGTATAATTCACTTTGTCTATTTTTTTAATTTTTTTTGTTCATTCATTTATTATAGATCTATTTAACTAAAATAATCCAAATATTTATTTAAGTAGTCTTAAAAAAAAATTCCATATCTTATGGGTCAAAAATTAACTTTCGCTAAATTTTCAGCGTGCCGAGTTGTTATTAGCAACACCGAAAATTTTTAGGCACTACACCATCACCGTCGCCAGCCTCCTGCCCCTCCATCGTGGTCCGCCCTGCTCCCTCTCTCCCTCTTTCTTTCTTTCTTTCTTTCTTTTTCTCTCCCCTGTGCTCCCTTCCTCTCTCCCTCTTTCTTTTCTTTCATTTTAATTTGTTATATAAAAACTTTTTAGCGACCACAAATAATCGTTGCAATTTGAAATATATATTTCAACAAAAAAATAGCGACGGAGTATTGTTGTTATTCCGTCGCTAAATTATCACTTTAATTTCTAGAAATTCTTTTCATAATTTAAAAATTTTAAAAATTTTTTAGTGACAAAAAAATCCGTCACTATATCGTCGCTAATTCACAACAACACGAATTAATCGCTAAAACCGTCGCAAACTACGGTGATAAAATTGTCTCCAAATTTATCGACCAATGTTGCCATTGCTATTTTAGTGACAACATATTCCGTTGCTAATTTACTCGCAAAAAAAAGGTCATAAATTGTCGCCAAAATTTAGCAATTGTTTCCTTTTTCCGTCGCTAAATTTGCCACTATATTGAAAAAATGAATTTTCACGACTAATTCCGAAAATAGTTGCCAATCCATCGCTAATTAGTGACTAAATATATCCGTCGCTAACTTTGGCCGCTAATTTGGATTTTTGTTGTAGTGATTTATGATACTTATATTAGCTACATTGCATTTCAATTGCAATTTACCTATTTTTAAAAAAAAATAAATAAATGATAAAAATTAAAAATTATGTAAATTATATTAAAATCAATCCTCAATTTGATCATTTAAATAATCCACTACTTAAATTCTTTCTTATTATAATTCCAAAATTTCTAATAATGTTCAAATATATTTTAAGTGTTTTAATTCTTATTTATTATGAATTGTAATTGTAATTTAAGATATTTATTTTTATTTAAAAAATGAAAATAAAAAGGGAAGAATAAATAAATATTTCCAAAATTTCTAATAAAGTTCAAATTATTTTAAGTGTTTTAATTCTTATTATGAATTTTAATTGTAATTCAAGTTATATATTTTTATTTAAAAAATTAAAATAAAAAAAAGGGAAGACGAAATAAATAAATTAAAGAAAGAGAGGTGATGATGATTGATATGTTGTCCCTATAAACCCAACCTTACCATTTGCATTTGACCCGTTGGGCACTTGAAACAAGCCCAAATGGGTCAAAATTTTAAGGGGCTGATTTTGGTGTTGGCCCAAATGGGCAGCTATAAGATTGGGTTGGATTTGAGTCAACAAACAACTTCAGTTGAATATAGAACTGTAAGAATTAAAGAAGAATGATCTCTGTGTCTCTCATTATCTTTAGAAGGCCAAATCCCTTATTGATGAGCTTGCTTCAACTGGTTGTGCCACGACCATGGTTGAATTTAATGCCATCATTTATCCCTATCTTGGTACTAAATATCCTAATATTATAACTACACTCAACCTGAGACCTGAACCTATCTCCTTCAATGAACTTCATAGTTATCTTTGACGCGACCTCAGCAAGTGTACTGAATCGACAAGTAATATAATGGAGTATTTTTAAGATTCCGAGTTATCGTACCCAAGAGACTGTGTGTAAGTAATGAAAATCAAATGTATGCTAAAGAATTCCCAATTATTTCAATTGATTAAATTAACTACTGATTAAAAACATAGAATTTAAATAACTAAAATAAGAAAGCAGAAATAATCAAATTAAATTGACGGCAATAATTGCAATAAACAAAATGACGAAAAAATTAACAAGAGAAGAATTCAAAAATAGACAAACGTTGCTTAGGTTCACTCATCCACCCCATACCCAGATATGAATAAAATTAATCCAAGAATTATTTATGAAAGAATTCGGGATAACCCTCTTAACCCAGGCTTCCCAAACGGAGTCAGCCACTCTAATTATATGAATCCCAAACCGGAGTCAGCCACATAATCAGCCTATGCACGGGTCTAAAATCCTAAGTTTAGTTTATTTTCCCAATACGGAGTCAAATAACCCAAAACTTAATTATCTCACTCACCATTCTAGTCTTAAATCACAAAATCCTGCACTTCTAGATTCCCAATCGGAGTCGTCCAAAAGACACAGCAAGAATGATAAAACTGAACATAGATAACCATGGTATTCAATCCATACAACTCAATAACCAACAAAGATAATGAAATAAATCATTCATCAAAACTGGAAATTAACTTGATAAAATAAATTTCATGAATCAATAATAAATACCAGTGAAATAAACCACTCAATCATATTTAAATTCAACGATGTTCAGAACTCACATCATGGGTAGGGGATTCAGAGATCCCCAAACAACTAAAAAACTACTCACAACCCATCACAAAATCAAAAGGAAAGAGGAAAGAATAAACCCAGAAATTCATTGAGGTGTAGATCCCGTTGAACCCTTAGTTTCTCAATCTCCTTCTTCAAATCTTCAATGGAGAAAATCTGGAAATTCTCTGAATGTAAAAACTCCTCTTGAAACTAAAACTAGGTATTTCTAATGTAAAAACTCTTGAATTACAAATCCAATCTCAAGATAAAATCCGAAATCTTAATTAAGAACAAATGAAAAACTATCCCAAAAGTCTATCTCTAAAACCCTAACTTGAAAATAGATTCAAAACTAGCAGCCGCCACTCAAAATCAGAAACTTCTCTTTTTAAATCGCAATGGGTCACGGTGGTAACCAGATTGGTTGCCACCGTGAGGTGTTGAGGAGATAAATCTGGATTGCGTGTGGGATCGGGGGTCACGGTGGTAACCAAGATAGGTTGCCACCGTGACATGCTCAACTTTTTGCTTCTGTCCAGGAATTTCCTATGTCACGGTGGCAACCACATTACCTTGCCACCGTGAGGTAACTTCTCACTTGATTCTATCTTGGTACGAACTAGGTCACGGTGGTGATAACATTGGTTACCACCGTGACCCATAACAGGTCTGCATTCTGCCCAATGGATACACATGTCACGGTGGTGAGGACTTTGGTTACCACCGTGACCTATGTTACTCCTGCATTCTGCTTTTAACTCCTTTGTATGTCACGGTGGTGACCAAAGTCATCACCACCGTGAGGTACTTAAAAATTCTGCACACAAATTTAAACTTAATCAAAAACTAACAAAAATTACATAAAAACTCTAATTTCATTAACATTGACATAATTAATCTAAAATGAGCATATCACGACAATAAACACTACTAAACACCATAAATCATATGAAAACACTACCAAATCTAAATACTAAATTGAAGTTATCAAATACCCCACACTTAGACTTTGCTCGTCCTCAAGTAAACGAATTATCCACATTCCTGAAATTTCAAACTCTAACTCAGAATACGAAAACTTAACAACAATCATAGCACCAAGTAGAAGGGTCTTAGTTACAAATCCTCAACTCAATTTATATCAAGTAATTTCACGTGTGTGTGTGCTAGGCTTAAAACAAATTCTCTCTTTTCAAAACAAAACAACCAATGCATTCCAGCAATTTGAGCAAAGAAATTAAATATGCAAACGAATTTACATATAGGGTTCGCGCTTAAAACTCAGGAAAATCATACGCCTCTCCTTTAGCACCGGAACCACAAGGGTCATCTCCACTTAAACAACTCAAATCAAGAACAGAATCAAAAGGACTTATTCCAGGGTTGTAATGTTAGGTTAAGGTATTGGCTAACAAGAAAAGTTAAAGAATTCAAACAAAGAATTAGCCACTCTACCTCAAGTTTCAACTACCCAAAACTGAACAAGATTGTCCAGATCCTACCTTCAATTCACCCATAATTTCCAATGTTGTCTAAACTTCCCCATACATGATATGCATCGAACTCAAAACAACAAGGTGATGAACTTCCCTTTTAATTCACTTTTAAACTCAATTTCGTAAATATGAGTATGTCTTTTTCTACTCAAAGGTACCCCACACTTGAATTTTTCTATATTCAATACATCAAAATTGACTAAAAGAAACAACAAAACTCATTAAATTTTCATTTTCATTTTTTTTTCATCATTTTTTTTCTTTCTCTTTTTTTTTTCTTTTTTTTTCATGATTTTTTTCTCTTTTTTTTTCTTTTCTTTTCACGATTTTTTTTTGGGGTATCCAAAGTCTAGAATTTCTTATACCCATTTTTTTTTTCTAATGAGGGAAAGTTTAACACCATACTAAATAATACCCACAAAATTCAACAATTCTTCTCACACTTCCACTATTTCAACAATAGATACCCTTGTTCAACTTTCAATGATATTCCAACCCAATCCTAGAATGGCCAATTCTTAGAAACGGGTAGGCAAAGGCATTTAGGCTAAATGGTAAAATAATAGTGTAACAAGAAAATTCCCTAGTATGCTTTTAGCATACTAAATCAGCTCAACGGGGCTAGCAATGGAAATAACATAAACAGGTAGGTCTAAAGCTATTTAAAAGTGGTTATCAAAGAAACAAATTGCCTTAATCACGTCCTAAACTTATTTAAGTTGTTATCATGTTTTGAAGGGTGATGAGGAAGGTTCTAATTATCCTACCATTCCTTCACTCAAAAACTCTTACGCACTGGATTTTTTCAAATTTTTACAAACAAGCCTATAGTGCATAAAAGATTGGAAATCACAAGATATATGACCGATTGAGATTCAATTTGCTTCTAAAACTTCCAACTAATCATTTGCTAAGATTGATATTTAAGAAATTCCATTCACAACTTAAAGTTCAAAACATTCACAACAGGAATAACTAGAGGCAAGCTAAACTAAGATAGGAAAAATTCTCACAACCACAATTAAGTATTCAAATCACCTGAACTCAATAAAATATGCAAATATAATTAAGATAAAACATCAAACATGCAAAAACATGAAGAAAATGAAATAACTATTTACATATTAAGCTGTTGGAGTTAGTCGTCCTACCCCCCACTTAATACCTTGCTATCCCCAGCAAGTTAAAAATAATTACAAAACACAGTTAATAAGAAAATCCAAATAAAAATAAACAAAAAGATAATAGGTCTCCCTGGTCATATCTCTGGAGGTGATGGTGGCGGTGGGAAATGGGCATCAGCCCGTGCAGACCAGGCGGAAAATCCCTGGATCAGCTGGTCCATCTGGGACTGCATGTCTTCCTGAGACATTGAGATGGTGCCCACAGATGTGGCAAGGGTATCCACTGACGTAGCGATGATGTCCATGCGAGCCATCAGAGCGTCGTACTGCTGCGATGATAATTGCGCGGGCTCTGGTGCTGGAGGTGCCTCCGGATCGTCCTCGTGCTCATAAGGCAAGCCTCCTAGACCCCGCTGGACTCCCTGAAGATACTCGGCGCGGGTAGTCAATCTGTATCCATGTCCAGTCGTCGCGTCGTCCACTACGACTTTCATGTTCTTCAACAGCTTTTTATCAATAGTCGCAGTGGAGGAAAGTGGTTTGGGTCTCCTCAAGGGATGATGCACAGCCTTAGCAATTACTGTGACCAACCCACCCAAAGCAATCTTCTTCACCTTCTTGGGGTGCCATTGCATCTCTTCCAACTTATGCCACAGATGGGGTGCCCCATTAATTTGCACACCCCGCACCATACAAGCGAGAAATAATGCTTCCGGTAAATTAACCTACCCTGGTGAGTCCACATGACTCAGGAAAGATGGTGAGAAAAATCGATGGAGGATCCGCATGGCATGAGTATCAAGATGGTGGGCCTTTGTCTGGCCTGATACATATTGCGTGGCTGTCACAGAATCTCGAATGATTGCCCAGGCGGCATCCTTGTCATAATCCACAAAACAGTCTGGAGCGAGGGCAGGAAAACCTAGCATTTCAGAAAAGTCGACAAAAGACCGCTCATACTTTGTACCCTCCAGAAAAAAAGTTACTCTTCCCGGATCTTGAGAGAGGTCGCGGCTAATCCTACATTGCACAGTGGACACGAAATCTCTTGTCAAC
Organism: Excoecaria cochinchinensis; assembly: GCA_947683425.1. NCBI lineage: Eukaryota > Viridiplantae > Streptophyta > Magnoliopsida > Malpighiales > Euphorbiaceae > Excoecaria > Excoecaria cochinchinensis. The sequence goes on from CANTUQ010000009.1 coordinate 8,866,028, forward strand.
CCCGGATAGACTTTCTCGTTAATCGCAAACAGCTGCTCCCAACCAATATTAGATATTAGCCGCTGTACGTCATTTTTTATTCCCAGCTTTTCCAACAGATCAAAATCCAAATAGCTCGTTGGAATGTACGAGCATTTGGTAAACAGAGCGTATGCAGGTTTCTGACTGATCGAAACCCAGGAAGGCACATGGGAAATATCGACAGTCGGCTGACTGGATGTTTGTCCTGATGAACTAGAGGCAAGAGCTGAACTTTTGCGCTTAGGAGCCACTGCACAACATGGAAAAACTAAATTCAATAGCATGCGATGGGCATTAACAGCAATGGATTTAAAATAAAGCATAATGTTAAGCTCCTGCTAAGTTGTTAAACAATCTCTCAATTCCAAAATGAATAACATAACAGATGCCAGAATGCAAGAGGAATGTAAATGACATAAGCACAATGCGGCAAAGGTGATGAGCAGATGCTTTATGAAACCCAGAATCACTAAGTAGCAAAATGCAATAAAAGGTTAAAAGAATTTGAGCTACTGTCTAAAGGCAAAATGGATAAATGAGAACAACAAACTCATTTTAATGTTATTGCAAAAGAATCTTGGCATTTCATATTGGCAGGAATTGGAAAAAATAGGAAAATCATTCATTCAGATATTTAGTCAAACACCTGGTATGCAGATAGTTATCTGACCAAATTGATGCTCAAAGATCATACTAACAACCCATAATTTCAAAAACCAGGCATTACAATACAGAGTAAGCAATTAAAACCCAGCAATTTCCATTATGAACTAAGAATTTGAAGAAAAATTGCAATTTAAATCATACACACACCCACTTGCCCTAACATCCTACCTCAACTCATTCATGGATTCAACATCAGAGATTGAAATTGAGGATGAAGATAAGAATTGAGAATACCCCCAACATAAATTCAGAGCATAAACAGTAGTAAATCCTCAGTGGGGAGAAATAAAGAGACTTCTAACATACCGCTATTGTAAAAATAAGAACAGGGAAAAGAACAACACGAAAAGAAAATAAATGCAAAAATAGAAAGAAAAAGAAAGAGTCGAATTACTTACTTGTTGTAGGTTGGCAGAAATCGAAGCCTAAAAGAAAGATTGGAAGGTCGAAATAGCAGATGAAGTGAAATATTGAAATTTTATTTTTTTATTTTTTTTAGAGTGCGATGTGCGGGTGAGTGAGAAACAAAACATGAAAAACTGAAATTTTAAAACAAATGTGCGCGTGGGTCACGGTGGTAACCAAATAGGTTGCCACCGTGAGGTACCATAAACTTGTAATCCAGAATTGAAATGCCCCTTGGTCACGGTGACAACCAATTTCTTTGTCACCGTGACATACAAAAATTGCAAAACAAAATGGAAGTGTCAACATGTCACGGTGGTAACCAGATTTCATTGCCACCGTGACATGTGCAAACTCGGAGTCTTAAAAATACTCCATTATATTACTTATCGATTCAGTACACTTGCTGAGGTCGCGTCAAGTTTTTGGCGCCGTTGCCGGGGATTTCCTATGTCACAGTGGCAACTACATTAACTTGCCACCGTGAGGTAACTTCTCACTTGATTCTGTCTTGGTGCGAACTAGGTCACGGTGGTGATAACATTGGTTACCACCGTGACCCATAACAGGTCTGCATTCTGCCCAATGGATACACATGTCACGGTGGTGAGGACTTTGGTTACCACAGTGACCTATGTTACTCCTGCATTCTGCTTTTAACTCCTTTGTATGTCACGGTGGTGACCAAAGTCATCACCACCGTGAGGTACCTAAAAATTTTGCACACAAATTTAAACTTAATCAAAAACTAACAAAAATTACATAAAAACTCTAATTTCATTAACATTGACATAATTAATCTAAAATGAGCATATCACGACAATAAACACTACAAAACACTATAAATCATACGAAAACACTACCAAATCTAAATACTAAATTGAAGTTATCAATCTTTTTGCCCATGAAATTCTACTCAAAAGCCAGCTTGAACCCTTTCTTGCAAATTTTGTCTAATGCACTTAACCAGCCACTCCTACTGAAAATCCAAACACCACCTTCTTATCTTCCGGTAGTCGTAGACAACAATGGAGAAATCGGCCACCATGCCAGATCTGCAATCTCCGCAATCATACTGCGGGTCACTGTAGGTGCCGTTATGAGCCACACAATTCTGGTGGTGCTCAGGCAAGTATGGGTCAGTTCTCTACTCCATTAGCTCCCTCACACCAAGCAGATTAGCCCTTTCCTTGGATAGTTGATTTAGGCACTAATTTTCATGTCACTCTAGACTTATCTACCTTGCATACTGCTAATGATTATAATGGTGGCGATAAACTCTAGGTAGGTGATAGCGATAGTTTGGATATTTCTCATATTGGCAATAGCTTCTTAACTAACTCAAATCAATCATTTTCTTTAAATAATGTCACATCGAGAAAAATGAAGGAAATGGGGATTTGTTTAAGCTATAAATATAGCCACCCTTTCCTAAATGAAATCATCCCAAAATTGCCATCTTTGCTAAGGCAATAATTATTTCTTTTTTAGTAATTATTTCACTTGTATTATTTTTTGAAATAGTGAAATATAATTTGGTAGTGTCCAAGGACGTAGGCATAATTGGCTGAACCTCATTAAATTTCAGTGTTCTTTATTTGTCTACTTAATAGCTATTGTCGGGTATATTGTTAGTAAATTATTGTTGTAATACCCCAAAGTGTACCCTAGTCGGATTGGAGTGTCAATTGCATAATAGGGTATAAATGTGATTGGAATAAGTGAGTAATTAAGTGTGCAAGGGTATAAGTGAACGAAAGAAAGTTGTAGTTAAAGAGTAGAATTATAGTAAGGGATTGAATGGTTATTTGTCAAGGACTGCATGTGAGATTTTGGTGAGGCTAGGAAGTGGAATCCATGTGTGGATCTCACCTTTTGCCAGCCAACTTCCTACATGCAAAGGTAAAGTAATTTGGGACCAAAATTAGTAGTGGAAGTTTACTGCAATTCAGCCATTCTTTGTTTTTCCTCTAATTATGTATTTCTTCATCTTTCAAGTTTGAGTTTTATTTTCTTCTCATTGGAACCCGGAATTTGGTAATTGAATTTGTTGAAGAGTTAAGTGAAGAAGGTAAGTAAGAGTTGATGGTTATGTGTTTATTTCTACTTCTACCCCTTCTTTGAGTTGGATTTGGATTGATTGAGTAATGGACTTAGAGAGTTTGTGTTTGATTGATTGTGTAAGATTTGGACAAGAGAAGAGCTAAAGGCAAGGAGAAGCTCTAGATAGTGAGAGAGTGTCCAGCAACCTACTTTTGAGGTTTGGGATATATATGTGTTTATATGTTGATTTTACTTGAGTATGCATGTTGATTAGTTTGATCTTGATGTGTAATTGATGCATGAACATGAGATTTGAGATATTGAGCCTGATTATGTGCCATGTGATGAAACATAATTGAAGTGTTATAAATGCTATGTGATGAGAATGGAAATCTAGCATGTACATAACAAAGAACAAGCAGAACCCTAATTTCAGAGATGTGGATATTTGATGTGTAATTCATAGATAATGGCATGTACTGAGCATTTACTATGTCTAATTGTTCATATATGTGTATAGGAATTATAATTTGAATTTGGTGATTTGGTTTGGCCAAGTTGGCTATTTTCAAGCTTAACAAGCTAGATTGTGTTAACCTGACTTTGAAGCCTATATTGACTCCCATGACTTGTTTATGGTATAGAATGAGTTTCACAACTTCAATAGGGGTGAGACTAATTGAATTAGAACTATAAGATCCGTGGCTTTAAATGTTATAGAAATATCTCTGTTGATTTGGGGACTCTATGGTCTTCAAAATTGACCATAACAGTAGTTAAAATTCTGTAGGAGGGCTTCTTGAACCAATTGTCTTCCCTTGGTCATAACTCCTTCATTTTATATCCAGTTGACCTGAAACTTGTCCCATTTGAAAGTTAATATCCCAAGGAACAAATGTTATGAAGGGATCTTTGAGTGTAATATATCGGTTTGGGCTGTACACAACTGTGGAGTGAAGCAGTCTCGTTGTTCAGCTTCTATTTTGCTTATTTTGGTATGTCACGGTCACAACCAAAACGGTTGCCACCGTGACCAATGCTGAGAGAAGGCAGAATTGCCTAATTTTGGACCTCATGGTCACAACCAAAAGGTTACCACCGTGAGGTACCTTAAACTTGCATATTTCTTTGTTAAACATCATCAAATGTTACATATGTATGCCAAATGGAATCTAAACTAGTTTAAATACATTATTTGAGAATTCTAATGTGTTTAACATATGAATATGTACATATATGTGATGTGGAAATGAATAATGGATTGTGTATTTGTATGTTGAACTATATGAACATGTTTATAGCTTTGTAAAGTTAATATATGTATTTATTGAGTTGTATGAGCAATAGTATAGCATGATAGTTGAATATAAGTAATTATATGGACAAATGTATAGCGTATTTATTCAAAGCCTGAGTTGTCATAGAAGTGGATAGATGGGCATGCCCATAAAGGGTTAGATGTTTTGCAGCTGCTAGATGTTTGGTATCGACGAATATCTATATGTTTGGCATCGACAGATGTCTAGATGTTTGTTACCTATTGGTATCTAGATGAATTGAGACTTCGGTCTCCAGATGATTTGAGACTCCTGTCTCTAGATGTTTGGTACTGTTTAACGATATCTATATGTACCCGTATCCACTTATGTTATGAGCCAGGCTATTAATTGTTGTTATATGTATAAGAGATGTTATATGTAAACGAATTATAGGAAATGCTAATAGAAGTACATGACTATTGTACCAGAGATGCTTATATGAGTTTACAAGAGCACATAAAAGCTGGTAGTTGTACATGAATATGCTATAAGTATGCTTTTACGCTTATATGTATATAAATGGACATGACATGCAATGACATGATATTATATGTTACATGAGCTAATAGTTAGAGTTTGAAGAATATGAGCATGATATAGGTTACATGAGATTAATAGATATGTTATAAAGCATGTTGATGAAATGTTTGGTACGTTACAAGTATGGTAAATCCTTATTACTTTATATGCTCTTAATTGATCGGCATATCGACTATTGATATGCTTTGATGATTATATTTGTGACTTAATTAGAAGTCTTTTATATGTGATATCCCCACTAAGCGTTATCGCTTAGCACGGGTGTTTGTCCCGTGTAGGTTTATAAGTTTGGAGGGTTGCACATCTGCAAGGTCATGGCCACTAGGAGTATAAGTTAAAGTCTTTTTGTATATGGCATAGCTTTTCGTATACATGATATAGAAGTTTCGTATAGCTTGGCATATGTAAATGTAAAGCAATTTTGTATAAGATATGTAAACAAAATCTAAGTGTAAAAAGAATGTTTTGTAATGTATAAAGAATAGTATATGTTGAGATGTACATGATTATAAAGTTTTATTTAAGATTTGTCTATAGCTTGTATTTAAAAGGTATTCCGATGCGTGTGTTTGTATGTTTTCTATTTCGCTTTCGCATGACTGTTTGTATGTGTATGAGTGCGTAGCGACTCCGATATCCTCCCAATGGGTATTGGGGCGCTACAATTGTGCTATTAAATTACTTAGGAAAATTCTGTCTAAGGAGATTGGATTTTAAGTGCGACCATTTGTGATCCCTCCAGTCTTTCTTGGGAATTTTACCTTGTGTGATTTTTCAGTACAATCATTTATGTTTTATTCACCTATTCAATAGTGTTTGAGGTGAATTTGGTGGAAATTAACCCGAGTTTCCACAACAATTGGTATCAGAGCCTAGGTTATTTTTTAGTATGCTCTGTGATTGCAGCTGTGACACCCACTAACCACCTGTAGAGATTCACTACAGGGATTGTGGAGTGTTACCACTCGAGCACATGCACATGAAATAATTTTGTAAAAGGAAGTTCAAGATAAATAAATTTCTTTTAAAAACTACATACAGTTATGTCTGAAATTCCATACGTGATATTAGAAAATACACAATATTCTACCACAGTTCCGCTTTACAAATACAACTTTTACCCTTATTACAAAGTGACCTATAACTATAACGATTCCTATATGTTGGCTGTTGGCGATGCAGAACTGTCTCCAGAAATACTATCCTCGGATACCTGCATGGACAAAATATCCATGCTAAGCGATAATCGCTTAGTGGGGAACAACAATATAGTATACTCATACAAGACAATCATTATATCACATCTTGAACATGCATTGCACTATTGCTTTCGTAAGGTTTATTATTAAACCTATCTAAATGGTCCTGTAATATCATCATATATATGTACATAGATATACATGTACATAATTCCAAGTTTAACCATTCACATCTACATATCAAATAATTATCACTACCATCCAAGTCATTCCTAGTCTGTTACTTCATATCCCACATTCATACTTGTCATAATACTCATTTTTAGTATAATTCTATTATTTATTGCAACTCGAAGTGTACCACTATGTATCGAATCATATTTAAATCAATATGATCATTTTAAGCAAAATATCAAATAACAATTGCATATATATAAATATCACTTCTAAAAATTATCAATACAAATTTATATAATGCATGCTTTATTTATTTTATAACAGTACCACACATTTACCCAAGTCCATCTTCATGTTAAAACCATTTACTTGATACCGCATACTATTCTCATTAAGCATGAGGCTCAACAAATGCTAACAATTAGTCAGGCTGATATGAAATATATTTTCATCAAGTTTTATGCTAGCTATCATGCTTCATCATCAGTACATACTATATATGTTGGATAGTCGCATTCGAATTCGCATTGTCACTTACTCTTCACATGCACATCACATTCCTATCAATACATGTATGATACCAAATTATCATTTCTTATTCATTAACACAATCATTATAGTTATCTTGCCTGCAGTTCAAAAATGAGGATAACGGGTTTCGCATTGGTACCACCGAGGTACTATAATCGCATTGAAATCTCATTTACGCATTGGTACCCTCAGGTACAGTAATTTCTTTCCACGTATAATAAAATCCAGCAAGGATTATACGCATTGTGATTCCCAAGGAATCAGACACATTAAACGCATTGGGCTGCAGCACTTTGACCCTATAGGCATGCCTATTTATCCCCTATTTGACTCGCAGGCTAATTATTAATCTGATTATTAGTTCATTCGATCCAACTTTATCTTATTCATATCATAACGCATAAAATGACATAATATAAACTGTAATTTACACATTCATATGGCTTATCAAGCAAGCCCACATTCGTCAATCACATTCATTCATCACACTCAATCATAGCATTTGAGACATAATAATCCACATTAGATGATATTAGAAATGCTTGCATTATTGAGCATACATGTACATATCATTTATTCAAGTTCTATGTTCATCGTGTAAAACAGAGGTACTTTACACTTCATCATATCATTCATACCAATTATTTGTACATTTATATAATTACATACTCACCTGATGTACCGCATTATTGATCTCCAATTAAACGGTAACCCACAAGCTAAAAGCGTTAAATCGCATTTGTTGTTATCATATCATATAATCAATCAAATATCCCCACAAACCATTATAACACCATCAATATGTTGCATAATAATACATTATAATAACGTATATATCATTTTATGCATCATATAATATTGTTAGATAATTCCTCAATCACAATCCATTGAACGTATCACATTTATACATATTCTATTAAGCAAACTCATTTCATTTAATATCCTTCATGTATATATAACTAAGACTCAATTTATATCTATTCATGATCACATTCTCTTTTACACATGCACTTTAACACATCAACTATTTACATCACTTACCCACATATTACACTTCTCAAGTTTACTTATTCATGGTCGTTAATTACATACTTAATTAAGTTCAAGAATCATCATGTCATAGGCATATACACATCACTTAAGCACAACATCGCGCTCACACACACATATATATATATCATTCCATTTGCTAATCTTCACTTAATTATATAGTGTTACTCTATTAGTTACATTACCAATCTTAGTCATACTCATTTATACACATTCACATACTTGATTCATCACACTTAGAACATTTATACATATTTGTACACATTAGCATGCATAGTTCATCATGCTTAAAATACTCATTTTACAATGATAAATATGTATTGGACAAGTTATAAGAACTCGTGGTGAAGTTCGGGTGCATTTCGGGAAGAAAAATACCCTAAATAGACAAAACAGGGAGGGGTCACGGTCACAATGAATTGGTTGTGACCGTGACATATAAAATTAAGCAAAACAGAAGCTAACTTTCGACACTGGTTCACACCACAATTTTGTACAGCCCAAAACGATGTCTTACACCCAATTTTAGGCAAAGGTCCCTTCTTAACATTTCTTTCCCTATGTCTTATCTTTCAAATGGGACAAGTTTCAGGTCAATTAGACATCTATACCTTCAGATATGAGCTAAACAAGATCTATTGTTCAGGTAATCCGATCCAAACAGAGACACTACGGATATGGCAAATTTTGTTGACCTTAGAGTCCTCAAACCAACAGAGCTATTTCTACAACATTTAAAGACGAGGATCTTATGGTTGTAACCCAATTGGTTTCACCCTTTTTGGAGTTGTAAAACTCAACTTACAATATAAACAAGTCTCGGGGGTCAGTATAGACTTCTAAAAACAGATTTACACAATCAAGCTTGTAAAGCTTGAAAATAGCCAATTTGGCCAAATCAACTCTCCCAATTCAAACTATAGTTTCAATACACACTTATATGAACATTTATACTCAATCAAAATATCCATACATCAATTACATACCATGATCAAACAAATCAACAAACACAATTTACATAATTTACACGTTTAAGGTTTGTTCCCAAACCTCTCTATCCTTTGCTCCAATGCTCACTTGATACTTGACTCACCAACCTCCATCTTTCCTTTTCTTTTATCATAACCACCTCCACATGTACAACCAAATTCCAGAATTGTAACACCATAATCAATCCTCAATCTCATAAATTCCAAAATAAGAAGAAGTAGAATATGAAGGACTATAATTAGTCACTTACCTTTGCAATACTCAACAGTTTAATTAACCAGCTAGACATATGATTAGCCAGCAGAATTTGTAGAACAAAATGGTAACTTTGAAAGGAAATTCACGTTGAAGAAGAAGAAGGAATAGCAAATTTTAGAGAGAGGAAAGAATGACTGAATACACATGCAAAACTAGTGGGTTTTCTCTCTCCTTAAGCTTTACATTGCATGTCGGTAGATGAAGTGACAAAAGCAGAAATTGGCAGCTGGAATCCACCACTCACATCCTCCATTGCATGAAAATGCTGAGTTGGCACCTCCAGCAATCTCCACTTAGAATCCACTCCCACAATCTTAATTGAGATTTACCTAATTAATCCCCACTAACTCTTGATTAATCCCTCATTAATTTAATCATATATATTTACCCATAAGTCACTTAAACTTATTTACTTTCTTCAATGAAGTCCTCCATTTCCCAATTACTCTTAAATCTGATTTCTTCCACTTAATTGTTCCATATTAATTCAAATCAATTCACTTAACTTATATACACATTTACAAATTGGCCACTTAAACTTATCTATCTTACACAATTGGGTCCTTGATTTCTTAATTGCACTTATGTCCAAGTTAGCAACTCACTATTTTTTTGAATGAGAAGAAGGCTTACTGTAGCAGCAGGATTATGCAGGCAATTGCTGACTGCAAAGCCCACTACCACATGCTTATACACACACACCACCACCACAACACACTCGATGTGGGATCCCGAAGGACCAGCCCACCCCCGGCCCACGGAGGGCCAAAGCCCACCCAAACCCACGATGGAAGACTCACACACCACTTTTGAGAAGCGTTTTAGGCTTTTTTGAATGAGAAGAAGGCTTACTGTAGCAGCAGGATTATGCAGGCAATTGCTGACTGCAAAGCCCACTACCACATGCTTATACACACACACCACCACCACAACACACTCGATGTGGGATCCCGAAGGACCAGTTAGCAACTCACTATTAAATTCACCTAATTACCTTAATCGGCCAACATATCACTAGGGTAGATTTCGGGGCGTTACAACTCTCCCCTCCTTAAATGAATTTCGTCCGCGAAATTCATACTTAGGCAAAATAGCTGAGAGTTCAACTCTCACACATCCTCTTTTACTTCTTCTTGCTGGCAGTTCAAACTCTTTGAAACATGATTCCCTTTCAGATTATCCATAGAGTTGTTTCAAATACTCATACATCATATTGTTGCTTAAACACATAATGTATTATACACTTTATGTATTAGTCTTCCTCTACTTTTCATAACATTTGCAGAATATAACTGCTGTTAGGAGTACAGTATCCCATCTTGATTCACTAGGTAGTCAATTTTGTTTCTACTTTCAATTGATTGCAAAATTCATCGCAGCTTAAAATCACTTCTCTACACATCTACCTACTCATATCTTGTTGATTTTTCATCGCCTCATATGATGTAAGACAGCTAGCAATAAAGCTTTCTTTGTTGCCACATTTAAGGAATGCTCCGATCAACCTCCAACATTCACTTCTATGGCGCTTACCACAATGGGGACACTATATCATTTCTAGTTCCAGATACATAAGAGGATTTTTATCTCCTACTCTTAATAGCTGCTTGAACTATCTGATAATGACTTACAGTTTGGGATGTAGTCATAAAGATTAATAGTGCTTTAATTTGCCCCTTCAGTCCATCCTCAAATTGCTGACATCTAAACTCCTCAGTAGCACGTCAGATGGCGCATACTTACTACGTCTACAGAATTCTTTTTCATACTCAGCCACTTATATACCTCTTTGCCCCAAATCTACGGATTGCTTACCATTTGCCTCACGATACGCCTTAGTTACATACTTATTCTAGAATTCCTTTTCGAAAAATTCCCAAGTAACTGGTTTTGATAGCATTGGATGCTGATTTCCACCAATCATACGCTGCACCCTGCAGCAGCGACACTACTCATTCAACTTGTTAATCTGAGGGACATTTTATTTCCCAAAGGATCCTCTGAACTTTCTCAATCCAATACTCGATTTTTTTTTTTGACTCATAAAGTCTAATCCCATGGAACTCCTCTGCTCCTTGCTTTCTCATGGACTCCAGTTACTTCTTTCACTCATTTTATTCTTTCTTCATCCCGAAACCTTATTCATATTTGTTTGTATAAACTTCGTAAATCACTTCATTATCTTGGATTTAATTACTACACCTCACTCCCCTTCAAAATCCTCTTTCTAACACCAACTATACATGTACATCCTGTCAGCTTTTCTCTTCGAACGAGTCACATACATAATGTTTTTCACACATGATCAAGGGATGCGAATGATTATATGATGTTATATGTATGCAAGATGATGCAATAATGCAGTTAATGCAATATTAATGCACTTTTCCCATCCCCATGTTTCTACATGCTCATGTTCAGATGATTTTATTGAGATAGCTGACAGGCGTACAAAATATCACCAGTTTATCTTATTCTCCACATCATTCTAGATTCCAAAATTATCCATACCCAGAATTAATTCAAATTCATGGGATAGCACAGATAACTCTTTACATTACATCGCTTAGTAACAGTTCCTAGGTGCATACTCACATCTACACTATGTCCCAAAGGACCAATCACATACGCATCACAATTAAGATAATCGATACACACTTTAACACATGAATCTCGAGAACTATCTCTTCCAGAAATCTCTTTCATCGCTTCAGGAGAAGAATCTTTCGACATTCGAAAGAAATGAAGACATCCGCATCCAGCCAACACAAACTATACTCATTTCTATACCACTTTAGCCCAGAAAAGACTAAACCTATGCTCTGATACCACTAACTGTGACACCCACTAACCACCTGTAGAGATTCACTACAGGGATTGTGGAGTGTTACCACTCGAGCACATGCACATGAAATAATTTTGTAAAAGGAAGTTCAAGATAAATAAATTTCTTTTAAAAACTACATACAGTTATGTCTGAAATTCCATACGTGATATTAGAAAATACACAATATTCTACCACAGTTCCGCTTTACAAATACAACTTTTACCCTTATTACAAAGTGACCTATAACTATAACGATTCCTATATGTTGGCTGTTGGCGATGCAGAACTGTCTCCAGAAATACTATCCTCGGATACCTGCATGGACAAAATATCCATGCTAAGCGATAATCGCTTAGTGGGGAACAACAATATAGTATACTCATACAAGACAATCATTATATCACATCTTGAACATGCATTGCACTATTGCTTTCGTAAGGTTTATTATTAAACCTATCTAAATGGTCCTGTAATATCATCATATATATGTACATAGATATACATGTACATAATTCCAAGTTTAACCATTCACATCTACATATCAAATAATTATCACTACCATCCAAGTCATTCCTAGTCTGTTACTTCATATCCCACATTCATACTTGTCATAATACTCATTTTTAGTATAATTCTATTATTTATTGCAACTCGAAGTGTACCACTAAGTATCGAATCATATTTAAATCAATATGATCATTTTAAGCAAAATATCAAATAACAATTGCATATATATAAATATCACTTCTAAAAATTATCAATACAAATTTATATAATGCATGCTTTATTTATTTTATAACAGTACCACACATTTACCCAAGTCCATCTTCATGTTAAAACCATTTACTTGATACCGCATACTATTCTCATTAAGCATGAGGCTCAACAAATGCTAACAATTAGTCAGGCTGATATGAAATATATTTTCATCAAGTTTTATGCTAGCTATCATGCTTCATCATCAGTACATACTATATATGTTGGATAGTCGCATTCGAATTCGCATTGTCACTTACTCTTCACATGCACATCACATTCCTATCAATACATGTATGATACCAAATTATCATTTCTTATTCATTAACACAATCATTATAGTTATCTTGCCTGCAGTTCAAAAATGAGGATAACGGGTTTCGCATTGGTACCACCGAGGTACTATAATCGCATTGAAATCTCATTTACGCATTGGTACCCTCAGGTACAGTAATTTCTTTCCACGTATAATAAAATCCAGCAAGGATTATACGCATTGTGATTCCCAAGGAATCAGACACATTAAACGCATTGGGCTGCAGCACTTTGACCCTATAGGCATGCCTATTTATCCCCTATTTGACTCGCAGGCTAATTATTAATCTGATTATTAGTTCATTCGATCCAACTTTATCTTATTCATATCATAACGCATAAAATGACATAATATAAACTGTAATTTACACATTCATATGGCTTATCAAGCAAGCCCACATTCGTCAATCACATTCATTCATCACACTCAATCATAGCATTTGAGACATAATAATCCACATTAGATGATATTAGAAATGCTTGCATTATTGAGCATACATGTACATATCATTTATTCAAGTTCTATGTTCATCGTGTAAAACAGAGGTACTTTACACTTCATCATATCATTCATACCAATTATTTGTACATTTATATAATTACATACTCACCTGATGTACCGCATTATTGATCTCCAATTAAACGGTAACCCACAAGCTAAAAGCGTTAAATCGCATTTGTTGTTATCATATCATATAATCAATCAAATATCCCCACAAACCATTATAACACCATCAATATGTTGCATAATAATACATTATAATAACGTATATATCATTTTATGCATCATATAATATTGTTAGATAATTCCTCAATCACAATCCATTGAACGTATCACATTTATACATATTCTATTAAGCAAACTCATTTCATTTAATATCCTTCATGTATATATAACTAAGACTCAATTTATATCTATTCATGATCACATTCTCTTTTACACATGCACTTTAACACATCAACTATTTACATCACTTACCCACATATTACACTTCTCAAGTTTACTTATTCATGGTCGTTAATTACATACTTAATTAAGTTCAAGAATCATCATGTCATAGGCATATACACATCACTTAAGCACAACATCGCGCTCACACACACATATATATATATCATTCCATTTGCTAATCTTCACTTAATTATATAGTGTTACTCTATTAGTTACATTACCAATCTTAGTCATACTCATTTATACACATTCACATACTTGATTCATCACACTTAGAACATTTATACATATTTGTACACATTAGCATGCATAGTTCATCATGCTTAAAATACTCATTTTACAATGATAAATATGTATTGGACAAGTTATAAGAACTCGTGGTGAAGTTCGGGTGCATTTCGGGAAGAAAAATACCCTAAATAGACAAAACAGGGAGGGGTCACGGTCACAATGAATTGGTTGTGACCGTGACATATAAAATTAAGCAAAACAGAAGCTAACTTTCGACACTGGTTCACACCACAATTTTGTACAGCCCAAAACGATGTCTTACACCCAATTTTAGGCAAAGGTCCCTTCTTAACATTTCTTTCCCTATGTCTTATCTTTCAAATGGGACAAGTTTCAGGTCAATTAGACATCTATACCTTCAGATATGAGCTAAACAAGATCTATTGTTCAGGTAATCCGATCCAAACAGAGACACTACGGATATGGCAAATTTTGTTGACCTTAGAGTCCTCAAACCAACAGAGCTATTTCTACAACATTTAAAGACGAGGATCTTATGGTTGTAACCCAATTGGTTTCACCCTTTTTGGAGTTGTAAAACTCAACTTACAATATAAACAAGTCTCGGGGGTCAGTATAGACTTCTAAAAACAGATTTACACAATCAAGCTTGTAAAGCTTGAAAATAGCCAATTTGGCCAAATCAACTCTCCCAATTCAAACTATAGTTTCAATACACACTTATATGAACATTTATACTCAATCAAAATATCCATACATCAATTACATACCATGATCAAACAAATCAACAAACACAATTTACATAATTTACACGTTTAAGGTTTGTTCCCAAACCTCTCTATCCTTTGCTCCAATGCTCACTTGATACTTGACTCACCAACCTCCATCTTTCCTTTTCTTTTATCATAACCACCTCCACATGTACAACCAAATTCCAGAATTGTAACACCATAATCAATCCTCAATCTCATAAATTCCAAAATAAGAAGAAGTAGAATATGAAGGACTATAATTAGTCACTTACCTTTGCAATACTCAACAGTTTAATTAACCAGCTAGACATATGATTAGCCAGCAGAATTTGTAGAACAAAATGGTAACTTTGAAAGGAAATTCACGTTGAAGAAGAAGAAGGAATAGCAAATTTTAGAGAGAGGAAAGAATGACTGAATACACATGCAAAACTAGTGGGTTTTCTCTCTCCTTAAGCTTTACATTGCATGTCGGTAGATGAAGTGACAAAAGCAGAAATTGGCAGCTGGAATCCACCACTCACATCCTCCATTGCATGAAAATGCTGAGTTGGCACCTCCAGCAATCTCCACTTAGAATCCACTCCCACAATCTTAATTGAGATTTACCTAATTAATCCCCACTAACTCTTGATTAATCCCTCATTAATTTAATCATATATATTTACCCATAAGTCACTTAAACTTATTTACTTTCTTCAATGAAGTCCTCCATTTCCCAATTACTCTTAAATCTGATTTCTTCCACTTAATTGTTCCATATTAATTCAAATCAATTCACTTAACTTATATACACATTTACAAATTGGCCACTTAAACTTATCTATCTTACACAATTGGGTCCTTGATTTCTTAATTGCACTTATGTCCAAGTTAGCAACTCACTATTTTTTTGAATGAGAAGAAGGCTTACTGTAGCAGCAGGATTATGCAGGCAATTGCTGACTGCAAAGCCCACTACCACATGCTTATACACACACACCACCACCACAACACACTCGATGTGGGATCCCGAAGGACCAGCCCACCCCCGGCCCACGGAGGGCCAAAGCCCACCCAAACCCACGATGGAAGACTCACACACCACTTTTGAGAAGCGTTTTAGGCTTTTTTGAATGAGAAGAAGGCTTACTGTAGCAGCAGGATTATGCAGGCAATTGCTGACTGCAAAGCCCACTACCACATGCTTATACACACACACCACCACCACAACACACTCGATGTGGGATCCCGAAGGACCAGTTAGCAACTCACTATTAAATTCACCTAATTACCTTAATCGGCCAACATATCACTAGGGTAGATTTCGGGGCGTTACAACTCTCCCCTCCTTAAATGAATTTCGTCCGCGAAATTCATACTTAGGCAAAATAGCTGAGAGTTCAACTCTCACACATCCTCTTTTACTTCTTCTTGCTGGCAGTTCAAACTCTTTGAAACATGATTCCCTTTCAGATTATCCATAGAGTTGTTTCAAATACTCATACATCATATTGTTGCTTAAACACATAATGTATTATACACTTTATGTATTAGTCTTCCTCTACTTTTCATAACATTTGCAGAATATAACTGCTGTTAGGAGTACAGTATCCCATCTTGATTCACTAGGTAGTCAATTTTGTTTCTACTTTCAATTGATTGCAAAATTCATCGCAGCTTAAAATCACTTCTCTACACATCTACCTACTCATATCTTGTTGATTTTTCATCGCCTCATATGATGTAAGACAGCTAGCAATAAAGCTTTCTTTGTTGCCACATTTAAGGAATGCTCCGATCAACCTCCAACATTCACTTCTATGGCGCTTACCACAATGGGGACACTATATCATTTCTAGTTCCAGATACATAAGAGGATTTTTATCTCCTACTCTTAATAGCTGCTTGAACTATCTGATAATGACTTACAGTTTGGGATGTAGTCATAAAGATTAATAGTGCTTTAATTTGCCCCTTCAGTCCATCCTCAAATTGCTGACATCTAAACTCCTCAGTAGCACGTCAGATGGCGCATACTTACTACGTCTACAGAATTCTTTTTCATACTCAGCCACTTATATACCTCTTTGCCCCAAATCTACGGATTGCTTACCATTTGCCTCACGATACGCCTTAGTTACATACTTATTCTAGAATTCCTTTTCGAAAAATTCCCAAGTAACTGGTTTTGATAGCATTGGATGCTGATTTCCACCAATCATACGCTGCACCCTGCAGCAGCGACACTACTCATTCAACTTGTTAATCTGAGGGACATTTTATTTCCCAAAGGATCCTCTGAACTTTCTCAATCCAATACTCGATTTTTTTTTTTGACTCATAAAGTCTAATCCCATGGAACTCCTCTGCTCCTTGCTTTCTCATGGACTCCAGTTACTTCTTTCACTCATTTTATTCTTTCTTCATCCCGAAACCTTATTCATATTTGTTTGTATAAACTTCGTAAATCACTTCATTATCTTGGATTTAATTACTACACCTCACTCCCCTTCAAAATCCTCTTTCTAACACCAACTATACATGTACATCCTGTCAGCTTTTCTCTTCGAACGAGTCACATACATAATGTTTTTCACACATGATCAAGGGATGCGAATGATTATATGATGTTATATGTATGCAAGATGATGCAATAATGCAGTTAATGCAATATTAATGCACTTTTCCCATCCCCATGTTTCTACATGCTCATGTTCAGATGATTTTATTGAGATAGCTGACAGGCGTACAAAATATCACCAGTTTATCTTATTCTCCACATCATTCTAGATTCCAAAATTATCCATACCCAGAATTAATTCAAATTCATGGGATAGCACAGATAACTCTTTACATTACATCGCTTAGTAACAGTTCCTAGGTGCATACTCACATCTACACTATGTCCCAAAGGACCAATCACATACGCATCACAATTAAGATAATCGATACACACTTTAACACATGAATCTCGAGAACTATCTCTTCCAGAAATCTCTTTCATCGCTTCAGGAGAAGAATCTTTCGACATTCGAAAGAAATGAAGACATCCGCATCCAGCCAACACAAACTATACTCATTTCTATACCACTTTAGCCCAGAAAAGACTAAACCTATGCTCTGATACCACTAACTGTGACACCCACTAACCACCTGTAGAGATTCACTACAGGGATTGTGGAGTGTTACCACTCGAGCACATGCACATGAAATAATTTTGTAAAAGGAAGTTCAAGATAAATAAATTTCTTTTAAAAACTACATACAGTTATGTCTGAAATTCCATACGTGATATTAGAAAATACACAATATTCTACCACAGTTCCGCTTTACAAATACAACTTTTACCCTTATTACAAAGTGACCTATAACTATAACGATTCCTATATGTTGGCTGTTGGCGATGCAGAACTGTCTCCAGAAATACTATCCTCGGATACCTGCATGGACAAAATATCCATGCTAAGCGATAATCGCTTAGTGGGGAACAACAATATAGTATACTCATACAAGACAATCATTATATCACATCTTGAACATGCATTGCACTATTGCTTTCGTAAGGTTTATTATTAAACCTATCTAAATGGTCCTGTAATATCATCATATATATGTACATAGATATACATGTACATAATTCCAAGTTTAACCATTCACATCTACATATCAAATAATTATCACTACCATCCAAGTCATTCCTAGTCTGTTACTTCATATCCCACATTCATACTTGTCATAATACTCATTTTTAGTATAATTCTATTATTTATTGCAACTCGAAGTGTACCACTAAGTATCGAATCATATTTAAATCAATATGATCATTTTAAGCAAAATATCAAATAACAATTGCATATATATAAATATCACTTCTAAAAATTATCAATACAAATTTATATAATGCATGCTTTATTTATTTTATAACAGTACCACACATTTACCCAAGTCCATCTTCATGTTAAAACCATTTACTTGATACCGCATACTATTCTCATTAAGCATGAGGCTCAACAAATGCTAACAATTAGTCAGGCTGATATGAAATATATTTTCATCAAGTTTTATGCTAGCTATCATGCTTCATCATCAGTACATACTATATATGTTGGATAGTCGCATTCGAATTCGCATTGTCACTTACTCTTCACATGCACATCACATTCCTATCAATACATGTATGATACCAAATTATCATTTCTTATTCATTAACACAATCATTATAGTTATCTTGCCTGCAGTTCAAAAATGAGGATAACGGGTTTCGCATTGGTACCACCGAGGTACTATAATCGCATTGAAATCTCATTTACGCATTGGTACCCTCAGGTACAGTAATTTCTTTCCACGTATAATAAAATCCAGCAAGGATTATACGCATTGTGATTCCCAAGGAATCAGACACATTAAACGCATTGGGCTGCAGCACTTTGACCCTATAGGCATGCCTATTTATCCCCTATTTGACTCGCAGGCTAATTATTAATCTGATTATTAGTTCATTCGATCCAACTTTATCTTATTCATATCATAACGCATAAAATGACATAATATAAACTGTAATTTACACATTCATATGGCTTATCAAGCAAGCCCACATTCGTCAATCACATTCATTCATCACACTCAATCATAGCATTTGAGACATAATAATCCACATTAGATGATATTAGAAATGCTTGCATTATTGAGCATACATGTACATATCATTTATTCAAGTTCTATGTTCATCGTGTAAAACAGAGGTACTTTACACTTCATCATATCATTCATACCAATTATTTGTACATTTATATAATTACATACTCACCTGATGTACCGCATTATTGATCTCCAATTAAACGGTAACCCACAAGCTAAAAGCGTTAAATCGCATTTGTTGTTATCATATCATATAATCAATCAAATATCCCCACAAACCATTATAACACCATCAATATGTTGCATAATAATACATTATAATAACGTATATATCATTTTATGCATCATATAATATTGTTAGATAATTCCTCAATCACAATCCATTGAACGTATCACATTTATACATATTCTATTAAGCAAACTCATTTCATTTAATATCCTTCATGTATATATAACTAAGACTCAATTTATATCTATTCATGATCACATTCTCTTTTACACATGCACTTTAACACATCAACTATTTACATCACTTACCCACATATTACACTTCTCAAGTTTACTTATTCATGGTCGTTAATTACATACTTAATTAAGTTCAAGAATCATCATGTCATAGGCATATACACATCACTTAAGCACAACATCGCGCTCACACACACATATATATATATCATTCCATTTGCTAACCTTCACTTAATTATATAGTGTTACTCTATTAGTTACATTACCAATCTTAGTCATACTCATTTATACACATTCACATACTTGATTCATCACACTTAGAACATTTATACATATTTGTACACATTAGCATGCATAGTTCATCATGCTTAAAATACTCATTTTACAATGATAAATATGTATTGGACAAGTTATAAGAACTCGTGGTGAAGTTCGGGTGTATTTCGGGAAGAAAAATACCCTAAATAGACAAAACAGGGAGGGGTCACGGTCACAATGAATTGGTTGTGACCGTGACATATAAAATTAAGCAAATCAGAAGCTAACTTTCGACACTGGTTCACACCACAATTTTGTACAGCCCAAAACGATGTCTTACACCCAATTTTAGGCAAAGGTCCCTTCTTAACATTTCTTTCCCTATGTCTTATCTTTCAAATGGGAAAAGTTTCAGGTCAATTAGACATCTATAACTTCAGATATGAGCTAAACAAGATCTATTGTTCAGGTAATCCGATCCAAACAGAGACACTACGGATATGGCAAATTTTGATGACCTTAGAGTCCTCAAACTAATAGAGCTATTTCTACAACATTTAAAGACGTGGATCTTATGGTTCTAACCCAATTGGTTTCACCCTTTTTGGAGTTGTAAAACTCAACTTACAATATAAACAAGTCTCGGGGGTCAGTATAGACTTCCAAAAACAGATTTACACAATCAAGCTTGTAAAGCTTGAAAATAGCCAATTTGGCCAAATCAACTCTCCCAATTCAAACTATAGTTTCAATACACACTTATATGAACATTTATACTCAATCAAAATATCCATACATCAATTACATACCATGATCAAACAAATCAACAAACACAATTTACATAATTTACACGTTTAAGGTTTGTTCCCAAACCTCTCTATCCTTTGATCCAATGCTCACTTGATACTTGACTCACCAACCTCCATCTTTCCTTTTCTTTTATCATAACCACCTCCACATGTACAACCAAATTCCAGAATTGTAACACCATAATCAATCCTCAATCTCATAAATTCCAAAATAAGAAGAAGTAGAATATGAAGGACTATAATTAGTCACTTACCTTTGCAATACTCAACAGTTTAATTAACCAGCTAGACATATGATTAGCCAGCAGAATTTGTAGAACAAAATGGTAACTTTGAAAGGAAATTCACGTTGAAGAAGAAGAAGGAATAGCAGATTTTAGAGAGAGGAAAGAATGACTGAATACACATGCAAAACTAGTGGGTTTTCTCTCTCCTTAAGCTTTACATTGCATGTCGGTAGATGAAGTGACAAAAGCAGAAATTGGCAGCTGGAATCCACCACTCACATCCTCCATTGCATGAAAATGCTGAGTTGGCACCTCCAGCAATCTCCACTTAGAATCCACTCCCACAATCTTAATTGAGATTTACCTAATTAATCCCCACTAACTCTTGATTAATCCCTCATTAATTTAATCATATATATTTACCCATAAGTCACTTAAACTTATTTACTTTCTTCAATGAAGTCCTCCATTTCCCAATTACTCATAAATCTGATTTCTTCCACTTAATTGTTCCATATTAATTCAAATCAATTCACTTAACTTATATACACATTTACAAATTGGCCACTTAAACTTATCTATCTTACACAATTGGGTCCTTGATTTCTTAATTGCACTTATGTCCAAGTTAGCAACTCACTATTAAATTCACCTAATTACCTTAATCGGCCAACATATCACTAGGGTAGATTTCGGGGCGTTACAGCAGCGTAGTCTGATCTTTCACATCAAAAAAGATTTTTTCTTAGGCTATTGGCATTCCGCATCGACAGCTATTGAATAGTAATTGTAGAAAAAATGACAAATCCATCCACTGCTTCTTCCTTATCCAATTTGATAGCAAATGCAAGAGTTGCGGTGGAAATTTTTGATGGTACGGGTCATTTTGGCATGTGGCAAAGTGAGATTCTAGACGCTTTCTTTTAGCAAGGTCTAGACATTGCCCTTGAAGAAAAAAACCAGATAATGTTGATGAGAAAGAATGAAAGAGATTTAATCGTTTGTCATGTGGTACAATTCGATCGTGCCTTTCTAGAGAGCAAAAGTATGCTTTCTCAAAAGAAACTTCTGCAAGTAAATTGATGAAGGCATTGGAGGAAAAATTCTTGAAAAAAAGCAGTCAGAACAAGCTCCATATGAAGAAAAGACTATTTCGTTTCAATTATGTTTCGGGTACCACATTAAATGATCACATCACAAGTTTTAATCAGTTAGTCGCTGATTTATTGAATATGAATGTGACATTTGAAGATGAAGATCTGGCTTTGATGTTGTTGGGATCCCTTCCTGAGGAGTTTGAGTTTTTTAAAATGACTCTACTTCATATGAAGGCTGCTGTGACTCTCAGTGAAGTTTGTGCTGCCTTGTATAGTTATGAACTGAGAAAAAAGGACAAGAAAGAAAGCACAAGTGGAGCTACAGAAGCTATAATAGTGAGAGGTCGGTTGGAAAGCCAGACTAAAGGAAAGAAAGGAAGATCGAAGTCGAGGCCCAAATTGGGCAAAGACGAATGTACCTTTTATCGAGAAAAAGGGCACTGGAAGAAAGATTGTCCTAAGCTGAAGTATAAGGGCAAATCTGATAAGGGAAAGGCTATTACAGATTCAAATGTAGCTGAGTATACTGATGAAGACTCAGATTTCTCACTTGCTGTTACATCGAAAACTAGCTCTTCTAGTGTATGGCTGCTTGATTTAGGCTGCAGTCAACATATGTGTCCCAATCGGGATTGGTTCTATGAATTTAGAGAACTAAAAGATGGAGTTGTTTATACAATAAATGATGTCTCTCTCACCACACATGGGATTGGTTCCATTCGTTTAAAAAACCATGATGGATCAATCAGAATCCTGAAAGATGTTCGTTATATGCCCAGTTTGTCAAAGAATCAAATTTTCTTAGGAGCTCTAGAAGAAAAGGGTTTTGAAGTATGAGCAAAAGGCCGAGTAATGAAGATAATCTCTGGTGTACTTATGGTGTTAAAGGGAATTCGAGAGAATAGTAGATTATACCACTACCAAGGTACTACTATTATTAGTACAGCAGCAGTGGCTTCTACTGATAAAAAGGAATTAGAAGCAACCAGGTTATGGCATATGCGCTTGGGGTGTAACACCCCATTTGCCCCCTAGAAGTTTGAGCCATGTTGTGCATGTGCATTGAGTGTGTTTTGTCATGTGATAAGGGTATTTTGGGCAAAATGCATGTTTTGAGGGTTTTGTTATTGTGTTGAGTTGCATTTGTGTGTGGATGCACACATGGTATTAGGATATGAGTAAGTGAGTGGTGCTTGTGTGTGTGTGCATACATGGTAGTAATGTGTGCTTTTTAGAGGTTAGCCTTGTGTGTATTGTGGTGTTTGGGTGTAGGGTGTGAATTACTAAGACCCACTAATCATAGGTTGCCATGTGGAAAGGAGAATAGTGGAGAATGCATTAGGGAGGAAAGAGAAAGAGAGAGCAGAAATTGAAATTGCTGCTCTCCCATTTTTCCCTTCCTCTCTTTCTTACATCTTCTTCTTCTTCCTCTTTCCCTTGCTCACCTTAGTTTTCTCCTTTTTGGTTGGATTATTGGTGGAACTTGGTAATTTTAAGGAGTTTATTGGGTAAGTTACTGCATTTCCATCTTTTTCTTCTTCTTCTTCTCCTTCTCCTTCTTTTCCAATTTCTGGTTTTGAGTTTGATCTATGTTGTTTGTGTGATTTATGGGTTTGGTTATTAGTTGAGCCTCCTTGTGATCCTAAAGGCAAGGAAAAGGCGAGAGAAAGTGGCACCAAGTGATTTGGAGCATAGGAGTTTCAGGTTTGGGAGTTATTGTGTTTAATGCATTTTATGGGTTTTGTATGTTTGGTTGAATTTTGGGAAAATCTAAGGTTTCTTGATGTTTATAATGGTTTATATGTTATGGGTTTTGATTTAGATGATTCATGAAGCTTTGAATGTGAGTTATTGAACCCAATTGTGCATTTGATTGAGATGATGAATGAATAGTGCTGAGATTTAAATTGTGTAAATTGATGTTGGTATTGGTATGATTTAATTGGAATTCTTGGCATAAATGTTGTATTTTATGTTGTTAATGATGTTTGGGTTCCTGGATGTGAGGTAAGTTGATGTTTGGGTTGAGTTGCAGTTGAGATTGAAGATTTGGGTGTTGTGGAAGTGAATTTTCTGCAGATTTTCCGTGCAAGAGCTGGAAATCACGACTCTATCGCGAGTGCGACATTATCACGAGCTCGCGACAGAGCCCGGTGAAAGTAGCTCTCTTATGTGTACACACTCAGCTACCGAGCGAGTGTGCATCTGCCGAGCAGCGTGCCTGGCTGTCGAGCCGACCAGCAAAGCCTCTGTCGCGAGCGCGACAGAGCGCTCGATTGTCGTGCTAATTTGGGCGATCCTCTGTCGCTACTCTTGAGTGTAAGCGCGACGGATCAGGCTGGCAGGTCACCGTCGCGAGCGCGATAGTGAGACGTGTTTGATCCTCTGCGAGATCACGAAGATTGCCGCTATCGCGACCTGGGGCAAGTTCGCCTCTGTCGCGAGGGCAACAGTTGTTGCGAGTGTGACACTTCCTGATTTCAAATTGAATTTTCTTTTGCACAATCGATGTTTAATTTCCGAATTTGTGATGCTTCTAAAATTATGCATGGATTTCTTTATGAATTATATGAATACGATTTGATGGTTTATGCATAACCTGCAAGAGTCAGTCTAGTGGATAGTTAGGCAAGCCTAATAGAGTCTTTAGCTGTAGCCCTCCATTCCGTTTGGACCCCAATTAGGTCCCCATTTGGATCCTCGCGATCCCTAAAAAGTTTTGTACCTTGTTTAAGGTCTCCTCTGTAAAATGTTTTGAATGTGATAAAATAAAATGGTTTTCGATTAGTACCCGTAAGGTACCGTTACTGTTCGATTCGTACCCGTAAGGTACCATCACTGTTTACTCGTTATCCAATATTGTAAGTCAGCAGGTGTTTGTTTGTTTTGCTTTGCTTCGATACGATATAAGAATGTGATATCTGAATGAGTATGATGATAAGTATGAGAAATTAGCTAACGTATATATGTATATGAATGTGTATATGAGCTTCCGAATGTTATATATATATATATGTGTGACTCAAGCATGATTATATATGTGATCCGATTATCCGCATATGTCATAGTGTATGTGTTTTGCTTTAGCGACCATTGTGAATGGCCGTCCACTCTTTTGTTAGCGTTATCGCTTAGCACGGTGTTTTACCCGTGCAGGTGCAGAAGGCATTGTTATTGGAGAGAGTCGCCGCTAGTCAAGCCAACACAGAGGGATTAGTGATAGGGCTTTGTTTTTGTAGTCTATTGATGATTCTTTTGTAATAGAACTCTCACTGTATCAACGTTTTTGTAAAGCTTCCGCTTGTATATTTTGGATATGTAATTATTTTGTTTTGGCATCTGATCAGAACATTATTGTAATGAATGTTGTTATATTAATGCATGATCATGATGATGTTTCTCAAAATTTTTAATTTCCACTGTATTTTTGTATGTTTTTTATGTATGAATGTTTGCTTGTATTGATCTGTTTGGTGTGACACCCCTGCTCCTATGGCATCTCACACCGATCCGGATGGGTTCACCTACATACGGGTAGGGGGTGTAACACCCCCTACGTCCCCGTTGGAAGGACGCCGGAGAGCGCTACCGACGCTCACTCACATACATGCACACATACACTATGCGGAAGCATACATTCACATATAATCACACATGCATAAATACGAGATAATTAAAAACTTACTTTGCGGGCAAAAGCTGGTCATGCATTAACTCACACACGCGTAGGCACTAAGCGGAAGTATAAGCACATGCATACCCCCATTCACTCATTCAATCAGCGGAAGCATAAAATGAACGATAAAACCGAGGAACAACTTTTAACATAAATATAATAACATTTAATTAGCCCAAATATTACATCCAGATCCTTACATATAATTACATATACATAAGACTACAGAAATACAAAATCCAAAATACAGAAGCTGACCAAAATACAAAACTTCTAAATCCTATGTGGCCGACCCTTGCAGATGCGCGACTCGAACCGAACCAAACCTGCCACCTACACGGGGAAAGAACCCGTGCCAAGTGATAACGCTTAATGGGGAGAACACACAAGAATATGGACGGCCATTCACAATGGTCGCCAAGGCATAACACATTCACCATCATAAATGCATAAAGTCCTAATAGATAGATATACATGTTTGCATAATATAGCCATGCATTCATATGATCAAAACCACATTCATATACTCATTACCGGGTTGCTACTCTCGCCATCAGATTCGTGCGGTTACCCTGTTCTTATAATCATATTAAAATAAATCGAAGCAGACAGAATACAATACAAGATACAAGTATCATCATGCAGAAACACATACAATCTCACATGCATATACTTACCGAGGTATCAGATATCAAAACTGCATCATGCTTAGCGACTCAACAGCTAAACATGCAGCCATCATACCAATAACCCAAACGTTAACTGAAAACCCATACACATGCAATAAGATTACCATGCAACAACGCACCCAACTATCATGCAAAATCACTATATATACAAACATACTTTTGTCATGCCATAAGACACATACACTAGCCAAAACCCAAGGGACAACGTCCAAACACCACACTTCCACTGCGCAGTTCTTTTACAGAAAAATATCATGCCATGAAACATAAACACATGACAACATGCCGAAGGTATTACGATAGCCGAGACCAAAGAAACATATAGCATAATATTAAATTCGTTACATTCGCTAGTTCAAAATCATATTCATACGCACACTAATTCACATATTAACCATAATAGTTAACAGCACAAAATCACATTAATATACATACAAATTGTCCATAGCATTCAGAAATTCTAGCTCACATTCATATACATATTAAATTATCCCATCACTATACGAAAGAGCAGTATACATATTTACGATGTACATATACAATGTACATGTTTGAGTCACATTATACCCGTTCAGAGATTCGTAATCACATTCGGATAAATAACTGATTCATATATCCAAAATCATGCTCATTCGGATATCACATTCTCATATTCACATCAGACAAAGCAAACAGAATACCTGCTGACTCACTTTAGTGGATAACGAGAGAATACGGTAGCGTACCTTACGAGTACGAATCGAAAAGCAACATCATTTTCCACATTCAAAAACATTTTACAAAAGGGACCTTAAACAAGATCTGTACACATTAAAGGGTTTGCAAGGAACCAAATAGGGACCTGATCAGGGTCCAAACGTCCAAAGGGCGCTGCAGCTATGGGGCTCTATTAGGCATGCCTAACTATCCACTAGACTGACTCTCGCAGGTCATGCATAAAACAATTCACGTTTCGAATCGCATAATGCATATATATATATATATATATATATATATATATATATATATATATATATATATATATATATATATATATATATATATATATATATATATATATATATATATATATATATATATATATATATATATATATATATATATATATATATATATATATATATATATATATATATATATATATATATATATTATCATGCATAAACCAGAGTACAATTTACACTTAAGCATAGCATAATATTCTCAGAGGAGGATCATGAGTACAGATATGCATAATACATTTCACATTTTAATATAACATGCTCATGATAAACAAACATGAAATTGGCATTCATAACTCACTCGTATTCAGATGGCAATATGCCATACCACCCACAATAACTAACATTAATAAATCACATCAAGCAACCTCACTTCACTTGATATCCTTTATATGTGTATAACTTAATCTCATCTCATAATTATGCTTACCTATTCATGTTACACATGCTCATACAGATTAAGGTATTAAAACCCTTAAATGTCATTTAACTTCACTAGATTCTATTCATACAATTACACCTCATTACTTCATTAGTTTGTATTAATCTTAATCCTATATTCATGTTTATTTTCCAAGTGATAACTATTCTTTTACTCATTTAATAGTCCTAAACATGCATCGGATAGATCCTAAAAAGTATACGGGTTCAATTCGGGAAGAAAAACACATAAAATGATCAAAACAGAAGAGGTCATGGTGGCAATGACTTTGGTTGTCACCGTGAGGTCCAAAAATAAGCATTCTGCCCTTTCTGGGCACTGGTCATGGTGGTAATAAATTGGTTGCCACCGTGACATACCAAAAATTTGCAAAACAGAAGCCATAATTCAGGACTGCTTCACTACTCTTTTTTGTTTAGCCTAAACCGACCTGTAAACAACATTTTTAAGCAAAACTTTCTTCTTAACATATGTTCCATAGGATGTTAAGTTTACAATGGGACAAATTTCATGTGATTTAAAATTATAAAACTTGAGTTATAGCCTTAACAAGCTATATTGTTCCAATGGACCCGCCAGATTAGAGACACCTCGATTTTTGCACATTTAAAGGGTCTTAGAGCAAGAAGTTGCTCATGGCTATTTCTATGTAATTTAGAGGTATACATCTTAGCTTTCTAATGCATCTATTTTCATTCAATTTAAAATCCTATAACTTGACTTATGATAAAAACAATCAACAAAAGTTTAACTAAGTTTGGACAGAGTTTCCTTTAGAAACTCCACATGCACAAATCATCCAATCTACCCAATCTATCACAACAAAATCAACACAAATATTGCATGAATACTTTAAAACAAAGAATAAAACATCAAAAATACAAAATACACAAATTTTTCCCAAACCTGGAATTGAAGATCCAAAATCCCTCTTCAAGCTTCAATCCTCAATCTTTTCCTTGCCCTTGAGCTTCCTCTTGCCACCCAAAGCTTGCACAAACCAAAACCCAGAAAATTACTCTTAATCCAAACCCTAACTCAAATAAAACCAAAAGAAGAAGAAAAGGATGAATCCAAACACCCAAACTCAGGAAACCCTAAATGCCACACTTACTTCTTCAATCTTGCTCCAAAAACTCAATCAAAACACCCCTTAGTAAGCACAAACTCGAGCCAAAAAGGAAAGCAAGGAGGAAGATCAGAAAATGAAGAAAGGAAGAAGAAGAGAAAACGTGAGAGGGAGGAGAAGGGGAATGCAGATTTTCCTGTGTTCCCTCTCTCTCTCTTCTCTCTTTTCTTTCTTTCACATTTAATGCCCACCAACTAAGTCCACTTGGCAAGCTATCATTGGACCAATAATTCCACTATCTTGACTTTCATGCACCAAGGCACCATACACATACATACACCACATAATTACTTAAGTAGTTATTTAATGCCTTGGTACAATACTAACACTGCACTAGATACTTCCTCCACTTAGCATATTAGATTAATTATTGCACTAAATTCCTTAATGTCCAATATTCTCATGCGTAAATTACCGAATTACCCTTGAAATCCTGACTTGGCATGCACATTCCGACTAGGCCCGATGTGGGGTGTGACAGGGGGTGTTACAGGTTTTGGTATCAGAGCCTAGGTTTAGGCGTTTCTGGGTGATGTTGTGTATAGATGCGTACATATGTCTAGGACTGTGTTGGCTGATGTTGTTGTCTTTGTCTTTCTTTTAGATGGATTTTGATTCTGTTCGAGGGTCGCTTGAGGGATCAGCCGAAAGCATGAATCCCCAAGCTGTTGATCCTTCTGTTTTTGTATCAGCTCCACCTGCTAGGGTACAGCCCGAGGCTGCAGCCATACCCTTCGAGGTGATGCTTAAGATATCTCAGGACATGGCTCGAGTCTTGGAGAGAGTGACAGCCCCTAAGGCCCCGATTGAGAGTATTAGAAGAGCTAGTGCTGAGGATTTTTATGAGACCGGTTTGGATGAGTTGGAGTATGCTGAGAAGTGGTTAGATAAGGTGAAGCGTACTCTAAGGGAGGTCCAGTGTCCTCCTAATCAGCGAGTGGAGTGTGCAGTGGCATTGCTCCAAGGATCTACTTTTGACTAGTGGGAGTTGTTCTGTAGGCATCCCCAATTGCCTAACCCGGTTTCTTGGGAGTTCTTTGAGAGGGAGTTCACAAATAAGTATGTAACTCAGACCTACAGGGATACGAAGTGGCCGCAGTTCTTGAGTTTGAAGCAGCGAGCCATGACAGTATCTGAATTTGAGAAAGAGTTCAACCGTTTGGCGAAGTATGCACCCGAAGGTATTTTGACAGAGGAGTTCAGGTGTAGGCATTTTGAGGCCGGATTGAATGAGACGCTGCGGGAGATATTGATTTCTTTGATGAGTACTCTAGGAGTTGGGTACTACCAGATTGTGCAATCTACAGTACGGGCTGAGAGGTCCGAATCGATTTTGAGAGAGAGGGCTCTGCGGAGGAACCCCTCTCGTGGAGGTTCATCTTCTTCATCCTCGGGTAAGAGGTCGAGGAACCCGCAAGATGAGTCATTTGCAGGCCCGACTACGAGAGGTAGAAGATAGGGTTCAGCTATGGTATCTGGGTCTGGCAGAGGTAATTTGGGTGGAAGGATTGAGTTGTTACCGGAATGTTCTCATTGCAGCAAGCGTCACAGGGGTGAGTGTAGGTGGCTCACAGGTGGGTGTTTCCGTTGTGGGAGCACCGAGCATTTCTTAGCCAATTTTCTGAGGGGGAATGATGTTTTCGGTGACCAGAGAGAGCCCAGTAGGGTTGGTTTGAATGCTTCGTAAACCAGCCATGGTAGGGGCCGAGGTTGAGGTTGAGGCGGTCGACCTAGAGAAGGAGCTGCATCAAAGTCAGTTGAGCGTCCCTTGACAGTGCCAGCTAGAGCCTATGCAGTGAGAGCTCGGGAGGAACAGGATGCTCCAGATGTGATTGCCGGTAAGTTTCTACTCCATGATACTGAATTCTATGCTCTAATTGACCCTGGTTCCACACACTCATATTTGTGCACAGATAAGTTATTTGATAAGTTGCATGTTGTAGATCAGTTGGATTATGAGATTTGTGTGACCAGTCCTTTAAGTCATAATGTCAATGTGAGTAGGGTGTATAAGAATTATCCCCTGTTGGTTGAGGGAGTTGAGTTTCCAGCAGATTTGATTGAGTTGCCATTCAGAGAGTTTGATCTGATTTTGGGTATGGACTGGTTGGGTAAGCATCGGGCAGTGGTTGATTGTCATGGGAAGATGGTTGTTCTTCGGGATAGAAACCAGTCTCCTGTGGTTGTCAAAGGCTTGGGTGCTAGTTCTTTGAGCAATGTGATTTCCACAATGCAAGCTAAGAGATTCATTAGGAAGGGTTGTGAGGCTTTTCTGGCAGTGATATTGGATTCTAAGCGGGATCAAGTTAGAATTGAGGACATCCCAGTTGTTCGAGAGTTTGGAGATGTTTTTCCAAGCGAGTTGCCTGGTTTACCTCCTGAGAGAGAAGTGGAGTTGTTCATAGAGATAATGCCGAGTACTTTACCTATTTCAAAAGCGCCTTATCGGATGGCTCCTGTAGAGTTGAGAGAACTCAAAACTCAGCTACAAGAGTTATTGGATAAGGGGTTTATCAGACCCAGCATATCTCCATGGGGAGCTCCGGTTTTGTTTGTTAAGAAGAAGGATGGTTCTATGAGAATGTGTATCGACTATAGGCAGATCAACAAGGTCACAGTGAAGAATAAGTATCCTTTGCCTAGAGTTGAGGATTTGTTTGATCAGCTTAGAGGTGCAGGAGTCTTTTCGAAGATTGATCTTCGGTCGGGTTATTACCAGCTTCGAGTTCAGGATCCTGATGTAGTTAAGACTGCATTTTGGACTAGGTATGGCCATTATGAGTTTTTAGTGATGCCATTTGGTTTAACCAATGCACCTGCGGCTTTCATGGATTTGATGAACTGAGTATTTAGGCCATATCTTGATCGATTTGTAGTGGTGTTTATAGATGATATCTTGGTTTACTCGAAGAATGAGAGTGAGCATGAGGAGCATTTCTGGTTAGTTTTGCAAGTGTTGAGAGAGCATCAGTTATTTGCGAAGCTCAGTAAGTGCGACTTCTGGCTTCGGGAAGTGTCTTTCTTGGGGCATATTGTTTCGGCTAAGGGTATTCAAGTTGATCCGTCTAAGATTGAGGCGATTGTTAATTGGAAAGCGCTTAGGAATGTTCCATAAGTGAGGATTTTTCTAGGTTTGGCAGGCTATTATCGTCGGTTTGTGAAGGGTTTTTCAGTCATTGCTGCTCCGATGACGAAGTTGCTCAGGAAAGGGATCAGACTTTAGTGGTCGGATAAGTGTCAAGCTTATTTTGAGAAGTTGAAGAGGTTGCTAGTTGAAGCTCCTGTACTTACTCAACCCATCTCGGGTAAAGAGTTTGTGATGTACAGCGATGCTTCCGGTGTTGGGCTTAGTTGTGTGTTGATGCAAGAGGGGAAAGTTGTGGCTTATGCTTCCCGTCAGTTGAAGCCGCATGATAGGAACTATCCGACGCACGATTTGGAGTTGGCGGCCATGATCTTTGCCTTGAAGATTTGGCGTCATTATCTGTATGGGGAGAAGTGTAGGATCTTCACGGATCATAAGAGCTTGAAGCATCTCCTCACGCAGAAAGAGTTGAACACGAGGCAATGCCGATGGCTAGAGTTGTTCAAGGACTATGATTGTATAGTGGATTACCATCCTGGTAAGGCCAATGTAGTGGTAGATGCTTTGAGTTGGAAGTCGATTTCAGCTTTGTTCTTGAGGCGGTTCAGTTGGAGATTCGATTCGGATGGGGCTTTGGTTGCCCAATTGAGAGTGAAGCCGACCTTGAGGCAGTTGATAGTGGATGCTCAGAAGGAAGATGAGAGATTGCAGCGGTTTTTCAAGAGGTTAGATCTGGTAAACAGTCAGAGTTCTCGATTTTGGATGGGGTGCTTATGTATAGGAATCGTTTATGTGTGGCCAAGCATAATGAGTTAAGGAAGCAGCTTTTGAGTGAGGCACACTCTACAGTTTTCACTATGCATCCCGGTAGTGACAAGATGTATCGGGACATGAAGCAGTTCAATTAGTGGTCTGGTATGAAGAGAGATATTGTGAATTTCGTGGCTAAGTGTTTGACTTGTCAGCAGGTAAAGGCTGAGCATCAAGTTCCTTCGGGATTGCTCACACCTTTATCCATTCCTGAGTGGAAATGGGACGATATTGCCATGGATTTTGTGTCTGGTTTGCCATTAACTCAGAGGAAGCATGACTCGGTTTGGGTGATAGTGGATCGGCTTACGAAGTCAGCTCAGTTTCTACCGGTTATGGTGGATTACCCGATGGATAAGTTGGCCAGTATCTATGTGGATGAAGTTCAGATTGCACAGAGTACCGTTATCTATAGTGTCAGATGGGGATCCAAGGTTCACATCTAAGTTTTGGAAAGAACTACAGAGAGCTTTGGGTACAAAGTTGAATTTCAGTACGGCATTTCATCCTCAGACCGATGGTCAGTCAGAGCGGGTTATATAGATCTTGGAGGATATGTTGCGGGCTTGTGCATTGGATTTTTCGGGTAGTTTGGACAGATATCACTACAAAAAAAAAGCTAATTAGCGACGGACAATTCCGTCGCTAAAATTAGATTTTTAGTCGCTAATTACTTTTAGCGACTCCGCGACTAATAGTCGCTATTGGCGCCGTCGCAAGGAATTTGCGACTAAACATGTAACCGTCGCTAAAAATAGCGACGGAAATTTCCGTCGCTAAAAATAAAATATCCGTCGCTAAATTAATCCTTAAATAGTCGTCATAAAGATTTAAAAAAATATTAGCGACGGAAAATTCATCGTTATTCCGTCGCTAAAAATATTACATTTTTTTATTAATTTGAATTCAATTTTTTTATTATTATTTTGATTTTAATTTTTTATTAATATTATTAGATCCAAAATTTAATTTATGTAAATAATAATTATACAATATTATTAATAATACTATTAATTTAAAAAATATAATATCATTGACTCAAAATACCAAAATTTTATTTAATAAAATAAATTAAAAATTAATTTACATATAATTAAAACCATGTTAAATAATACACTCATGTCCACAATTATAAAATATTTAAAAATTACAACAAAAAAATATTATAAAATCTTGAAGCATCCACGGAACGCCACCATCTTGAATTTTTAATTATTTCACGAACCACCTAATTTATAAATTATGAGAAAAATATAATTAAAATTAACAACAAATAGCAAATAAAATAAAATTAAAGCAATAAATCAAATTTAACCGTAATAATAGGTAACACTATCTAATAAGTTGCTAAAAAGTCTCATATCATGTTGAGAAGCTCTAGTACATCTAATAAGTATCCAAGCAAGTATTGAGCCAATAATAAATATGATAAGTTGCCAATAATAAATATGTGCATTGCATAGTAAAAAAGACCACTGATTACCTATATATCAGCACCTAAAATAAGCTTTGCACTCAATTTATTAAAATCAACAAGTCCAATCTCCACTTAAAAGTGGCCAAATAAAGAGCCTAAGCCGAAGAAAGGCCTTTAAAGAGCCCCTCTCTCTTCATTTGCTCAATCTCCACATTCTTCTTTTTTTATTTATTTATTCATGGATAGCTTCACAAACATTGTTATTTACTGTATGTAATTTTATAAGGCACTATTTACTGTATCTAAAAATCTTGCATTCTATTATTTTCTTCAATCATTAGATTTTGAATCATATAACTATTAGTAGTTCAATAGATTTTAGTATTGCTATATAGTTCAGAACTGTTCAAAAAGGTCATTAATTGCTGAAATTCTATTAAAAAACAATATATATATATATATATATATATATATATATATATATATATAAAATTAAAAAATAGTTTCTGGAAAGAGAGATTGAAAGTTTGTCTGAGAAAGATATTATTCTAAAAAGCAACAAATGTCGCCATCGTAAGTACTAGTAACAGAGTTTGGGAAGAACATCAAGCAATAGAAGACCTTTCCTACTGATTTCAAGAGATTGGCCAGTAACAAGACACAACTTGCCAAAATAATTTACAACCTCAACTTGCATTTCCAAAGTAAAGGTTTAGGTACCTTTATACTGAGATCATTATGGCGTGAATATGAAATGTGAAGTTTGCAAAACCCTCCGTCATAGATGCAGTGTCCTTCCAATGCTTCTTTGGCAACAACAGCAGTTTGAACATCTGCAATAAAAAGAACAATCAGCACACCAATGTATATTCACAAGTAAAATGGATTTAAATTCCATATTCCTTGATGCAGCCAAATGATCATCTTACGCAACACTCTGGAGTATAGATCTCTATAAATATTCATTAACAAAGACAGTGATGTTGACTTTCGACAATAAATTGAAAGCTCTCAAAATGCCGGCTGCAAAAACCATGCCTCCAGCAGACAATAAATGGAACAATAGTACTAACATTTTAGTGTAAATTAATACTTGCCACCAAACAATTGTAAATACTGGCCAGCTTGTTCTCCTGTAATTATTCTCCATGACAATAAATAATACATTATTGTTTAACTAGTTAAATTATTCTCCATGACAGTAAATAATACACTTATAACTTAACAAATAATTAAATTTAAATATGCAAAGTTTAACTAGTTAACTATCTCACAACTGCTTTAGAAGTTCAATTAAACTGCAAAGTTACTAAAAGTTACAAGTATATCAAAAAGTATATCGAGTTAGTGCATTCTAAATCTATCCCTAACTCAAACAATCAATCGTTTTATTTTAGGAAGCAAAACATGTGCACAGAGACAGAGGGCAGTTTCAAAATATGCAAGCTGAAGTTATAAAATTCACTATTTTGGCTTCACATACTCCAGAAGTAATATGGAAGCAAGCAAAGATATATTTCTCTATAAAGATATAAGATAGACCTGATATTACATATGCACATAATTCACCAGATATGCCAACATATTCTCATTCAATTTCCTGATTGCTGATGATAAAACTTCATAAACCAAGACCACAAAAAAAGGATACCAATATCCTAACTAAATTATCTAATAA
This sequence comes from Excoecaria cochinchinensis, assembly GCA_947683425.1. Lineage (NCBI taxonomy): Eukaryota > Viridiplantae > Streptophyta > Magnoliopsida > Malpighiales > Euphorbiaceae > Excoecaria > Excoecaria cochinchinensis. The sequence goes on from CANTUQ010000009.1 coordinate 8,902,484, forward strand.
CATCTTGACATAATATTCTCAGAAATGAAAACCACCTGTATTATTTGCAGATTCCTTCTCCTTCTGTCTAAATTATCCCGTATACCTTTCTATGTCTGATTAATTACTCATTTTGAAGTTGTCGTTACATCAAACAACAATTAAGATCCTATAAACGCAATATAAATTAATGAAAGCATTCCAATATAGTAATTTGCAACAGCTAAGACTAATAAATTGACATTCAATTAGAAATTTCCAGTTGCTAAGGCCAACCGGAAATTCTAACACGCCACGGAATTTGCATACTATGCCACACAATGGGACCCAGAAAATGCAGGACCATCCTTAGAAGGTTGCTGTAACTTGATTATTTCACTTAAAAATAAAAAATCTAACCTATTTTAAACTTAAAACATCAAATTCCTAAAATTAGAATTTCAAATCCCTAACTCAAAATCTGTCCTTAATTATTTTTACTCAAACTATCAAATTTTGAGTTAAAATTACTCACTTTAAGGGGTTGGTGGTGCAACTGGCGGCCGACGACAAGGAGGAGGAGAAGGAGGCATCGGGTGGGGCTGAAACCCGACTACAAACGCTTGAGAAGAAAGGCAGAAGTTGCTGCCGTCGCGCATGGAAGAGGGGAAAGAGAGTAGGGCGACGCCGACGGCTGATAGTGGGGGAGAAGGGGCTGAACGGAGGGGAGTGACGGGGAAGGGAGGAGCAGATCGTGGGAAGGGGGGCAGCTGGAAATGGGGGTCGGGACCAGGGAGAAGGAAAAGAAAGAAATAGGGAAAAGAAGGGAAGGTAGAGAAAATATATTGGCTTAAAACGACGTAGTTTTAATCAAAATTATAATTTATTTTACCGACAAAATAGCGACGGATTTTTCCGTCGCTAACTTATCATTTTAATTTCCAGAATATATTTTCTTAGTAAAAGAATTGAAAATTTTTAGCGACAGATATATCCGTCGCTAATCCGTCACTAATTTAAGTTTTTTTTAGCGACAAGAACTGTAGTCGCTAAATCCGTCGCAAATAAATTATTTTCAAATTTAGCGACTGAAATTGCAGTCGCTATTTTAGCGACTGATTTTTTAGTCGCTAAATTAGTCGCAAAATTTTGCGACTGATTTTTAGTCGCTAAATTAGTCGCAAAATAAAGCGCGATAATTTGCCGCCAAATTTTAGCGACTATTTTTGTTTTCAGTCGCTAAATTAGTCGCAAAAAAATAAAAAATGTCATTTAGCGACTAAATGTTAAAACAGTCGCTAATTAGTCGCTAATTAGCGACTAAAATATTTTAGTCGCTAATTTTAATTTTTTTTGTAGTGTATGTACAGCTTATGGAGTTTGCCTACAACAATAGTTATCAGGTGAGCATCGATATGTCACCGTATGAGGCTTTGTATGATTACTAGTGTAGGACTCCGCTATATTGGATAGAGTTATCCGAGCGTTCAGTTATTGGGCTAGAGTTAGTTAGGGATACAGAGGAAAAGATCAGAGTTGTACAGCGGAATCTGAAGGCGGCTAAAGATCGGCAGAAGTCCTATGCTAACCTTAAGAGGAAAGATGTTTAGTTTGAGGTCGGGGATAAAGTTTTCCTTAAGGTTTCACCTTGGAGGAAAGTGCTTCGATTTGGCAAGAAAGGTAAGCTTAGTCCTCGATTTATTGGACCATATGAGGTGTTAACTAAGGTTGGTCCGGTAGCCTATAGGTTGGCTTTACCGATAGAGTTGGTGAAGTTGCACGATGTATTTCATGTTTCTACGCTCCGTCGATATAGATCGGATCCATCACATGTATTATTGGTTCAAGATGTGCAAGTACAGCCAGATTTCTCATATGATGAGGAACCGAAGGCTATTTTAGCTCGGGAAGTAAAACAGTTGAGGAATAAGCAAGTTCCTTTGGTCAAAGTGTTATGGAATCATCATGGGGTAGAAGATGCGACTTGGGAACCGGAGGCGACTATGAGGACTCAGTATCCACAGCTATTCAGTGCAGGTGAGAATTTCGAGGACGAAATTCTTATTAGTAGGGGAGAATTGTAACACCCCATTTGCCCCCAAGAAGTTTGAGCCATGTTGTGCATGTGCATTGAGTGTGATTTGTCATGTGATAAGGGTATTTTGGGCAAAATGCATGTTTTGAGGGTTTTGTTATTGTGTTGAGTTGCATTTGTGTGTGGGTGCACACATGGTATTAGGATGTGAGTAAGTGAGTGGTGCTTGTGTGTGTGTGCATACATGGTAGTAATATGTGCTTTTTAGATGTTAGCCTTGTGTGTATTGTGGTGTTTGGGTGTAGGGTGTGAATTACTAAGACCCACTAATCATATGTTGCCATGTGGAAAGGAGAATAGTGGAGAATGCATTAGGGAGGAAAGAGAAAGAGAGAGCAGAAATTGAAATTGCTGCTCTCTCATTTTTCCCTTCCTCTCTCTCTTACATCTTCTTCTTCTTCCTCCTCTTTCCCTTGCTCACCTTGGTTTCCTTCTTTTTTGTTAGATTATTGGTGGATCTTGGTAATTTTAAGGAGTTTATTGGGTAAGTTGCTGCATTTCCATCTTTTTCTTCTTCTTTTTCTCCTTCTTTTCCCATTTCTAATTTTGAGTTTGATATAGGGTTTGTTGTTTGTGTGATTTATGGGTTTGGTTGTTAGTTGAGCCTCCTTGCAATCCTAAAGGCAAGGAGAAGGTGGGAGGAAGTGGCACCAAGTGATTTGGAGCATAGGAGTTTTACGTTTGGGAGTTATTGTTTTTAATGCATTTTATGGGTTTTATATCTTTGGTTGAGTTTTGGGCAAATCTAAGGTTTCTTGATGTTTATAATGGTTTATATCTTATGGGTTTTGATTTAGATGATTCATGAAGCTTTGAATGTGAGTTATTGAACCCAATTGTGAATTTGATTGAGATGATGAATGAATAGTGCTGAGATTTAAATTGTGTAAATTGATGTTGGTATTGGCATGATTTAATTGGAATTCTTGGCATAAATGTTGTATTTTATGTTGTTAATGATGTTTGGGTTGGTGGATGTGAGGTAAGTTGATGTTTGGGTTGAGTTGTAGTAGAGATTGAAGATTTGGGTGTGTGGAAGTGAATTTTCTACAAATTTTCCGTGCAAGAGTTGGAAATCATGACTCTGTCGCGAGCGCGACATTGTCGCGAGCTCATGACAGAGTCCGATGAAAGAAGCTCTCGCACGCGTCCGCTCTCAGCTGCCGAGCGAGTGTACATCTGTCGAGCAGCATGCTTGGCTGTCGAGCCGAGCAGCAGAGCCTCTATCGCGAGCGCGACAGAGCGCTCGGCTGCCGTGCTAATTTGGACGATCCTCTGTCGCGAGCGCGCTCTTAAGCATGAGCGCAATGGATCGGGCTGGAAGCTCACTATCGCGAGCGCGACAGTGAGACGTGTTTGATCTTTCGCGAGATCTCGAAGATTACCGCGATCGCGACCTGGGGCAAGTTCGCCTCTATCGCAAGGGTGATAGTTGTCACGAGCGTGACACTTCCTGATTTCAAATTGAATTTTCTTTTGCACTATCGATGTTTAATTTTCGAATTTGTGATGCTTCTAAAATTATGCATGGATTTCTTTATGAATTATATGAATACGATTTGATGGTTTATGCATAACCTGCAAGAGTTAGTCTAGTGGATAGTTAGGCATGCCTAATAGAGTCTCTTAGTTGCAGCCCTCCGTTCCGTTTGGCCCCCGATTAGGTCCCCGTTTGGATCCTCGCGATCCCTGAAAAGTTTTGGACCTTGTTTAAGGTCCCCTCTATAAAATGTTTTGAATGTGATAAAATAAAATGGTTTTCAATTCGGACCTGTAAGGTACCGTCACTGTTCAATTCATACCCATAAGGTACCGTCACTATTTACTCATTATCCACTATTGTGAGTCAGCAGGTGTTCATTTGTTTTGCTTTGCTTCGATATGATATAAGAATGTGATATCTGAATGAGTATGATGATAAGTATGAGAAATTAGCTAAAGTATATATGTATATGAATGTGTATATAAGCTTCCGAATGTTATATATATATATATATATGTGACTCAAGCATGATTATATATGTGATCCGATTATCCACATATGTCATAGTGTATGTGTTTTGCTTTGGCGACCATTATGAATGGCCGTCCACTCTTTTGTTGTGTGTTTTCTCCACTAAGCGTTATCACATAGCATGGTGTTTTACCCGTGCAGGTGCGAAAGGCGTTATTGCTGGGGAGAGTCGCTGCTAGTCAAGCCAACACAGAGGGATTAGTGATAGGGCTTTCTTTTTGTAGTCTGTTGATAATTCTTTTGTAATAGAACTCTCACTGTATTAACGTTTTTGTAAAGCTTCTGCTTGTATATTTTGGATATGCAATTATTTTGTTTTGGCATCTGATCAGAACATTATTGTAATGAATGTTGTTATATTAATGCATGATCATGATGATGTTTCTCAAAAGTTTTAATTTTCGCTGTATTTTCGTATGTTTTTTATGTATGAATGTTTGCTTGTATCGATCTGTTTGGTGTGACACCCCTGCTCCTAGGGCATCTCGCACCGGTCCGGATGTGTTCGCCTACGTATGGGTAGTGGGTGTTACATGGCGTATGCAGGTGAAAAATCCTTGAATCTCCTGGTGAAACAAGGATTGTTGAAAAGAGTTCAGACTTGCAAATTGAATTTTTGCGAGCACTGTGTCAAAGGGAAAAAGACAAGGGTGAAATTTGGAACCGCAATCCACGATACCAAGGGTATTTTGGACTATGTTCATTCTGATGTGTGGGGACCATCTGTAATGCGCGCCGAACCTGGCAAAGGCCCTCTTTCAGCCCGCCTTCTGGGACTCGAGGGATTGGTTTGTGTCTTTTTGATATTGGGCATCGTGAGTCATTTTGGATGCCTCCTTCCCAATAGAACATTGGAAAGGATCATCTAGACTCACAACGCCTTTAGGCACCTTTGAGGTATTTTGGATTCGCCACCCAATTTACAAGAAATTGGGAAAGGTCTCTAACCTCTATTGGTCTAAACCAGAGAAATGACATAAGTTTATAAATGAGTTTTTTAAGAAATCAAAATTCCATCTCTCATCTCGCGCGATTGTGCATTGAATTTAAAGCGCATTTGCAAGCATATTGAAAGCGATAAAATAAAGCGATAAATAAATAAATAAATTACAAAAATAAAAAAATGGGACAGAACAATTCCCCAAAAATGAATAAAAGATGGGACAGAACAATCTCCCAAAATAAAATAAGAAGGCATAAATAATAAAACTTGCCCCAAAATTAATTACAAGGGCCTAAAAAAAGAAAAAAACACATTCAAAATAAATAATTAAAGATGTATCATACATAAATCGGGTCATTCATTACATTTTAGGAATATTGGTTCCTTTTAACTTAAATAATTAGAGAACTATTTTTTGGGTATTGATTGAGAAAAAAACCGGGATGAGTGATCCCATTTTATGACAATTTAGTTCTCCATTTGAAAGTGAGATTTAATTGATTAAAATAAGACATTGGTCCATTTTATTAAGAAAAATTCCAAGTTATTAATTATTATAAAAAAACATGATTTTCTATAATACGAATAAATATAAAATACATTTTACATACAACATATAAAAATAATAATAAAAGGAAATACAACAATTAAAAGAAAATGCAAACCCTAGATTGAAGGTCTTTGGTTTCCCGATTCTCCGTCTCGTGCACAAATATGACTCGCAAAAATAAATAAATTTGAGACAACAAAACAAAAATAAAAAAAATATTAATAAAGTAAATTAAACAATTAATGAACAAATAAATTAATTGAATAAAATAATTAATTAAAACGATTAATAGATCAATCAAATAATAATCAGTCAAACTAATTAAATATAAATAATTAAGTAAGTGGGAATAAATAAAGACAAAGTAGATTAAATTAAATTCATATTAATTACACTAATCAAAGAACAACAGCAACCAAATACACAAATGAATCAACAACCAATAATGACATTTAACAATTATTAATAGAGATTAATTAGGCAAAAACAAGTGAATTGAGAATACAAGATAAAAACAAAGCAATTCATATTATGTTATATACATTATGCTCAGACGATCAGACAAAATAGGGGAGCAAAAAAAATGAAAGGGGGAAAAGATCGGGCATGCACGACTCGTGAATGGATTGCACGAGTCGTGCAATGCATTCATGACTCGTGAATGTATTGCATAAGTCGTGCAATGCATGCACGATTCGTGCAATCTGATCGGGGAAAACGCGACGCGACTGAGCGGGCAAAAATCAAGACGCCGTCTAATCGGGGAACTAGTAATAAAATCTAACCGGGAGATTAAGATCCGATCAGGAAATAAAGAAAAAGTACAGAAAACGGCTCAATTGGAAAGGAAAAGGAAGAGAAAGCAAGAACACGACTCGATTAGGGAAGTCACGACTCGTGAAGAACGAAGACACAAATAGACAACGTAAAACAGGGACCAACAGAGGACTAATATCAAGCTATCAAACAATAAGACATCACCAAAACATGCATAGCAAAACAACAAAACATGCTTATTTAATTATATCAGCAACAAACATGTGATAAACAAGTTAATAAGATCAAATAAGAAATATATATACAATATGTACAATAAACAGAATTAACTAGCACAGCAAAACGAAGAAAAGAAATAAGAAAGAAGAAGAAGAAAGAAAGAAAAGAAATAGAGAAATGGCTATTTAGTATTTACCCTCAAAATGATATTTGATCTGCAGATGATGAAGTTCTGATTTCCTTTTTGATTTTCTTGAAAAGAAGATTAAAGCAGAGCCTAAAAAGCTTTTGGTGAAAGTTTACGTTGAGAAGAAAACAAAACGTGATTGAATCCCCAAACACCAGGAACGGATTTCTTGGATTTAAGAGACAATCTCAGAAGCTATTTGAGAACGAGAATTATTTTCTTGCTCTCAAAGTTTTCTTTTCTCTCTGTGTTTTTCTTTCTGGGTTTTTTGGTGCTTTCAAAAACCATCTCCCTCTGTTTCTTCACTTTTTCTTTTTATATCTCAGAGAAGGTTAGGTTGTTTCCCACCAAATCAGTCATAAACCCATGCTTTCAAGCAAATCCCTTTGAAAAAAGGAAGAGAGACGTTGAGGGGAAGAGAAGCGCATGAGGCAGCCTCTCACCCGAGAGATGGGCCTTATGTAGTGAGGCTGCATCTCACCAACTTGAGATGGGCCTCACAAACGTGAGGCTTCATCTCACATGGGTGAGATGGGCCTTACTGCACAGGGCCCCCAAAACCTTTCCTTTTCTTTTTTTTTTAACATTTAAAACGGAAAAAAACATTTTTCTTTTTCGAGGAAATTTTCACTTCTATTTGTCCTTTTACCCATAAACAGGCATTATTTTCGTCATTGGGTAACTTCGGTTTGAGCTGCCTCAGGACCCGATGTCTACAGTTGCCCCCAGTTTTGGGGAACGTAGTGCCTGGGTGCCTAAGTGAGCCAAAACTCAAAGAAAGAAGGAAGAAGCGCGTACCTGAGGCAGCTATCTTTTTGGACTGGGTGGTGTGCCGAGTCTGCTCCAGACTTACAAAACGCAGGGTTATTCTTCTGAACTACACCAAGCCCATTCTAGGCTTACAAAGTGCGGGAGGTGCTCTTCTTCGCTGTACCGAGCCCGTTCTAGGCTTACAAAGTGCGATAGGTGCTCTTCTGAGCTGCACCGAGCCCATTCTAGGCTTACAAAGTGCGGGGTTGCTCTTCTGAGCTGCGAAGTGATAATGCCGTGGTCATGCTAACCCTCCGTGGAGTGGTAGTGTCGCCATCGTGCTAACCCTCCGTGATTTGAAGTGGTAGTGTCGTGGTCGTGCTAACCTTCCGTAGAATGGTTGTGCCGCCATCGTGCTAACCCTCCGTGATTTGAAGTGATAATGCCGTGGTTGTACTAACCTTCCGTAGAATGGTAGTGCCACCATCATGCTAAACCTCCGTGATTTGAAGTGGTAGTGTCGTGGTCGTGCTAACCTTCCGTAGAATGGTAGTGCCGCCATCGTGCTAACCCTCCGTAAGATTTTGAAGTGGTGCCCTCTATGAGCCCTTTGATTGATTGCCCCTTGAGAGGTCTTTGGTTGATTCTTAGATTGATGTTTGAATTGATGTGTGGATTGATGTCGTCACTCGCCTTTTGTCGGTGTCCGCATCGAATCTCTCTTACTGCAACATTGAAAAACCGAATATGCAGGAAAAAAATAGTGAGCATGCACGTGAAATGCAAAAATGCAGGATAAGAATTCATCTAAGTGGACTCAAAGATGACAGCCGGTCTGGCTGCAATTTGCAATTGGATCGATGCCTTTTGAAGCTGCTTTTGCATTTTATACCTTGGGGATCATGAGGTTCTCTTCTGATACCTGTAGTCATTTTTTGAAGGTAGTGCGTCCCTTATGGATTTTCACACTAGCTTTTCTTGGAGAGAAATGCACCCTTTCGGATTTTCACATAACCCTGTACCTTATTTTTTTTGCCTGGAATGGACCCAACCCAATCCAACGGCTTTTATTCAATTCATTTTTTTTTAGATTATAAAGAAGGTTGAAGCTGTTGCCAAAATTCTTTCAGGTGCGATCGGCATGCACTTATGTCTTGGATCATGGTTGCTTAAACTTGGTTCTTATCATGAAGGCACTGTAGGATTGGTTTCATAGTTGATAACGGGATGAATGGGCTAAAAGACACGAGTGATGAGAGTGGCAGAGGGTAGATAGTAACAATGTGCTAGACAACTTTGGGTATGCAAAATGAACTGCTCTGATCATATCAACATATTATGGCGTAAATGCACATGTTTTAGTTTGATTTTATTACACATGTTCATTATTTGTCATTAATCTCAAAAATACAAAACCTCATCTAATCTCGGGATGGATTTTGAAAACATCAAATTCCTGTTATCAATCTGCCCTCACTGATTTTTATGATTGAAAATTTTCTCTCAGCTCTTATTTTTTCTTCATTGAACGCGGATTCTAGATGCAACATTGGGGATGAGACTTAACTCGAAGGCATGAACGCACTCGTGGCTCCCCCGCTTGAAGTTCAAGAAACACCATATGCCTCTTCCTACGTACCAAACCTTATTAAAAGGTCATCTCTACTAATTGGATAAGGCTGAACCAAGAATCAAAAGGTCTTGCCTTGGTTGTAACGTTAGGCTTAGGTAGATGGCTGTCAAAGAAGGATCAGGTCGCTAGAGAAAAATGGCCGCACTATTTACTCGACAGATGGGTGAACCATTCTCAACTCAGTTGCATATACAAAAGGTATTCTTTAATTTGGGCTCGGTAACATTCTAGCTCATCAAGATCAGAATAATAATTAAAAAGGTAATCGTTGAAACTCGTCAAGTGGTTATTATCTCGAGCTCTATTTCTTTTTTTTCTTTTTTTTTTTTTTTTTACCATGCCAAGTTTGTGAATAATTAAACCCTCCCTATGTGTAAACTTATCCTTGTCTGGGCAATTTTTGATAACCCAAAGAATTGTCAATAATGTACATCCGTTCTTACTAGAGTGGCCATTTTCCTAAGGGGAGGTAAAAATTATTTTAGGCGTAGGGTAGTTTCAACATGTGTAACAACAAAATCGGTACGCATTTAGCATACCAGTATAATGGCTCAACGGGCTAGCAAACGATAAATAAACGAGGGTAGGAAATGGTCATTTAGAGAGCTATACAAAGAAATGGTTACCTAAATCATTTTCTAGGTCCCGTCTTATCCAAGGATTGCTTTGATGGGTAATCAGAAAGGTTCTAGTGCTCTTAGTGAGTTTTCATCCAATCCCCTAAATGCAACTAGTTTTTGTTTTATCATTTTTTTCCTATTTTTATTTTTAGCTCTCATAATTTTTCTCTCTCCAGGATTAATATCAGATGCTATCAGGATTTCCTTTGGGTTTTTCAAAGTTCTGAGATTAAAAACAGTAGTATAGATACCGGGTCATGAGGCAGCCTAGACCGAAGTTACCCAATGATGAAAATGATACCTGTTCACGGGCAGGAGACAGATAGAAGAGATGATTTCCTTGAAAAATATGTTTTCTATTTTTATTTTAAAAAAAAGGTTTTGGGAGCCTCACATTTGTGAGGCCCATCTCACGTTGGTGAGATGCAGCCTCACGTTCAAAGGGATATGGTTTGAAAGCATGGGTTTATGGTGGATTTGGTGAGAAATCACCTAATCTTCTGTGAGATATAAAAAGGAAAAGTTAAGAAACTGAGGGAGGGGGAACTATTGGAAAAACTAAAAAGAAAGAAAAACACAGAGCGAAAGATTTGGAGAGGAAGAAAACGATTGAAAGCTTCATCAATCTCTGTTTTTTATCTCTTTTCAAACAAAATCAAAAAACAAAAACAGAATTTCATCATCTGCAGATCAAATATCATTCTGAGGGTAAATACTGAATAGCCATCTCTCTATTTCTTTTCTTTCTTTCTTCTTCTTCTTTCTTTCTTTCTTATTTCTTTTCTTCGTTTTGCTGTGCTAGTTAATTCTGTTTATTGTACATATTGCATATATATTTCTTATTTGATCTTATTAACTTGTTTATCGCATGTTTGTTGCTAATATGATTAAATAAGCCTGTTTTGTTATGCATGTTTTGGTGATATCTTGTTGTTTGATAGCCTGTTATTAGTCCTCTGTTCGTCCCTGTTTTTACGTTGTCTGTTTGTGTCTTTATTCTTCACGAGTCATGTTCTTGCTTTCTCTTCCTTTTCTTTCCCGATCGGACCCTAATCTCTAGGTCAGTTTACATTTTTTGTTCCCCGATAGGACGGCGTCTTGATTTTTGCTCGCTCAGTCACGTACGTATTTCCCCGATCGGATGGCACGAAGTCGTGAATGCATTGCACGACTCATGCAATGCATACACGAGTCATGCATGCCCGATCTCTTCCTCCTTCAGCTCTTCCTTACCCGAGCGTCTTCTCTCCTGTTTTTTTACCCGAGTGTACACAGAATAGGGTTTTTGTGCAAAAAATTGTTAATAAGATTTGATAAGTTTGAAAAAGTTTCGCGGGGCAGCCGAGGTACCTCTTCGTAGCGCCTTATATGTACTTTTTTCCAGGTGCCCGAACGTAGGAAATTGCCAAAAATGCATGTGATGTAATATAATTTGCTCTATTTTTCATTGTTAATTTCTGTCTTAATTCATTTTATTAATTTTTAGTTTTTTATTCAATTTATCTCTATTAATAATTGTTAATGTTATTGTTGGTTGTTGATTCATTTGTATATTTGTTTGCTATTTTGTTTTCTTTGACTAGTGCAATTAGCATGAATTTAATTTAATCTGTTTTATCTTTATTTATTTCCATTTACTTAATTGTTTATATTTGATTAGTTTAATTGATTATTATTTGATTGATCTATTAATCGTTTTAATTATATTATTAATTAATTAATTTGTTCATATTACATTAATTATTAAATTTACTTTCCTAACATTCATTTTATTTTTGTTTTATTGTCTCAAAAATTGTTTCTCTATGTGAGTCATATTTGCGCACGGGATGGAGGATTAGGAGAACCGAAGACCTTCAATTTAGGGTTTGCATTTTAAATTGTGTATTTTCTTTTATTATTCTATTATTTTTATGTGTTGTATGAAAAATGTATTCTTTTTATTGTCTGTATTATAGAAAATCACATTTTTTTAATAACTAATAACTTGGGACTTTTCTTAATAAATTAGACCAATGTCCTATTTTAGCCAATAAAATATCGCTATCAAATAGAGAACTAATTTTCATAAAATGGAATCACTCATCCCAATTTTCTCAATCAATGCCAAAAAAATAGTTCTCTAATTTTTAAGTTAATAAAAAAAGAACCAATGTTCCTAAGAATAATAAATGACCTGATTTATGTATGATTCATTTTAATTACTTTGATACATTTTTTATTATTTATCTTGAATGTGTTTATTATTCTTCTTCTTTTCTTTTGGGGCCCTTGTAATTAATTTTGGGGCAAGTTTTATTATTTATGCCTTCTTATTTTATTTTGGGGGATTGTTCTGTCCCATCTTTTATTCATTTTTGAGGGATTGTTCTGTCCCATTTCTTTTGCATTTTTGTAATTTATTTATTTATCGCTTTATTTTATCGCTTTTAATATATTTTAAAATGCGCTTTAAATTCAATGCACAATCGCGTGAGATGAGAGATGGAATTTTGATTTCTTAAAAACTCATTTATAAGACTTAAGTCATTAATAAGAGTGAAGTTTCGAACACCTTCTCTGGTTTAAACCAATAGAGGTTAGAGACCTTTCCCAATTTCTTGTAAATTGGATGACGACTCTAAAATACCTCAAAGGTGCCTAAAGGCGTTGTGAGTCTAGATGATCCTTTCTAATGTTCTATTGGGAAGGAGGCATCCAAAATTACTCATAATTCTCAAGATCAAAAAGACGTGAACCAATCCCTCGAGTCCCAGTAGGCGGGCTCAAAGAGGGCCTTTACTAGGTTCGAGCGCGCGTCACAGTGGCGACTCCGCTGGGGATGATCGAAACTTTGCTTCGAAAGTGACTTAAGTTAAATTTATAATTGAGTTATTAAGAATCAAAAATTTCATTTCTAATCAAAATTGCATTACATACATTAGAGCCTTAAAATTATGTTAGTTGGTCTCCTATCTACCCCGGTGCGTTCCTAAAACACGACCCTACTTTCACTCATTGTAGGGAAGTGTTCAGGATAATCACTAGCCCAAGCCTCATACCATTAAACAGTATATCAAATGGAGACCCGATCGGTCGCTATGCTCGTGATGAACTAGACCCATTGGCAGGGACCATGCTTAGGTAGACTTAAAGTAACATCACCTCTGGCCAAAACTCATGTAAAGGCAATAGATACTTCCACTAGGTAATATGCTCCTTAATACGATGCTTGTTAGTGGGGCCTTATGTATCAAATCAATTCAAATATATTAATTGGGCACTCATCAAAGGCTTTCATGCCCCGGTGGGCTCATTTTAGTCTATTTGAAAGGTCTAGATATATAATGATCAAAACCCATGCGCATGTGCTTTAAATCAAGAGTGTTATGCTGCCGGTTTTTCACAGTGCACCATGCGTGTCCATTGGGTTCCCTGTTAACCCATGGGCCAAGCTCACCTAGGACAGAGACTATACGACCTCGTGTGTGGGAGTAACAAGGTTCGAAAGATATACTTGCTCGTATGTGGTTGCGAAATGTTGCACAACTCACGATCATGCATTGTACCTGTCATCCATGCATCATTCTAACAATTTGAATCTTTCAGCCATCATAGATTCATCCAAGTGCACTAGAGGTTCTAACGATCGACTAGTGAGGACAGACTCGCCCTTTGGATTGCTAGAATTAGTGCCTGTCTGGGATTCTGAGTCGCTCTCAACAACTAGTGAATCATTCTCGATGGCAGAAGAGACCGGAGCTCTAAGCACTCAAGACCTTGCCAGGAGACTGGAAGATTTCGAGCGGAGGATGTTAGAAATGATGGGCGCTATGGCCGAAAGGATTGCTCCTCCTCCCGCCGCACAGCCATCGGTTGCTCCACAACCACCAATAGTCCCTCCTCGGGGGCAAGTTGAATCGCCTATTGGTGAAGGGGTCCCCATTGTAGGTAATGTTGCTCACTAACCTAACGATGAGCTTAAAGCTGATGCTATGCCCATCGAGCCAAGAAGGGTAAAGGTCCCTAATCCTGATGAGGATTTTGTGATGGAAGAGGAGGTTGAGGAGATAGCAGCCCATAAAGCTGTAAGGGGTAGAGCACCCAGGGTAGAAGAAGAGGCTATGAAAGGAATGAGACAACAGATTAAAGCTATCACCCGTATGTTATCAGCTGGAAAAGGGATCAACCCCGAGGACAGAGATTTGGGGGATGAAGAGCTGCTACCCCGGAGGTTTAAGATGCCTGAGCTGCCGAAGTTCGATGGTACTTCGGATCCATCTGCGCACATTAAGCAATACACCCTAGTGATGAAGGGCACAGGGTTGACCAAGAGGCAAAAGGTGGATTATTTCTACCTCAGTCTAGTGGGTCCGGCAGTAGACTGGTATCATGGGCTAGATATGAGATCCAAAGAGGACTAGGACCTTTTGACTGATGAATTCATGAAGCAGTATGACTACAGCACCAGAATGGAGGTCACCCTGAAGGACCGTGAACTTTTACAGTAAAAGAGTGATGAATCATTCCATGAATACCTCACCAGGTGGAGGAATAAGGTCATGGAGATGAAGCGAAAGCCTGACACTGCTGACCAAATCAAGCTATTTATCAGGAACTCCTACCCTTACATGAGGGACTTGCTCAGCTTTAAGGGGCTCAAAAATTAGGAGTCCCTTAAAGACATTACTGTAGAAGCTGAGGGGGCTTACCTAGCGAAGAAAGCAAGTCAAAATAACTTTGCTGGAAAGAACTTTGGGAACCAGTCAGGGTATAGATCAGGTGGTTCTAGAAGTAGTCATAGAAATGGAAAGACGATCGAGGTAGCAGCTACAGAGGTAAGATAGGGTCAGAGATACTACTCTAACTTGGACCGCTCTCTATCCTGGGTATTGGAGAGACTGATAAAGGAGGGTAAGCTACGACCTTTAATGCCTAGGCCAACCATGAATCTAGGACAACCGGGGCATAGAGATGATCAATACTGTACTTACCATCAGCACACTGGGCACCTGACGGATTACTGCCGACCTTTGAGGAATAAGGTCCAGGACCTTATTGACACCAAATAGATCACGGATCTCGAGAAGAGAGAGAAGAAGAAGAAGGCAGGCTATAATGCAGTCCCTCCACCGGATATGTGATCGGGTCTAGTCCACTTGAGTGGCACATTTCGCAAGAGCTACATGGAGATACTATGTTTTTTTTAGATGCTTTATTGCTTTTTATTCTAAGAACTCCTTGTGATAGTCTGGTTATGTTAATATGATGAACAATTTTACTTATTTGTGTGGTGTTTCTAATGATTTCATTTCTTATGATCATTATGCATCCATTTTGGCATTAATTCAATTAAATACGATTGCATTTAATCTTGGAACTTTGGAAAATCCAAACAAAATCTTGATAGCATCTGATATAACCTGAAGAGAGGATAATTTTGAGAGATAATGAAAAAAAAAAAGAAGAGCCTTTACCTGTACCAGGTATGATATGTTAAAAATTGACAAGGATATTGTTGAGACAACGTTGCTTCCACATGACGACAAACGGAATTCTGAAATCCATTCCTTTGTATCCACAGCATTTGGGTTGTATATGATGTTGCCAAACAAAATTAAACTTCGTGGGCTACATCAAAAGTTGGATGAATGAGACACAGGACCTTCACAGGGAGTATGCGACTCATTAGAACCAAGCCTTATGATTCCTCCCAACCATTTGAGATGTGTACCCCAAAGCCAATCAAGATTGATCTCTAATCATATGAGACCGAGATAAGCGAAGCATGAACACTCATAGCCAAATTCAAAAGGAAAGCCCATTACCTCTACCCAAAAGAAAACAAACCCACGAAAAAAAAAACACGAAAAGAAAAAACAGAAAAAAAACAACAACAAATAAACCCTAAATTTTGCCCTAAACCATCTGAGCCAATCTCAACCCAATCTCAACCACTACGGGATACTTTAGAAATTGAGCCACCAAAGCCAGCAAAAGGAGTATGTAGACTTTCACGGTGAAGATTCAAGAGAAGAAACCTATCATCTCAGCTAGTTTCCACAAGGACCGAGAATAAGACTTTGATGCTAAAAAGAACCACTCTCAGGAGGAGCAGCCTCCCCTATTAGAGAAGACAAAGGCAAATTCAATCAACACCGATGAATTGAAGGAGGGTTAATGGCAAAGGCTAAAAAAAACAGAGAGAGAGAGAAGAAAAAAGTTCTGAGAGAAAATCTTCAATCATGAAAACCCGAGAGGGCTGATTGATAACAGGAGTTTGATGCTTTCAAGATCCATCCCGAGATTAGATGAGGTTCTGTATTTTTGATATTAATGCGAAATAATGATCATGTGTTATAAAATCAAATTGAAATATATGCATCTATGCAACGTTATTGATGTGATCAGAGCAGTTCATTTTGCATACTCAAAGTTTTCTAGCACATGGTTACTATCTATCGTCTGCTACTCTTGCTACTTAAGCGGTTCAGTCGACTCATCCTGCTATCAATTGTGAAGTTAATTTTATAGCGTCTTCATGATAAGAACCAAGTTCAAGCAACCGTGATCTAAGACATAAGTGCATGCCGATCGCACCTGAAAAATTTTTGGCAACAGCTTCAACCTTCTTTACAACCTTAAAAAAAAGGCCCGTTAGATATGAAAATCGTAATTGGCGCTCTAAGCAAAAGTTAGGCCAAAGGGCAGTGTGAAAACCTGGGAACAGGTAGTCTGTCCTACAAAAAAATGAAATGAATAAAAGCCGTTGGATTGGGTTGGGTCCATTCCAGGCAAAAAATAAGGCACACGGTTATGTGAAAATCCGAAAGGACGCATTTCCCGCTAAGAAAAGTTAGTGCAAAAATCCACAAGGGGAGCACTACCTTCAAAAAAATGACTACAGGTTTCAGGTGAGAACCTCATAATCCCCAAAGGCATAAAATTCGAAGGAAGTTTCAAAAGGCATCGATCCTATCGCAAATTGCATCCAACCCAACTATTATCTCTAAACTCACTTAGATGAACTCTTGTCCTGCATTCCTGCATGACTCATGCATTTCACTTGCATGCTCACTATTTTTCCTGCATATTCGATTTTCCAGTTTGGCAGTAAAGAAAGATTTGATGCGAACACCGATAAAAGCCGAGTGACGACATCTATCAAAACATCAATCCAAACAATCAACCAAAAAACCTCTCAGGGGTCAATCAACCAAAGGGCTCTTAGGGGGCACCACTTCAGAACGGTTTGCACGATGACGGCACTACCACTTCACGGAGGGTTCACACGATCACAGTACTACCGCCTCAAATCTCAGAAGGGTTTGCATGATGGCGGCTCTACCATTCTACGGAAGGTTTGCACGACCACGGCACTACCACTTCAGAAGGGTTTGCACGATGATAGTACTACCACTCCATGGAGGGTTAGCACGATCACGGCACTACTGCTTCAAATCTCAGAAGGGTTTGCACGATGAAGGCACTACCGCTCTACGGAGGGTTTGCACGATCACGGCACTACCACCTCAAATCTCAAAAGGGTTTGCACGATGGCGGCACTACCATTTCACGGAAGGTTTGCACGACCACGGTACTACCACTTCAGAAGGGTTTGCATGATGATGGCACAACCGCTCCACGGAGGGTCTGGACGATCACGGCACTACCATATCAACAAAGGATAACACACCGACAACATGGCGACAACCACCACAACAGCATCACCCAGTTCAAGAAGACAGTTGCATCAGGTACGCATCTCTTTTTCTTTCTTTGAGTTTTGGCTCACCGCTCACCTAGGTACCTAGGCACTACGTTCCCCAAAACTGGGGCAACTGTAGACACCAGGTCCTGAGGCAGCCCAGACCGAAGTTACCCAATGATGAAAATGATACCTGTTCATGGGCAGGAGACAGATAGAAGTGATGATTTCCTTGAAAAATATGTTTTCTGTTTTTATTTTAAAAAAAAAAAAGGTTTTAGGGGCCCTGTGCAGTAAGGCCTATCTCACCCATGTGAGATGGAGCCTCACATTTGTGAGGCCCATCTCACGTTGGTGAGAAGCAACCTCGAGTGAGAGGCTGCCTCACGCGCTTATCTTCCCCCCAACGTCTCTCTTCTATTTTTTAAAGGGATTTGGTTTGAAAGCATTGGTTTATGGTGGATTTGGTGAGAAATCACCTAATCTTCTGTGAGATATAAAAAGGAAAAGTTAAGAAACTGAGGGAGGGGGAACTATTGGAAAAACTAAAAAGAAAGAAAAACACAGAGAGAAAGATTTGGAGAGGAAGAAAACGATTGAAAGCTTCATCAGTCTCTGTTTTTTATCTCTTTTCAAACAAAATCAAAAAAGGAAATCAGAACTTCATCATCTACAAATCAAATATCATTCTGAGGGTAAATACTGAATAGCCATCTCTCTATTTCTTTTCTTTCTTTCTTCTTCTTCTTTCTTTCTTTCTTATTTCTTTTCTTCGTTTTGCTGTGCTAGTTAATTCTGTTTATTGTACATATTGTATATATATTTCTTATTTGATCTTATTAACTTGTTTATCGTATGTGTGTTACTGATATGATTAAATAAGCCTGTTTTGTTGTTTTGTTATACATGTTTTGGTGATATCTTGTTGTTTGATAGCCTGTTATTAGTCCTCTATTCGTCACTGTTTTTACGTTGTCTGTTTGTGTCTTTATTCTTCACAAGTCGTGTTCTTGCTTTCTCTTCCTTTTCTTTTCCGATTGGACCCTAATCTCCCGGTCAGTTTGCATTTTTGGTTCCCCGATCGGACGGCGTCTTGGGTTTTGCTCACTCAATCGTGTACGCATTTCCCCAATCGGATTGCACGAAGTCGTGAATGCATTGCACGACTCGTGCAAGGCATTCACGAGTCGTGAATGCATTGCATGACTTGTGCAATGCATGCACGAGTCGTGCATGCCCGATCTCTTCCTCCTTCAGCTCTTCCTTACCCGAGCGTCTTCTCTCCTAATTTTTACCCGAGCGTACACAGAATAGGATTTTTTAGCAGAAAATTATTAATAAGATTTGACAAGTTTGAAAAAGTTTCGCAGGGCAGCCGTGCTACCTCTTTGTAGCGCCTTATATGTACTTTTTTCCAGGTGCCCGAACATAGGAAATTGCCAAAAATGCATGTGATGTAATATAATTTGCTCTATATTTCATTGTTAATTTCTGTCTTAATTCATTTTATTAATTTTTAGTTTTTTATTCAATTTATCTCGATTAATAATTGTTAATGTTATTGTTGGTTGTTGATTCATTTGTATATTTGTTTGCTGTTTTGTTTTCTTTGACTAGTGCAATTAGCATGAATTTAATTTAATCTGTTTTATCTTTATTTATTTCCATTTACTTAATTGTTTATATTTGATTAGTTTAATTGATTATTATTTGATTGATCTATTAATCATTTTAATTATATTATTCAATTAATTAATTTGTTCATATTACATTAATTATTAAATTTACTTTTCTAACATTCATTTTATTTTTGTTTTATTGTCTCAAAAATTGTTCATCTATGTGAGTCATATTTGCGTACGGGATGGAGGCTTAGGTGAACCGAAGACCTTCAATTTAGGGTTTGCATTTTAAATTGTGTATTTTATTTTATTATTCTATTATTTTTATGTGTTGTATGAAAAATGTATTCTTTTTATTGTCCGTATTATAGAAAATCACATTGTTTTAATAACTAATAACTTGGAACTTTTCTTAATAAATTGGACCAATGTCCTATTTTAGCCAATAAAATCTCGCTATCAAATAGAGAACTAATTTTCATAAAATGGGATCACTTATCCCGGTTTTCTCAATTAATGCCAAAAAAATAGTTCTCTAATTTTTAAGTTAATAAAAAAAGAACCAATATTCCTAAGAATAATAAATGACCCGATTTATGTATGATTCATTTTAATTACTTTGATACATTTTTAATTATTTATCTTGAATGTGTTTATTATTCTTCTTCTTTTCTTTTTAGGCCCTTGTAATTAATTTTGGGGCAAGTTTTATTATTTATGCCTTCTTATTTTAATTTGGGGGATTATTCTGTCCCATCTTTTATTCATTTTTGGGGAATTGTTTTGTCCCATTTCTCTTGCATTTTTGTAATTTATTTATTTATCGCTTTATTTTATCGCTTTCAATATATTTGCAAATGCGCTTTAAATTCAATGCACAATTGCGTGAGATAAGAGATGGAATTTTGATTTCTTAAAAACTCATTTATAAGACTTAAGTCATTAATAAGAGTGAAGTTCCGAACACCTTCTCTGATTTAGACCAATAGAGGTTAGAGACCTTTCCCAATTTCTTGTAAATTGGGTGGCGACTCCAAAATACCTCAAAGGTGCCTAAAGGCGTTGTGAGTCTAGATGATCCTTTCCAATGTTCTATTGGGAAGGAGGCATCCAAAATGACTCATGATGCCCAAGATTAAAAAGACGTGAACCAATCCCTTGAGTCCCAGAAGGCGGGCTCAAAGAGGGCCTTTGCTAAGTTCCGGCGCGCGTCACAAGTAGTATTAATTGAATTAATATCAAAAAAATGAATGCGTCATGATCATGAGAAATGAAATCATTAGAGACACTATACAAATATGCAAGATTGTTCATCTTATTGAAATTTTAAAGATTGTCATAAGAAATTCTTAGAATAAAAGAACAAAGCATCTAAAACATAGTATTCTTCTCATTTTCGCTAGCACAGGTGCTATAGTCAATGGTCCATTATCATTCATGAGAACCGTCTTCCCCACCTCTGAACTCCTCATCAATGAGGCCTTGAATAATCTTTTTCAGAGTTCGGTACCCATCAGTCTCATGCCCAGTAGGCTGATGGTAGGCGCAATACCGATCCGCTCGATGGTTAGGAAGTCCCTGGTTCTTAGCGGGTCTCACAGGCTTCGGTTGTAACTTCCCCTTATCAATGAAATGAAAGAAATGCTCAGATAAAGACTTATCCCAAATGGAATAGTAGCCTTGAGTAGTTCTAATGGTTGAAACCTTAGTGGCTCCAATATCTCTCACACTGTCGTCATCAAGGCACGAGTTCTCATGTTATTTCCTCCCATGCCATTGCTCCCTCCTTCGAGGATTACCAGCTGCTCGTCATTAATGGGGTCTTGGACCTGACCTTTCAGGGCTAGGCAATCGCCGATTGGATGGCCGGTGTGCTGATGATGTTCTAGTTGCCTCTGACCTCTAGATAGCCTGGCCAAACCTAGTTGCGGGTCCCTCTCTAATGCTTGAGGCGAAGATCTGCCTATGCCGAAACTACACTTCTAGGTTGTTTTGATTGCTGATACTTCTTCCATTCCCTAAGTGCCGACACGGATGTTACACCCATGCAGTTTACCTCTCTTTTCTAAGTTTAACGAAACTTCCTTGCGAACAACCAGGGTAGTCGCAAGTTTGGCCTTTGAAATTTCTTCCTCGAGGACGTCCATCCTTCTTTTCAGGCCTCGTGCCGCTGCCAAAAACCCATTCTCTGAAGCATGCCCTTTACCTTTTTGCTCAGATGACGGAGCAACAAGCGATTCTCCTCTAGACTCAGTCGGTGGTATACATGCTTCTTTAGTTGGATCATGCTCTTTTTGGGGTATGGTAGGAGCGATAGGCTGCTGCCTGACAGATAGCGCTACGGTGGCGACTAAATTCTCCATGATAGCCATCGTCCGGGCTTCGAACTTTTCAAACCTCCCTTCTATGCTCTTCCATATTGCCTCTTTAACTTGATGCATTTCACCCTTCACTGGGGTTGAGTTCTCTAGGTCTTCCTCAAAGAAACCGTCACCAAGTTGTACAACCTTTTTAGGTTTGGGTGGACCCCTAGGCTCACTCACTGGTGGGAGTACAATCACTAAAGGATCCTTTCTAACTGGGTCTGACTTCTCTAGTCCTACTGCAGGAGCAATTAGTGGCTGCCCAGTGGGTTGGGTCATTGTAGCAATTAGATCCCTCATTATGGCCATCATCCTATTCTCAAATTCCTCCAATCTCCTACTTACTTCCTCGGCAATCAAAGCGCGGATCGCCTCTATCTCTCTTGAAAGATTAGCCATTCTAAACTCTATCCAAAGGTCTGAAAGTAAAGTCTCACCACCCTCCAAAGTGAATCTAAACCCCAAACTGATACCCTTCTTGGCAACTCGAAGATAAGTTTTCTGGTTAGTCGTCCGCTGGAATCCCTAGACCACCTAGATGAATCTATAATGGCTGCAAAACACCTCTGTTAGGATAATGGATAATTGAAGTGCAATGCATGGCCGTGCTGATGCAGCATAAACAAACACATGCAAGCAAGTAGATCCTTCCAACCTTGTTACTCCCACACACGAGGTAGTGCGGTCTCTTTCCTAGGTGGGCTTTATCCAAGGGTTAACAGGAAATCCATTTGACACGTATAGTGCACGGCGAAAAATCGGTAGCATAACAACTCTTGCCTAATGTACATACGTATGGGTGTTTGGCCATTATGTATTTAAACAATTCAACTAAATTAAGATGGGCCCACTAGGGCATGGAAGCCTTTGATGAAGACCATATAATTTAATTGATTTTGTTCAATATATGATGGCCCAAATAGAAAGCATGGTATTATGGTACATTTCACCTAGTGGGAGTGTCTATTGCCATTACATGGGATTTGGTCAAAGGTGATGTTATTTTAGGTCTACCTAAGCATGGTCCCTACCAACGGGTCTAGCTCATCACGAGCATAGTGACCAATCGGGTCTCCATTTGATATACCATTTGATGGTACGAGGCTTGGGCTGGTGATTATCCCGAGCACTTCCCTATAATGAGTGAAAGTAGGGTCGTGTTTTAGGAACGCACCAGGGTAGATAGGGGACCAATTAACATAATTCTAAGGCTCTAATATATGTAATGCAATTTCGATTAGAAATGGAATTTTTGATTCTTAATAACACAATTATAATTTTAACTTAAGTCACTTTCAAAGCGAAGTTTCGATTAGTCCCCAGCGGAGTTGCCACTGTGACGCGCGCCGAACCTAGCAAAGGCCCTCTTTGAGCCCACCTTCTGGGACTCGAGGGATTGATTTGCGTCTTTTTGATCTTGAGTATCATGAGTCATTTTGGATGCCTTCTTTCCAATAGAACAATTGAAAGGATCATCTAGGCTCACAACGCTTTTAGGCACCTTTGAGGTATTTTGGAGTCGCCACCCAATTTACAAGAAATTGAGAAAAGTCTCTAACCTCTATTGGTCTAAACCAGACAAAGTGTTCGAAACTTTACTTTTATTAATGACTTAAGTCTAAAATGAATTTTTTAAGAAATCAAAATTTTATCTCTCATCTCACGCGATTGTGCATTGAATTTAAAGCGCATTTGCAAGCATATTGAAAGCGATAAAATAAAGCGATAAAAAAATAAATAAATTACAAAAATAAAAAAATGGGACAGAACAATCCCCTAAAAATGAATAAAAGATGGGACAGAACAATCCCCCAAAATAAAATAAGAAGGCATAAATAATAAAACTTGCCCAAAAATTAATTAAAAGGGCCCAAGAAAAGAAAAAAACACATTCAAAATAAATAATTAAAGATGTATCATACATAAATCGGGTCATTCATTACATTTTAGGAACATTGGATCCTTTTAACTTAAAGAATTAGAGAACTATTTTTTGGGTATTGATTGAGAAAAAAAACGGGATGAGTGATCCCATTTTATGAAAATTTAGTTTTCCATTTGAAAGTGAGATTTAATTGGTTAAAATAGGATATTGGTCCATTTTATTAAGAAAAATTCTAAGTTATTAATTATTATAAAAAAACATGATTTTCTATAATACGGATAAATATAAAATACATTTTACATACAACACATAAAAATAATAATAAAAGGAAATACAACAATTAAAAAAAAATGCAAACCCTAAATTGAAGGTCTTTGGTCTCCCGATTCTCCGTCTCGTGCACAAATATGACTCGCAAAAATAAATAAATTTGAGACGACAAAATAAAAATAAATAAAATGTTAATAAAGTAAATTAAACAATTAATGAACAAATAAATTAATTGAATAAAATAATTAATTAAAACGATTAATAGATCAATCAAATAATAATCAGTCAAACTAATTAAATATAAACAATTAAGTAAGTGGGAATAAATAAAGACAAAGTAGATTAAATTAAATTCATATTAATTACACTAATCAAAGAACAACAGCAACCAAATATACAAATGAATCAACAACCAACAATGACATTTAACAATTATTAATAGAGATTAATTAGGCAAAAACAAGTGAATTGAGACAGCAATATAAAAGATAAAAACAAAGAAAATCATATTATGTTATATACATTATGCTCAGACGATCGGACAAAACAGGGGAGCAAAAAAAATGAAAGGGGAAAAAGATCGGGCATGCACAACTCGTGAATGCATTGCACGAGTCGTGCAATGCATTCACGACTCGTGAATGCATTGCACGATTCGTGCAATGCATGCACAATTCGTGCAATCCGATTGGGGAAAACGCAACGCGATTGAGCAGGCAAAAATTGAGATACCATCCGATCGGGGAACTAGTAATAAAATCTGACTAGGAGGTTAGGACCCAATCGGGAAATAAAGAAAAAGAACAGAAAATGGCTCGATCGAAAAGGAAAAGGAAGAGAAAGCAAGAACATGACTCGATCAGGGAAGTCACGACTCGTGAAGAACGAATACACAAACAGACAATGTAAAAACAGGGACGAATAGAGGACTAATAACAAGCTATCAAACAACAAGATATCACCAAAACATGCATAACAAAACAACAAAACAACAAAACATGCTTATTTAATCATATCAACAACAAACATGCGATAAACAAGTTAATAAGATCAAATAAGAAATATATATACAATATGTACAATAAACAGAATTAACTAGCACAACAAAACGAAAAAAAGAAATAAGAAAAAAATAAAGACGAAGAAGAAAGAAAGAAAAGAAATAGAGAGATAGCTATTCAGTAGTTACCCTCAGAATAATATTTGATCTGCAGATGATGAAGTTCTGATTTCTTTTTTGATTTTCTTGAAAAGAAGATTAAAACAGAGCCTAAAAAGCTTTTGGTGAAAGTTTACGTTGAGAAGAAAACAAAATGTGATTGAATCCCCAAACACCAGGAATGGATTTCCTGGATTTAAGAGATAAGCTCAGAAGCAATTTGAGAATGAGAATTATTCTCTTACTCTCAAAGTTTTCTTTTCTCTCTATGTTTTTCTTTCTGGGTTTTTTGGTGCTTTCAAAAACCATCTCCCTCTGTTTCTTCACTTTTTCTTTTTATATCTCAGAGAAGGTTAGGTTGTTTCCCACCAAATTAGTCATAAACCCATACTTTCAACTAAATCCCTTTGAAAAAAGGAAGAGAGACGTTGAGGGAAAGAGAAGCGCGTGAGGCAGCCTCTCACCCAAGAGATGGGCCTCACATAGTGAGGCTGCATCTCACCAACGTGAGATGGGCCTCACAAACGTGAGGCTTCATCTCACATGGGTGAGATGGGCCTTACTGCACATGGCCCCCAAAACCTTTCCTTTTCTTTTTTTTTTAACATTTAAAATGAAAAAAAAAAACATTTTTCTTTTTCAAGGGAATCATCACTTCTATCTGTTCTTTTACCCGTAAATAGGCATCATTTTCGTTATTGGTTAATTTCGGTCTGAGCTGCCTCAGGACCCGGTGTCTACACCTTCAAAGACGGCTTCTTTGGGAGAAAAATACTAATATGTGACCTTTGTTGATGATTTTTCCCGGAGAGTTTGGGTATATACTATGAAAACTAAGGATGAAGTGCTGGGAGTTTTCCTCAAATGGAAAAAGATGATGGAAACTCAAATAGGCCGAAAGATCAAGCATCTTCGTACAGATAATGGCGGAGAATATAGGAGTGATCCATTTATAAAGGTGTGTGAAGATAAAGGCACTGTTAGACACTTCACAGTCAGAAATACACCACAACAGAATGGGGTGGCAGAACGTATGAACCGGACATTGCTAGAGAAAGTTTGGTGTATGTTGTCCAATGCTGGGTTGGATAGAGAATTTTGGGCTGAAGCTGTTACATATGCTTGCCATCTCACTAATCGTCTACCATCTAGTGCTATTGGTGGTAAAATGCCATTGGAGAAATAGTTTGGAAAATCTGCTACAAATTATAATTCCTTAGATGTGCTTGGTTCCACTGCATACTATCACATTAAGGAATCGAAGTTGGATCCACGTGAAAAGATAGCAATTTTCATGGGGATCACCTCTGGTGTGAAAGGATATCGACTTTGGTGCCCAGAGTCAAGAACAATAATCTTCTATAGGGATGTTACCTTTAATTAATCTACCATATTGAGAAAGGTGACAAATGAAAGTGTTAAGCAGATAGATGGTACTCCAAAATAGGTGGAGTTTGAAAGAAAAATTGTTAGCCTAGCAAATAATAAAGCAAATGCAGAAACTCCTATGGTATATGAGGAGTCAGATGAAGAAGACGTTTTAACCCAAGAACCTCAACAGTAACTTGAATCAATTGCATTAAGTAAGCCAAAGAGAACAATTAAAAAGCCTGCTCACTATGTTAATATGGTGGCTTACGCATTCCAATTGCAATGGATGACATTCCTACCACTTATAACAAAGCTGTCAAAAGTTCAGAAGTAGAGAAGCGGAGGAAAGCCATGAATGATGAAATGCAGTCCCTTCATAAGAATCATACGTGGAAACTAGCTAGTCTTCCGAAGGGAAAGAAGGCAATTGGGTGCAAATAGGTATATCCAAAGAAAGATGGATTTCCTGACAAGGATTATGTGCGCTACAAAGCAAGGCTGGTGGCTAAAGGCTATGCTCAGACGGATGGAATTGACTATAATTAAGTTTTTCTCTAGTTGTAAAACATTCCTCCATTCGAATTTTGTTGGCTTTGGTAGCATAATTGGATATGAAACTAGTTCAGTTGGATGTAAAAACTGCATTTTTACATGGAGACTTGGAGGGGGAAATCTATATGGTTCAGCCCGAAGGATTTAAAGTTGCTAGAAAAGAGAATATGGTATACAAGCTTGAAAAATCATTGTACGGATTGAAGCAATCTCCGAGGCAGTGGTATAAACGATTTGATAAGTTTATGATGGGGCAAAAGTACACAAGAAGCAAATATGATCATTATGTGTATTTGCGTAAGCTACAAGACGGATCCTACATATATCTTCTCCTTTATGTTGATGATATGTTGATAGCTTCCAAGAGTCCGATAGAGATTGAGAAGTTAAAGACTCAGTTGAACAGGGAGTTTAAAATGAAGGATCTAGGTGAAGCTAAAAAGATTCTCGGTATGGAGATAAGCAGAGATAGGGAATTGGGAAGACTTTATTTGATTCGAAAACAGTATCTGAGAAAGGTACTAAAATATTTTGGCATGAATAAAAAGTCAAAACCTATTAGTACTCCTCTTGCTCCTCATTTCAAGCTCAGTACATTTTTGTGTCCAAAGAATGAAGTAGAATGAGAATACATGGCAAAAGTACCATATGCAAATACTGTTGGTAGCTTGATGTATGCTATGGTGTGTACAAGGCCCAATATTTCACAGGCAGTTGGGATTGTGAGCAGGTATATGTATGATCCTGGAAAAGAGCATTGGCAAGCTGTGAAATGGATTTTACGGTACATTCTGAACACCATAGATGTTGGTTTGGTATTTCAGTGGGATAGTCAAGATGGTCAATGTGTAGTTGGATATTATGATTCCGACAATGCTAGTGATTTGGACAAACGGCGATCAACTACTGGTTATGTGTTTACTCTTACGAAGGCACCAGTTAGTTGAAAGTCTACTTTACAGTCAACAGTTGCTTTGTCTACTACGGAGGCAGAGTATATGGCAGTTACAGAGGCTGTAAAAGAGGCAATTTGGCTTCAAGGGTTGCTTGGTGAATTAGGGGTTCAACAGAAGCACATCAAAATGCATTTTGATAGTCAGAGTGCTATTCTTTTGGCAAAAAACCAAGTTTACCATGCAATGACGAAGCATATCGATGTTCGTTATCACTTTGTACAAGAGGTTCTGGAAGAAGGTAGAGTAACAATCCAGAAGATTAGGACCACTGAGAATCCTGCTGATATGTTCACAAAAGTGGTGACTGCGGTCAAGTTGCAACATTATTTGGACTTGATTAATATTGTTAAAGGTTGAAGTTGGTCGCTTTGAAGCGCATTTGGTGACACTACTAAAATTGAGTTTTGTGAAAAATTTGAAATTGTGGAGTTCGCTAAGGTGGAGATTGTCAACTTTTGTGGCTCACCCACAATTGTTGACAATTTAGTTTTTTTAGCAATCCCACATCGGGAAAAATGAAGGAAATGGGGATTTGTTTAAGCTATAAATATAGCCCCCCTTTCCTAATTGAAATCATCCCAAAATTGTCATCTTTCCTAAGACAATAATTCTTTCTCTCTTTAGTAAATATTTCACTTGTATTATTTCTTTGAAATAGTGAAATATAATTTGGTAGTGTCCGATGACGTGGGCATAATTGGCCGAATCTCGTTAAATTCTGGTATTTTTTATTTATCTATTTAATAGCTATTGTTGGGTATATTATTAGTAAATTATTGTGCTATTAAATTACTTAGGAAAATTCTGTCTAAACAGATTGGGTTTTAAGTTGGACCATTTGTGACCACTCCAGTCTTTCCTAAAAATTTTACCTTGTGTGATTTTTCAGTACAATCGTTTACAATTTATTCACCTGCTCAATAGTGAAAATTAACCCGAATTTCCACAACAACATGTCCCTTCCATTTCTCAAAAATTAATTTTTGTTTATAAATTTTGTCTTGACAATTTGGTTTCTTTGAACTTTGGCCCTCATTTTATTATATAAAGGATCAAGCAACCAATAAAATTCTATACAAGGGGCGAAACAGGAATGGCTTGTACGTCATGCTATCTACTGCGCGAAAAGAGGCTAACGTGGCGAGGCATCTCTTTTTTGCTGATTGGCATGCTAAATTAGGCCATTCTCACTCCCAAATTGTGTCCAGAGTCATTAAGGAAAATAATTTATATTCTACTACTTCTTCTATGTCTAAATGCAAGGCTTGTACAATGGGAAAAGCTCATCAAATTTCCTCTTTTACTTGTTGTTCATTGCAATCAATGTCCTTTTGAGTTGGTTTTCTTTGATGTATAGGATCCATTTCCTACGTTATCAAATTTAAGTTTTAGATATTTTGTTATTTTTATCGATAGTTTTAACAGGTTCACCTGAATTTATTTTCCTAAAAATAAAAGTGAGGTGTTTAATTGTTTACTATATTTTCGAGCTCTTGTTGAAAAATAGTTTAATTTTTCTATTAAAGCATTTCAATGGGACTGGGGAGGAGAATATCAAAATTGCATAATTGTTTTACTAAAACTGGCATTATCCATTGCGTTGCCTATCCCCATACTTATAAACAAAATGGTGTTTCGTAAAGAAAAATTTTGATTGTTTACTATAATTTCGAGCTCTTGTTGAAAAACAGTTTAATTTTCCTATAAAAGCATTTCAATCGGACTGGGGAGGAGAATATCAAAATTGCATAATTATTTTACTAAAACTAGCATTATCCATTGCATTGCCTATCCCCATACTTATGAACAAAATGGTGTTTCATAAAGACATATCGTGGACACTCGTTTAACTCTTCGTGCTCATAGTTGGGTGCCATTTAAATATTGGACTTATGCCTTTCAATCTACGCTTTCCTCCATTAATTTATTTCCTACCCCACTTTTAAATAATCAAAATCCCTTTGTTAAATTATTTTCCAAAAAATTTTTATTTTCATCAATTGCACATTTTTGGCAATACTATTTTTCCTCTTTTACGATCATATAATGTATATAAGTCTTCTTTCCGAAGCAAGCCATGTGTATATTTAGGCCTTTCCTCTAATCACTCTGGATACATTTGTTTTGACAAGGACACAGGCAGGATTTACATCGCTAAACACGTGGTTTTCAATGAACATCAATTTTTATTTCACAAATCTACAGATGCCGAATTAGCTGCCACTCCTCCTCCAACTCAACCTTGGCTTGATGTATGGACATCTCCTACTTTGACCCAATCAGGTACGATACTTCTCATCCTTTACCTTCTCTTAGGGGTGTGCATCACCCGACCCGACCCGAAGAACCCGACAAACCCGATCCAAAATTATAAATTGGGTAGGGTTGTTTGGGTAGCATGGGTCGGATCGGGTGCAAGAAAAAAGAGACTGTTCGGGTTCGGTCCGGTAGGGTTAAAACCTTAACAAACCTGACCCGACTGAATTAAAGATATATATAAACCAAAGAAAATCCCAATTTCATTTCCTCTATTCCTCTTTCTCGTTTTCATTTCTCTCAAAATCCCTAATTTCCATTCATTTCCATTCACTTACCCCGATCCAAACAAGCAGTAAACTCCCAAATACCTTCTGCCCTAGCACCGCTGCCGCTGCCGCCGCCACCGGTCATCGTCGCGTCTCTCCAAGCCTTTGCACATCATCTCTGTTATGGTAAATATCGTTACTTTTTGTTTCTCTCCCCCATTTATATAGAAGAAAAGAAGATTTTATAAACTCCATAATGGATTCTTAGTTTATTTTTAAATTTTCATTTTGAATCAAATTCAGGTTAGGGTTTTGGTTTCGGCATTTGAAGGTTGGTAACTTGTTTGGATGATAGACCATCGATCAATCATGATTAGTTTATGATCCCTTAGTTGTTAATATGAGTCAGAGTGGCTTATGCTAACTATTAGATACAGATAATTTAATTTTCTGGAAAACAAGAAAGATAGGAGAAGGTTTTATTTTATTGGTTTGATTTATTATCCTGCTGCTCCTAAGAATTCCCAATTTCTGTACCCATTTTTGGGATAACTTTAACAGGTTTGCAAGATTATTTATATTGCCTTCTTGTATCTTGATTATTATGATATCTCAATTTGATTCAATGAACAGTGGATCAAGAATGTTTATACCTATAGCACCTAAAGGTTCTATTTTTGTGTCCTCCGTTCTCTAAAGGAATTCCCAGTGATTTCTAATATAAATCTTAGGCTTGTCGGGTTTTAAGGGTCGGGGCCCGAAAAAACTCGGGTTGGTCAGTTCGGGCCCCTACTCCTAAAAAGGGTCGGTTCGGGGGAAGTTGGGTGTCTTTCTCGGGTTTCGAGTTATTCGGGTTCGGGTCGAGTTGACCCGAACCCGACCGATGCATAGCCCTACCTTCTCTTATCTCTAATTCTCCACCCACGTCTATCTCATCTCCTAGTAATAATCTCTTCCTCGCTTATCTAATTCCCGCAATATAGTCCTAGCCCAACTTAATCTCCTCCCTTATCTCTATCTCATCAAAATTCCATCTGATCTTTACCCATTACCACATTACAATTTCTTGATAACTCCCCTCAATTTGTTAATTGTAATTCTCTTTCCTCATCCCCTGGTCTAATCCTAGTTGTCGACTTGTGTGAATATTCACCCCTACGTGACCATTTTCCTCCACCAAACCAAACTCACTCTATTGTCCTTCGCCCTACTACCTATTCCCAACGACAGTTGAATCTTGCATATGTTTCTTCTTCATCCAAATCCACACGAAATTATCTCCTTGTTGAATCCGCAACCTATGGCTAAGCTAAGTCCGACAATGAATGGTAACTTGCCATAAGAGAAGAAATTGATGCTTTACAGGCCAAACTGCACATGGACTCTTATTCTTGAGCCCTCCGGTATGAATCTTGTTGGCAATAGATGGGTTTATCAGACTAAAAGGAAACTTGATGGCACCATTGATAGATATAAAGCCCGTCATATTGCAAAAGGATACCATCAGCAATCGGGTATTATCTTTCAAGAAACTTTTAATCCCATGGTGAAAGTAACTAGTACCATTTGAACCATTCTAGCTTATGCTACAATGCAATAATGGCCCATAAGACAACTCGATGTCTTTAATGCTTTTCTTCATGGATTCTTAGATGTGGAGATCTTCATGGATCAACCAAAAGGCTTTGTTGATCCATCCAAATCGGATCATATTTGCAAGCTGGCACAGTTATTGTATGGTCTTAAACAGGCCCCATGTGCTTGGTTTGAAAGACTTAGCACATTGCTTTATTCTCTTGGTTTTATTTCTTCCAAGGCTGATGCTTCTTTATTTATTTTGCTTACTGGGTCTATTAAAGTCTATGTTCTTGTCTATGTAGACGATAATGCTATTACAGGTTCATCAATTTTAGCAGTTCAACGAGTCATTCAGGCTTTCCAAAAAAAATTTCCTATTAAGGATCTTGGCGACCTTTTCTACTTCCTTGAGATTGAGGTAGTTTGCATTTCATAAGGATTGATTCTCAGACAGCAAAAATATCTTTTAGATTTACTTAAATAGACTGGTATTACTCATGTTAAAGGCTGCAACACTCCCCTTGCAACAAAATAGGTTCTTATTAAGCTTGATGGCAAGCCGTTGCTGGATGCAACTCAATACCGTCAAGTCATTGGTGCTCTTCATTATGTGACCACCATAAGACCCGGCATCTCCTTTATTGTTAACAAACTCTATCAATATATGCACTCATCTACTGATTTTCATTGGAAGGTTGTGAAGAGGCGGCTTCGTTACTTAGCTTTTGCTCTTTTCTTGGTATATTTCTTGCACAGGATTCTTCTGATAACTTCAATGTTATAAAGATAGTGATTGGGGTGATTGCAATGATGATAGGCGTTCAACCAATGGTTTTGTGATTTATCTTGGTCACAATTTGGTCTCCTAAGTTTCTAAGAAACAACCTATAGTAGCCCATTCCTCCACTGAGATTGAATATAAGTCTCTTGCCAATGGTACTGCTGAAGTAATTTGGCTTCAATCATTATATAAGTCTCTTGCCAATGGTACTGCTGAAGTAATTTGGCTTTAATCATTGTTAACTAAACTTGGTGTTCCACTTCTCGCTCCACCAATTTTATGTGTGATAATATTGGAGCAATTTATTTGTCTTCTAATCTGGTCTTTCATGCTGGTACTAAGCATATCAAGCTTGATTACCATTTCATTCGAGAACGTGATGCATCGGGTCAGCTGTAGGTCAAGTTTATTGCTACTGAAGATCAAATTGGTGATGTTTTTACCAAGCCTCTTTCTGCATCTCAATTTCTATCCCTGCATGATAAAATTCGACTGCTTTTTAGACCGACATTGGCTTGAAGGGGTGTGTAAGGGATAACTCTCAGTATTATGTATTTAATATTTAATTGCTCTTATTAGTTGTTGTATCTACGACCATTTGCTTGTAACAGTCCCTATATTTATATGAGGTATATTGCTTCTATTAATAATATACAAAAATTATTTTCTACAAGGTACATATATAGCTGTGTATATATAGTTGTTATACTGTTGAATAAAATGAATAGTAACGAATTGACAAGAATATATATATATATATAAAAGTACCCAAAACTAGGTGAATTTAAATAGGGATATAAGAACGTTAAGTAAGATGTGCTTGTTGCTCAATGCTCAATTTAATATAATCGGGTATAAAACTGGTATGGAATGGGATCAAGTATGGCAATCCCATGCCAATGCTTCATCAGTTGAACAAGCACGTGTGCAGGATTCCCAACTAACGGGTAAGTCTCCTATGGCGTTTTTCACCCATTTTTATTATTTTCTTTCATGCATTTTTTGTTGCATTCTATTTCTATTTGTTGTATTAAGACGTGTCTAGCCAGACAAGATTAGGACTTAGGATAGGTCTGGCCAGATAAGTCCTCGTATGAGCTTTTGTTTGGTTGGACATAATCATTGTGGACACCTTAGGTTAGGCCTCCCAAGTTCAAAAAATACCTAATGATGAAAACTCTTCCGTTTTGGAGCAAGGCTATTTCTAGTTCAAGAATTACATCTAAAATAAAGTTTTTAGGCACCTATGTCCTTTGCCTTATGCTCTGATCTTCCAGTGGGCTTTTTCCAATCCCATAAGGAGTTTTAAAGTCTCTTTTGAGGACAAATGAAGTTCCATAGCCATGGGACCTAGGGACCGCAGCCATGGTCCTACCCTTTGTCCGAACTCGCCTCATTTAAGTGAAACAACACATTTTGCTTTGTTAATGCTCTCCACATGCGTGAGAGTCCCACTCTTACGGGCATTGTAAAAGAATTATTAGTATTAGTTAGGGAAATTAGATAGGACATTTAGCTTTAAGCCAAAAAACAAAAAAGGAAAAATAATGACAACTCCGCTAGCATTTGAGCTTTTTCAAGCTAATATTAGCAGGTTTTAAGTATTAGCTAGGATATAGCGATGAAATTTTAATGTCCAAGCTAGTTTAAGGCGGAAAAATTATAGCATGAAATTTAGCTACAGTTAGAAAAGACATAGTCATTGCAAAATGAAGTAAAATAGCTAGGACATTTTCATCTAAAAAAAGGTAATTAGTTAGTGTTCGCATTACCACTTTTATCCAATCATCCTTACTTCGGAACAATCAAGAACTAAACTTGATTAGCCCTAACTCAAGGTGGGCATCTCAAGAAGTTTTATTTTATTCCTAAAAAACTAGATTAGATTTGCAATGGGCACCACAATATGGTTTTCATTTGTGAAGTCAGCCACCTGAAGAAAAAAAAACCCCTTATGGGCCAATATAAGAGATGATTCGGAATCGAAATCTTATTTATGCACCAAATAATTAATTCTAAATTGTTTAATCGATTTGAATTATTAACTTTATATCTTTTTTCTCACACGATTATGCATGCATTATATTACAATAAACACTTCAAAAGCGGTAAATAAAGTGAGTAAAGAAAGCAGTAAAATAGTAAAGCAGTTTCTATGTACATAAAAAAAAACATTCACATGAAGTATGAAAGCCTTTGAAAAGCGATAAATGCACCTAAAACGTGTTAATACATCCATCTAAATAGGACAATTTATTTACTTGAGAACTTTGGTCTTAGCATGCATAAAAGGCTTGCGACTTTCGTCACTGTTTAAAAACAATTTTGAGTGATTTTTAAGAGAAAACTAAATCCTAGTTTTGATGAAAATATTAAATTTTAGATACAAATCATTTATGGTTGTTTTCAACATTTACAAATGTGCAAATAATTTTATATAAAATAGATATCCTACACACGTACATGAATAAACATACATAATCAAGTTGATTCATTTCATTTGTGAATATTGGTTCACACATGCAATATAGAGCAGGACATTGGTCCTTTTTGAAATAGTTTCACAAGTGTGAATTTTGATTAAGAAATTCAAACCCTTTTTATTCAGAAAACTCCAATTATTTAGTAAAATACTTTGGTTAGTTTTTAAGCGTGGAAAATCATTTTCTTCCTATTACAACATTCATGGAATAATATAGAGAAATTGTACAAAAAAACAAAAGCAATTTACATGGAAACATAAAGCACGTTATCTCTCTTCTCACATAATTACACATGCACCATATAAAAGCAAGCACTTCAAAATTGGTAAATATAGTGAGTTCAAAAAGTAGTAAAATAGTTTATATGTACATGAAAATAAACCATTGACATTAGTGATAAATGCACTATCTAAAACGTGTTGATACAACAATCTAAACAGGCCAATTTATTTACTTAAGAACTTTGGTCCTTGCATGCATAAAAAGCTTGGAACTTCCGTCCTTCTTTGAAAACACTTTTGAGTGATCTTCGAGGGAAAACTTAATCCTAGTTTTGATGAAAAGATCACATTTTAGATATAAATCTTTTATGGTCATTTTTCCACATTTACAAATGTATAAATTATTTTATCTAAACTAAAAATCCTCTGTGTACATGAATATACATACATAATTGGGTTGGCTCATTTAATTTGTGAACATTGATTCACATATGCAATATGAAGACATTGGTCTTGTGTGAAATAATTTCACAAGTGTGAATTTTATTAAGAAAATCAAACATTTTTTATTTAGAAAACTCCAATTATTTAGTAAAAATACTTTGGTTAGCTTTTAAACGTGTAAAAGATCATTTTTTACGTATTACAATATTCATGGAATAATATAGGAAACTTGTACAAAAATACAAAAGCGATTTACATGGAAAAATTAGCAAAAACCTATACAACCTTCTAAGGAATAATAAATACTAAGAAAATAATAAATACAAAAGAAAAATAAATATGTGAAAGAAATAAACACATGCAAAAAAGGAAACAAATAATACATAAAAATAAGATAATGGAAGTGAAACCAATTAGGATAAAA
Source organism: Excoecaria cochinchinensis (assembly GCA_947683425.1). NCBI lineage: Eukaryota > Viridiplantae > Streptophyta > Magnoliopsida > Malpighiales > Euphorbiaceae > Excoecaria > Excoecaria cochinchinensis. The sequence continues at coordinate 8,938,551 of CANTUQ010000009.1, forward strand.
ATCAGATTTAAAGAGATAAAATTTTAAATCCCAAAAAATCATGGATTTTGATTTTAAGAAAATCTCATCTTATCTTAATTAATCCAATTAAGTCCTTTTAATCGAAAAACACAGATTTTATATTAATTAGATGATAACTGTAGCAATAAGGTGGATATACATGAATTAAATAACAAATATAGAAATTAAATAACTTAAATAAATGGGATAAGAAGAAAATGGGAGAAGGGAACTAAAATAAAGGTGAAACACAGCCATATTTCTCAATTGTTACGCCAAAACATACACAAATATAAAAAAAAATGGTAAGTAATTAAATAAATAAACATAAAACAAATAAATGCATAATAAATAAAATGAATTAAAAGGTATAAATAAAATATAGAAAATAAATTGGACCATCTGTTTGTGTACTGTGTAACACAAATCTAAAATTCCGTTTCTATAGGATCAACCTAATCATACTAAAAAAACTATCTCTTTCTCTTTCTCTTTCGCTCTCTGGGTTCCATAGTCGCCAAATTGTTAACCTAATTTTGGGGCTGCCGTCACTTTATTTTCTGGCGGCAGCCCCTCATCTTTTTTCTTCTATTTCTATAATAATTTTCAGATCAGTACAGATCTTTATTTTTAATTTTATTCGTTGTTTTTTTGTGTTTTTGAGTGTGTTATTTGTTTTAATAAATTCAAACTTGGGTTTTTTTTTGTGTTTTTCTTTTGTTTTTGGATTATTGTGTTAGATCTGAAACCCTTTGTTTTTTGTTTCTGTATTTTTTATTTCTGTGTTTTTTGTTTCAATAAATACAGATCTGTATAGATCTGATTTAGTTTTTATTTGTTTTTTATTTTTTTGTATTTTTTTGTTTTTATAACCTCAGATCTAAATTTTCTGTGTTTTTATTTCGAGTTTGTTTTTTATCAAATCTGAAATTTTTATTTAGATCTAGTTTTTTAATTAAAATTGAGTGCAATTTAAATTTTTATTATGAAAATTTGTTCTCCAAATTTGGAGGTTGTGGTCTTCCTTCATGGAAGTTGGATTGTCTTCCGTTATGGAAGTTTGATAGTCTTGTTTTATGGAAGTTTTCCTTTGAACAACAGATGGACGGAGTTTCTCGCTGATAGCCAGATTGTGTACCGCATGTTACCATTATCCACTGTTCTTGTCGAAGAAGTTCAGAGATATAATCCAGTAACTTCATTTATTTCATACATCTTATGTACTTTTAACTTTTATAAGTTTATCTGTATTTTACAGATGTATTTTTTATTATATTAATGAAAGTTTAATTTGCATTCAAAAAAAAATAAAAACCTAATCATTGAAACAATGGAGGATTTTATATCACATATGATTTCGTCCATGAAAAATAATAAAATACAAAAAAATAAATGACATAAATTGAATTGCATACTTTTAATCCCTGAAATTAAATTGCAAGAAACTAAATTGCATAAAGTAAATTGTATAAAATAAATTTCATAAAATAAATAAGCATGAATATAAACAAATTGCAGAAATTAAAGAGTATAAAAGTAAAATAATTGCAATAATGTAAATAAGTAAAAAATAATTCGATTTCCACGCACCAGTTCCATATTAAACGGATACAATGTATGGTTTCTACGGATTAAACTAGATCATAGCAATCTATGGAAAAAGAAAAGAATAAAAATAAAACTAAAATAAATAAAGAAAATATAGAGTTAATATACGAATGAAAGTGAGATGAAAAATTAAAATGAAAATGTCAAGGATCCCATGATAATCACCTTCAGGATTTTGGCTTGAAAGATCGGAATGATTGAAGTCAAATCCGATTCAAAAGTAGAAATAAAAACAAAAAAAATTGATGATTGAATAATTTTTTAGAGAGAATTTGGGTGTTTTAATTTGAAAACCTGGGCAAAAGAATGGTCGTGCTTTTGCCAAAAGATAGGGTGTTTTAGGCTCCGCTTGCAATAAATGAATTCTATAAAATTTTATGAAATTCATTTGTAATTCTCATTTCTCATGCTTGGAATGTAAAAAAAATAGGAATTGAATTCATAGAATTAAATTCCATGGAATTCATTATACTTTCACCAAATTCCATCAAAATAGGTGGAATTTGCAAATGAATTCCACATTTTTAAAAGCTAAAATTAAAAAGATTATAATACCTTTTTAATTATTTATTATAAAAAAAATTTCTTTTATATAGTTAACGTAATCTGTTATTATTTCTATTCTATCACTGTTCTTTTTTTTCTTCTATTACTATTTTTCTGTCATCCAAAACCACAATCACCGGATTTTTACTTATGTCCATTGGATTTTTACTTATTAGTTTCATTCGGTATGTACGATTTTTTTTATTGGGAGTAATTGAAATTGAAATAAAATATCAAAATTGAAAATAATTGAAATTGAAATAATACATCAAAATTGAGAGTAATTAAATTAATAATAAATTTTAAAATGATAATTAATAGTTGTTAATTTTTTTTTATTGGAAGTAACGGAAAGAAGATATCAAAATTGGCATTAAGGATATTTTAGTAAATAATATAGAAATAAATTCATTTATTCATTTATTCCAAACATAAAAATAAGGTATTCATTTTCAATTATATATTTTAATAATTTTATTTCAAACGTAGAAATTCATTTACAAATGAATTCCATGGAATTCATTTGTAAATGAATTCTACAAATTGAATTCATTTGTTCCAATCGGAAGTGAAAACACGCCACACGGTGTGAATATGTAAGGCAAAATGTATTTTTAAATGTAAAATTACATTTTAACCTTCTAAATTTCATTTTGACCCCCAAAACCTTTTTAAGGACTTCAATTGAGGCCTAAAATTTTCCCAAATACCAAAATTTATTTTATTAATTTCCATAATTAAAAACTCTCTTGGATCAGGTAAAGCTCTTTTCCTTTTTTTTTTCTCATAAGGCTTTTTCATCATTAGTCAATCTCGGACATGAGCGACTCATCCTAAGGTGTTTACACTTGCCATTAACTTTGGGAAAGCAAGCAAACGTGTGTGAGGTGAGCCAAAGTTCAAAAATGCGTACATGGTTAAGGTGTTCGCATATGCTATGGTCCAAGTGGTATGCTCTCTTGGTAGGCAATAGTTGAAATAGTCCAGGTGATAAGCTCTCCTGGCAGGCAATAGGTGATCTAGGATGCACAATGTTCACTAAATTGAATTTGACCTTTGAAGTAGGTCAAGAAGTTTATGATTTGGGATGCACGACATTCACCAAATTGAAGTTATGACCTGAGATGCACAATGTTCGCCGAACTAGAGTTTTGAGCTTTGAAGTAGGCATGACTTGGGATGCACGATGTTCGCTAAGTCAGAAAGTTGACCTTTGAAGTAGGTCTGATCTGGGATGCACGATGTTCGCCAAATTGGGAAGGTTGACCTCTGAAGCAAGTCTAATCTTGGAACTTGTTATTCGCCGAATTGGTTCATAAATGCATACCTAATTTGGGTATTCAAACTTACTGTAGTCCTAAAAAAAGAATAATTTGGTTAGTTCAATGATTCAATTTAGGTATTTAGAAACCTTACCTGTTTGGTAGTGCATTGGTCGATAATCATAAGTTTTCGACAAAGCTTATAAGATTGCCTTTTGAATTATGTTAAGCTTGCAAGTGTGCATAGTGATGGTCAAGAAAATTCACCATTTTGAATTCTACGAATTGGCCCCTTGCTTTAGGTTAGCAAAGGAAAGGTGCCACTATTACATGTATGTAGATGCATGGTGTAGGAAAATATGGATGTGCATGGCAAACGGTTATGATGCATATGGCTAGAAGATATGATGCATGTCATGAAGATAAATGCAATGTGGATGCATGTTATATAATGCATATGGATATGGCAAATAGGTATAACAAGTATGCATATGGCAGGTAAGCAGGATGCATATTGCAAGCAAGTATGATGTGTATGCATTTTTGTAAACAATTAGGATGTGTACAGTAGGCAAGTATGATACACATGCATATGGCAGGCAAGGGGTCAACTTCACTCATGGTCACTCAACTTATCACTTATCGCATAAAAGTAACGACTTTTTTTTTCTATCTTAAATGTCACTGAACTTCTAACATTTTTTCAAAAAAGTCATGTTGACCGGAATCCGACGAGAACTCTTGTCGGATTGATGACATGGCATATGACACGTGGCAACGAATAATAAATATATGACTTTTTTGCAAAAATATTAGAAGTTCAGTAACATTTAAGTTGGAAAAAAAAAAAAGAAAATTGGTTACTTTTGCGCGATAAATGATAAGTTTAGTGACCGTGAGTGAAATTGATTTAGATGTAGCATTTGTTGGAAATATTGTTAAACGACATGTAGTTTCTGACATGGCATGCCATGTCATCAATCCGACGATAGTCCTCACCAGATTCCGGTCAACCTGACTTTTTTACAAAAATGTTAAAAGTTCAGTGACATTTAAGTAAGAAAAAAAAGTCGGTTACTTTTGCGCGATAAGTGGTAAGTTGAGTGACCGTTAGTGAAATCAACCCGGCAGGCAAGCATGATAAGCATGCATATAATAGTCAAGTAGGATGCATGTGCAAACAAGTATGATGCATGTGTATTATCGTAAGCAAGTGGATGGGTGTTACAGGAAAATGCAACGGGGATGCAGGTTATCTGCAAACGTAATGCGTATGCATGTCATATATAAGTGCATGCATATGTGTGTGTCTGAGATGCACTTACGCATGGTCATGCATGAACAAAGAATGAATGGGACACCCTAACATTCTATTTTTGTGTAAGTTTTAGGACATGCAAATCTATGTTAGTGAATGCATGAGATGAACATGACTATGTACACTAATGCATCTATGCATGGATGAGTTCATAGATCAGCCATCACAAGTGAGGACCAGGTCATCTCCTTCCTTCTGAGGTAGTCTGCTTTTGGTACCTGCTATATTATCTCTTTTATTTGTCCTAATTTTTACCCAGAGAGCCTTTATTGTGGTTTTCCCTATAGTGGATTGTCCTAACTTTTGTTTGATGTGTCTTTTTGGGATTTTCACACCAACGGACTATGCCAACTTTTGCTTATGTGGTCCTGAAGGATTTCCAACCTAACAGCTTTTCTTTATTTCAAATTTTATTTTAAAATAGATCGATGTCGCAAGATTTTGGGCAATATAGTGAATCATCCAACCTTTTGCTTCTATTTGACTTTAATTTTAGGCAGTGAGCTAAAATATTATTGCAATGACCCAAAATGTATCCTAGACGGATTCACTCATGTCTAGGACATGATGGTGGTTGATAATGTGTATTTGAGTAATTAAAATGATTAAGTGTATTGAGGACATGATCGGTATTAAGTGTAAAGTTAAGGGTATATCGGTAATTTATTAAATTGTAACTTAAATGAACAAATTGAAGCAATTAATTAAGTATGTGGGTCAATGTATAAAAAGGAATTAATTATATGCTAAATTTATGGAAAAATATAAGAGATGAAAGATTAAATTGAAATTGAGCATAAAAATCAAAATTGGACCAATAAGGCTTTGACATTTTGAATTCAAGATAAAGATGAATTATGGCCACTTGTTTTTGGCCAAAAGATGGCCGGCCATAAAGGGAGGAGAGGGTAGCTCCTTCTTCTTCATTTATCCTACCAAAATTCCTCTCCTAATTTCATAAAAATGGGCTCCAAGGAAATCTATGTGTAAAGAACGGATTTTAGTGCAATTTTGAGTCATAAAGGTAAAAAAATATGAAGTTCTTCTTCCTCTTTCCCTCTAATTCATGAGAGTTGGAAAAATGGTGATTTGCTCAGTTGTTAATGAATTTGATGTGTTAATTGGAATGAAGAGCTGTTAAATGCAAAGAAGTGGAGAAAGAAGAGGAAAGAAAGCAAAAGTGAATAGGAGGGAGTCATCAAATGAGGTTTGGGAATTCAACCCTTATATGTGCAATTTAATAATGCTTTATTATGTTAAGATGTGTATAATGATATTAAGTATTGATTTGAACATGTTTGTGATGCTTGAATTGATTAGAAGTGTAAGTTTTGGGCTTGTAAAGTTTAGAGGAGAAAATCTATTTAAGGTGTCCTTGGACCCTGAGTTGGTTTTTAGACCATAAGTTGAGTTCGGAATTCCCAAATTGGGTGATTATAGTTCCATTAGTACCGTGACTTCCATACCTACAATTGTTATAGAAATGATCCTCAGATGATTTTGGCTCTAACACCCTCAAAATTGGCTAAAACAGAAGGTTTTTTATATTGGCCAGGTGATTGGAACTAGTTTTGTCTATGGTGTTATCTGACCTCCGTTCGGTTTTTAGGCTAGAAATCAATTTAGGTATCTCTAAATTGAGTTATTCCAGTGTCATTTGAACCGTAACTTCCATGTCTATAAATGTCTTAGAAATAGCCATAACTTATTTCTAGCTCTAAGGTCCCCAAAAATGTCCAAAACAGTAGCTTTGTTCTAAAATAGGTCTTTGGAGCAGTCTATGGTTTTGTTGTCATATCTCCTAGGTTACAGCTCCAAATGACCTAAAATTTGTGCCATTAAAAATTTAACATATTGGGAATCATTTGTTAAAGAGATCATTTTGGCTAAAAATGGTGTTTGCATGATGTTCTGAGACTGATCAAGTTAGGGTAAATTCTATTTTAGAAGTAGGGCATTCTGTTTAAAGAGCATTTTTGCCCAGGGACGCCCGTCCGTGATGGACGATACCCATCGATCAAAGGTTACACATGTTTGTTGGTAGTCTTCTATCGGTCAAACCCATCTATAGACACCGGGTCCCAAGGCGATCCAAGATCAGGATTACCCGATGATGAAAATAATACTTGCCACAAGTAAAAGTGTCGAAAATGATGTTTCCCTTGTCGAGACCCTTTTTTTTAAAAAAAATAAAAAATAGACAAATAAATATTTATTATTATAAAAAAAATAAATTAAAAAATTAGGAAGTGTTATTTTTTATATATCAAAATTTTGATTAAAAAATATTTATATTTAAAAAGGGAATTAAAAGTAATTAATTAAAGATTTAATTTTAAAAAAAAAACATGAAAAAGTTGAAAACGTGAATTAAAGGCTTTTGGTGACCTTTGGTCCCACATGCGGCCACATGTGAGAATTCCACATGCAGCCGCATGTGGAGGTTTTTCACATGCGGCCTCCATGCCATATACTTTCTCACCTGCAAAATTAATTTTGGGGACTGAAAAAATCAGGTATTTTTCATATTTTGGTGTGATTTTGAAAGAATAAAAATTGAAAGTTAATTGGGTTTTTTCCATTTTAGAAATACAGTGAAATTAAATGGGAATTGGCTTTCATTTGAAGGAGAGGCTGATTTTGAAAGAGCAAAAAAAAAAACATTTTCTCTCAAGAAAAAGGGGAGCAGCCGAGAGTTGTTCTTGGTTTTAAAAGCAAAAATATTAAGATTTAAGGTTTTAGTTTTGTCTTTTTTTTTTCTTCTTTCCTTCAAATATTTTTCAGTCCGGGATTTGATTCAAGCAAGGAAAATCAATCTCATTTGTTTTGAATTATCCCTCCAAAAATATTTTCTCGAGTTTTATTTGTTTAAATACTTGAATTTTTTCTCAAATATTCTTGCGTTTATTACCACAAATTTCGACAAGGAGGACGAATCGAGACACCGTTTCTCCGATCTATAAAATTATGAGGGTAAATATTTTTTGACCCGTCCTAATTTATTTTTTGCCTATTATTTATTGCTTTTAATACTCTCATTTTTGTTGTCATTACCATGTTTATCATTCATTTCTAGTGTCTATTTTTTATGTTGCTGTTTGTTTCTAGGATTATATTGTTACCATATTTCGTTTGGGCCTCTGTTATTGACATTATTATTGTCATTGGTCTTGGTCATTTTCACTATCCCCTTATTTGCTTGTTATATTATTATTAGTGTGTTCATGCTCCACTGTCAACGTTTTTTCATTATTATTATTGTTATTATTATTATTATTATTGGTGTCCTGTTATCATTATCAATATTATTATTATTTCATATTATTATTATTATTATTATTATTATTATTATTATTATTACTATTATTATCATTTTGTTGTACTGTTGTCTCTTTCTCTTCATCATTATTGTTGTTTTATTATTATTATTATTATTATTATTATTATTATTGTTGTTGTTGTTGTTGTTGTTGTTGTTATCATAATTTTATTATTATTTTGTCATTAACCTTAGGTTTTTGCATGATTTGTTTTATTTCCTTTGCATGTGAATTATTTGTATACTAAATTAACATGTTCTATTTTTATTTTGACTTTATTTGATTAGTTTTTTAGAATTATTACTAATTTTTTTAATGTTATTTTTTGTGTGGGATTTAAATGTGGTTTGCTTTGCATAAGTGTCCTCGTGACCACATGCATGGATCACGACGCGTGGGAAACCCACATCGCTTGGATGAGATCTTTCATATCCCTTTATGTGTTTATGTTTCCTTGTAAAATAAAATGGATTTATCTTGTGCACACGTGCGGTAAAAAAGTCATGAAAATATTTTATAACTAAATCAGGACTTTCATTAATAAAATTGGGAACAATGTCCCTTGTTTTAGGCAAGGAATGTAAAATATCATGATAAAAACGAAGAGTTAAATTTTTTCCAAAAATGGGATCACTCATCCCGGTTTTTCAAACTAACAATTCAATAACTTTTCGATCCCTCTTTAAGTGAGCGTGAAGGAACCAATGTTCCAAACCTAAACAAATGCCCCGATTTATGTATGTTTTTCTTATGTTTAATTTTGTTTGTTTGTTTAAATTTATGTTCATACATTTCGGGCTCTTGTAATTAATTTTGGGGCGATATTATTTAGTTTTTATTTGGGATTGTATTATGTCCAAATTTATATTTTTAATTTTCTTTTAATTGGGGTTGTATTCCGCCCGAATATCTCTTGTAATTGTGTGCTTGACATGTTTATTGCTTTTCTTTATCCACTACAAAAAAATTGCAAATTAGCGACTAAAATTAGTGACGGATATATTTTAGTCGCTATTTAGCGACTAATTAGCGACCATTTTCATATTTAGTCGCAAAAATCCATTTTTGGCAATATGGGACAATTTTAGCGACTGAATAGCGACGAAATAATGAAATCGTCGCTAAATATTGGCGGGAATTCATGGTGCTTTTTTTTGCGACTAAATTAGCGACGAAATAAGTTGTCGCTAAAATAGCGACTAAAATTCAGTCGCTGATTTTGGAGCATCTTTGTTTGCGACAGATTTAGCGACTAATTTTTATTGTCGCTAAATACACTTGAATTAGCGACGGAATAGCGACAAAATTATCCGTCGCTAAAAATTAGTAAAGCAACTACATTCCCCACCCAAAACTACGTCGTTTTAGGGGTGGCCTTATTTTCCCTTACAGTGGAGATCGACCTCCACTTCTCTCCTTTCTACTTTCCATTTTTCTTCTTCCTCACCCCTCCCTTCGTCGCGTCCTCATCGGCCTTCACTGCCATCGTCCATCCTCCCGCCATCACGCCGTTGCCCGCCTACAGTAGCCCCAACTCCGGCGCTTCCTTCTCCTTCCTCCTCCTTTTCCGTCGCGCGAGAAGCAGCACACCATAGGTCCTCCTTTAACGGCACCCAGTCCAATTTTTGCCCCCTTGCTGCCATTTTTCCCCGTTAGACCAAAGGTAAGCCCTAAATCTTACTTTAATTGATTGATTATGATAGAAATTTGAGGAAAAATTAAAGAAATTGGCACATAGGGATTTCTGCTTGCTAGCTGGTTGCCGTTGTCACTCTGACTCCTTCGAACACAACTCACCGTTGTCCTCTCTCTCATATTCCCTTTCCCCCTCTCCGTTGGTGTCACCGTCGTCTATCTCACTCCTTCGAACACAAGTCACTGCTGTCCTTTCTCGCACAGGTTCATTTACTGCCTCCTTAAATCTTCTTCTTTCTTGTTGCATTTCGTTTAATTTAAATTAATTTGTTACTTATTCAAAATCAGCCCCCAACACCCATGATTCAACATTGTGTACTCTATTTTCTCAGAAAATCAAAGGTCAGTGCTTCTCTCTTGATTATGCTTTATAAATTTGAGTGGTTGTTCGAAATTATTATTCATATACGTTTTTCATGCTTATACTCTATTTCTCTGAGTTATATTGTGCTTGTAGTTCTTTTCTGTTGGAATTTTAGGTTGCATTATATAAAGAAATCATTGATTATGATTGTGTTTTTTTTGCTTGATAGTGCTCACGAAAAAAGTGTACACTGTATTAAGAAACTTTTTTGTTGGAATTTACTTGTTTCACTTGCATTGTTTGGTGCTTTTGTGAGTAGAGCAGGCATTAAGAGCTAAACCAGATTATGCCACCTATCTCTATGTTGATTACTTCCCTCTTTTTTCTAATTTCAAGTCTGCTATCTTTCTGTTTCTTCACTAAAACATTTATTTGCTTTTTGTTCTTGTTGCATTTTATTTTCTATTGCTTCTTTTGCTTGTTAATGTTGCGATTCTGTTGATTTTGTATATGCTAGTTAATGTTTATGGATAATTATAAAACATTTTTACATTTTTGGGTCTGAATCTTCATTCTTGCTTTGAAGTTAATTGTTTCCTCTTATAATTTCTTTTGAGTTCCTTTTAATTTGTGCTTCTCTGTGTTTGTTCTCTTTCAGAAATTGATTTTTTTTTCTTTTGTTAGTAATCTCCTCAACTACAGAAATTGCTCAGCTATGGTGATCTTCTGGTTTGAAACATAAATTTTCAATGAGGTAGAAATGTTACTAATACTGATTTTACATTGGCATCTTTATAAGTCCTTATTTTTTCATCATTTTTATATTTCTTGGTTGCTCTCATCTCTGATTGATTGAACAAAGGCACCATTTAGATGAGCCAAATTGCTAGACTATAACTTAAAGCTTTTGGTAGGCAAAAAAAAAATTGATGTAAGTGATTCATGCCAAAAAAAAGCCGTTTCATGAACCTGTATCCAATTTAGAATTGGTTTATTGGAAAAGACACCATTTAGATGACTGCAAAAAACACTGTGGTCTTGGATGTTGCAAATTTATGAGTGAAAATGTGTAACTTTGGAATTGGAGGGACTAAAGTACTGATGAATTTTCTGATATAAATTAAGTTATATTGCGTACTTGTACACACTTGCTAAAATGTGCAAATATTGCTCTGCTGTAGTAAGCCATTTGGTCCATGATTTGTTTTCTTTTATTTGTCCATTTACTTTAACTTTTACTCGATGACTGCAAAAGTACAAGAACACCATTTAGATGACTGCAAAAAACACTTGGTATGTGTCATTTTAGTTTAGTTCAAGATCAATTGGTTGCCACCAATGTCCAAATTATACTTTCATAAATTTCTTACAGTGTGAGCAAGTCTGGTTAATTATCACTGGACTGTGAAATATTAATGAACAACAGTGAACAGATATTCACATTCTACATTCTATTGGCTTGTAGTTTGTGTTTAACTTCTTACAGAAAGGCCTGGTGGATGAGTTGATCCACTCAATTTATCCAACAAATAACTATTGTATTGATCGAGGATACAAAATTGCAGGAAGAAGAAAAAAGAAGTATTTTTTTTTTCTTTCTTTGTTTTGATTATCGATTTTCTTGCATTAAACTATGAATTCCAAATTTAATATATGAATGCAGAGTTGGTAGTTTTTTCAACTGATTTATACATTGGAATAGATATCACTATGTAGTTCACATTTTCTTGCATTTGTTTAATGTCAATTGTCTAATTCGTGTTTTCTTACCTTTCTTTCAATTATTATTTTTATTTGGTGGTAGATTTATTGGGTTAGCACTTTGCAGGTAAGTAGAACTCATTATTCAAATACTTTATTTGAGTAATTTAGAAAATGGTAGATACTGCCTTGTAATATATGAACTAGAATCAGTCTTTCTTATTTTAATTTTTAATTTATTAATTTTGGTATATATTAATTTAAAAATTTTATTGGTGACTTGTAGGTACTGGAATTGAATAAAATGCTGCTAAAAATAATGAGACTATGTATTTTTAATTTAAGTATTGTACATTTTAATGTACTTTTATTATATTTGAATTATTGTGAACTTACTGTACAAAATTATTGTGAACTTTTATATATTTGTAAATAGCACTATTTAATTTGAATTAATATTTTTATAGTATTTTTTAAGTATTGTACAGTTTAATTGTATGTTTTTTATATTTTATTTTTTAAATTAATAATAATATTAAAAATATTATATAATTATTATTTACATAAAATAAATTAAATTTTGGATGTAATAATAATAATAAAAAATTAAATTGAAAATTACAATTAAAAATTAAATTATAAATAATATTAAAAATATAATATTTTTAGCGACGGATTTTTCGTATCTAATAGTTTTTAAATATTTGTGGCGACTTTTTTTAGGGATTATTTAGCGACGGAATTTTATTTTTAGCGACGGAATTTGCAGTCGCTATTTTTAGCCACGATTTTCTGATTTAGTCGCAAATTTTTTGCGACGGAGCAAATAGCGACTGTTAGTCGCCGCGTCGCTAAAAGTCATTAGCGACGAAAATAAACCAATTAGCGACGGAATTTTCCGTCGCTAATTGACTGTTTTTTTGTAGTGATCGCTTTATTTACCGCTTTCTTTACAGCTTTTATTTATTGCTTTTGAATGCTTGCGATGTGCTTTTTATTAAATGCATTAATCGTGTGAGATAAGAGGTAGAATTTTAAGAAAATTAAAAACTCATTTATAATGAACCAAAACATAAATAAGAGTGAAGTCCTGAACACCATCTCTGGCTTAGACCAATAGAGGTTAGAAACCTTTTTCAATTTCTTGTAAATTGGGTTGCGACTCCAAACTATCTCAAAGGTGCCTAAAGGCACTGTAAGGCTAGATGATCCTTTCCAATGTTCTATTGGGAAGCAGGCATCCAAAATGTCTCATGGTACCCAAGATCGAAAAGACGCGAACCAATCCTTCGAGCCCTAATAGCGGGTTCGAAGAGGGCCTTTGCTAGGTTCGGCGTGAGTCATAATGGCGACTCCACTGGGGATACTTCGTGACTTTACTCTGAAAGTATTTTGGTTAAAATATATAATTGGGTTTTTAAAACTTAAAATTCTATCATTTTTAAAATTTGCATTGCATACATTAGAGCCTTAGAAATATGCTAGTTGGTCCCTTATTTTACCCCAGTGCATTCCAGAAGCAGGACCCTACTTTCACTCATTGTAAGGAAGTGTTAGGTATAATCACCAGCCAAAGCCTAGTACCTTTTGGTATATTAAATGGAGACCCGATCGGTCGTCATGCTCGCAATGAGCTAGACCCTTTGGCAGGGACCATGCTTGGGTAGCCCTAAAGTAACACCACCCTTGACCAAAGCTCATGTAAATAGCAATAGATACTTTTCCTAAGCAAAATGAATCGTAACACGATGCTTGTCATGTGGGCCATTATATATTAAAAAAAATCAAACAAATTAAGTGGTCTTCTATCGAAGGCTTCCATGCCCCAGTAGGTTCACCTTAATTTGATTAAAGCATTCAAATATGGGCGGCCAAAATCCATACACATGTGCTTTAAATTAAGAGTGTTATGCTGTCGATTTTTCACCGTGCACCATACGTGTCCAATGGGTTCCCTACTAATCCTTGGATGAAGCCCACGTAGGGAAAAGACCGCATGACTTCGTGTATGGGAGTGATAAGGTTGGAAGGATCTATCTGCTTGCATGTGGTTGTGGATACTGCACAGCATGCTCGTGCATCGCATGTCATTCATGCATGTCAATAAGATAAATATATGTATATATCTTTTCATCTGCATATTATTTTTCACATGTACATATCATCCTGCATATAATTTCTTCCATGCATCCCATCGTATTGTGGTAATCTATTAATCTCGCACTCATCGAAGACCATTTGTATGGCACGATCATGCATTGCATGTGCATGTCATCCATGCATCATTTTAACAATCTGAGTCTTTCAGCCATCATAGATTTATCCAAGTGGACTAGAGGTTCTGACGGTCGACTAGTGAGGACAGACCTGCCCTTTGGATTGCCAGAATTAGTGCCTATTTGGGATTTTGAGTCGCTTTCAATGACCAGTGAATCATCCTAAATGGCAGAAGAGACCGGAGCTCTAACCACTCAAGACCTTGCCAAGAGATTAGAGGATTTTGAGCGGAGGATGTTAGAAATGATGGGCGCAATGGTCGAAAGGATCGCTCTTCCTCCCACTGCACAACCACCTGTTGCTCCACAACCCCCAATGATCCCTCCTCGGGGGCAAGTGGAGCTTCCCGTCGGTGAAGAGGCCCCCATTATAGGCAATGCCGCTCATCAACCTGTCAATGAGCCTAAAGCAGCTGCGCCCATTGAGCCAAGAAGGGCAAGGATCCCTAATCCTAATGAGGATTTTGTGATAGAGGATGAGGTAGAGGAGCTAAAAGCCCGCCAAGCTGTGAGAGGTAGAGCACCCAAGGTGGAGGATGAGGCTATCAGAGGAAAGAGGCAGCAGATTGAGGCGATCACTTGCTTGTTGACAACTGGGAAGGGAATCAACCCAGAGGATAGAGATTTGGGGGACGAGGAGCTGCTGCCCCTAAGGTTTAAGATGCCTGAACTTCCGAAGTTCGATGGTACTTCGGACCCATCTGCGTACATTAAGCAATATACCCTGGTGATGAAGGGCACAGGGCTGACCACAAAGCAAAAGGTGAAATATTTTTGCCTCAGTCTAGTGGGTCCGACAGTAGACTGGTATCATGGGTTGGACAGGAGATTCAAAGAGGACTGGGACCTTCTGACAGATGAATTCATGAAGCAGTACGACTGCAGTACTAGAATGGAGGTCACCCTGAAGGACCTCAAGCTTTTACAGTAAAGGAGTGACGAGTCATTTCACGAATATCTCACCAGGTGGAGGAATAGGGTCATGGAGATGAAGTGAAAGCCTGACACTGCTGACCAGATCAGGCTATTTATCAGGAACTCCTGCCCTTATGTGACGCGCGCCGAACCCCGTGATGGCCCCGAAGACCCTCTTTTAGGGCTCTCGGGAATGAGGTTCATGAAACTTGCAAGTGAAATTGCAAGGGCATTTATATCGGGCAACAAGGAGGTTTCATGGAGTCGCCACCCAATAGAATATTGAAAAAGTTCGTCTAGCTTCAGTGAGCCTAAAACAGAGCAACTATGTCCATCATAAGCAAGCCGGAGGTGCCTTGGAGGCCTCACCCTAACATTAGGATGGCCCTCTTGGCCTCGTGCTTGGGCAAAGCAGAGGTGTCGTGGAGACCCCACCCTAATAGAACATTAGGATGGCGCTCTCGCCTCGTGGCGCCTAGGACTATGCAAATTTGAGCCTTTTATGGGACATAAGAGGTGTCTTGGAGGCCCCACCCCAATAAAACATTGAGATGGCCCACTTGCCTCGTTGAGCCCAAAGACCGGAGATGGTTCGGGACTTCTCATTTATTCATACCTTGATTAAGTTAAAATTGAGTTTTGAATTTAAGTTTTCATCCCTTTTCTCATACGTTTTGATGAAATAATTAGAGCGCAAGTTGGTCATCCAAGGAAAGCAGTAAATGAAAGCATAATTAAAATAAAGTACATGAAAATAAATTACAACAAAACTAGGGGCAGAATACAACCCCCAATATAAAATAAATGTAAATCATGCATAAAACGGGGTAATTATTAAGAGTGGGACATTGGTCCTTGCATGCATAATTAAAGAAAATAATTTTGAAGTGACAATTTATTTGGATAAAAAAACTACGACATTGGTCCTATTTTATTAGAAAAAAATTCCAAGTTTAATTAATAGAAATATTTTTGTGTGATTTTTAGTTAAACGTGCATAAAATAAATGATTTTATTTAATAATTACATAACAAATAAATTAAAATACAAATAAAGGAAAAATACTAAAAACAATAAAAATAATAAATCTCCGGATCTCCTCATTCATTTGCAAATGTGCTCAAACATGACAAAATGAATATTAAAGCAAAAAAAAACACAAATAAATTAATGTTAGTAATTACACCAAAAAGTCAATTAAATACATAATACAATAAATAATAGATTAGAATAAAAAAAATATGCATTAAGGATGACAAATAAATTGAATGACATATTAAAAATAAATAGATTAACATATTTAACACAAAAAATGATAATAATGATAATAATAATAATAACAATGATAACGATAGAAAAGAATAATAAACAATTAAATAAAATAAAGTAGAAAGAATATTAAAAATGTTAAAACTATATACAAAATCACATAAAATAAATAAAAACACAATAAATATAAAAATCTACATTGTTAATAATTAAATATAAACAAAAAATAAATAAAATAAAAATAAAATTAAAAGATTAAGCCTAGAATATTTACCCTCAGATTTTGGATTCAATTGATGAAGAATATGATTGATTTCCTTGATTTGATTCACAAAATAGGAATAAAAATAATAAAAATTAAAATTTTATTTCAAGAGAAATTTGCTTAAAAAATAATAGAAGAAAAGAAATTAATTCTCAAAAGAATTGATTTCTTTGTCTTAAGAATACTTATTGATAAAAGTTTGTTAAAAAGAAGAACATAAATTTAATTTTCAAGAACAAAAAATAATTTCTTTTGTCTTAAAAAATTACAATTGAATAAAAATCCCAATCTCAAGAACAAAGAATGATTTTTTTTGTCTCAAGAAAAATTCTAGATTAAAAATTGAATTTTTTTAACCTCAAAATTTTATTTGGAGAAAAAAATGTAAAAATTCAAGAGCGAATTCTTCAAGAAGAAGAGAAGAAGAAAGATGAAAATTTTTTGATGTCCAATGAAATCCTCCCCATTCCCTTTCAAATTTTCAACTTAAATGAATAAAAATGGAAAAAATAATTAATTAGGGAAGAAAATAGGATTTTTAGCTAATTTCCCTTAATTTGGGTGTAAAAAAGGGAAAAAAATCATTAAAAACTCGGAAAAAATGGTGAAAGAATAAAGAAAAATGAAGAAAAATCGGAAAAAGGGGGAAAACCCCCCGTTTGCGGCGGATTTGGGGCGACCGACGCCCGTCGCCGTGCTTGACGGGCTTCGATCGCCCACGCAGCACTCGCGCGCTGCCGCGCATCGACTTCCGATTTTTCGATTTTTTTTTAATATAACTAAAAAACACTAAAATTTTTAAACTTCATTTTTTAAAACTAATTTTTAAAATTTTTTTATTATTTTTTATTTTTTATTCTAAAATGCAAATTTGACAAGAAAACCATCACTTTCAAACTTTTTGCCCATGAATAGGCAATTTATCATCATTGGGTAACTCCAATCTAAGCTGACTCAGGACCCGGTGTCTACACCTTACCTGAGGGACTTGCTCAACTTTAAGGGGCTCAGAGATTGGGAGTCGTTTGAAGACATTGCTGTAGAGGCTATGGGGTCTTACCTGGCGAAGAAAGCAAGCCAAAATAACTTTGCTGGGAAGAACTTTGGGAACCAGTCAGGGTACAGATCAGGTTGTGCTGGAAGCAGTAACAGAAATGGAAAGACGGCCGAGGTTGCAGCTACTGAGGTTAGACAGGGTCAGAGGTACTACTCTAACTTAGGCAGCTCTCCATCCTGAGTATTGGAGAGACTGATGAAGGAGGGCAAGCTACGACTTTTGACGCCTAGGCCAGCCATGAATCAGGGACAGCCAGGATACAGAGATGACCAGTACTGTGCCTACCATCAACACACTGGGCACCTGACAGATTACTGCCGAACTTTGAGGAATAAGATCCAAGATCTTATCGACACCAAACAGATCACTGGTCCTGAGAAGAGAGAGAAGAAGAAGAAGGCAGACTATAATGCAGTCCCTCCACCAGATATATGATCGGGTCCGGTCCACCTGAGCAGCATATTTGGCAAGAGCTACATGGAGATGAATACATCGCTGTCACTCGTCAGGAGAGTGGAGAAGAAGACTATGTTTTTAGATGCTTTATTTTTTTTTTTTTTTCAAGAACTCTTTATGACAGTTTGGTTATTTTGATATGATGAACAATTTTACTTATTTGTGTGGTGCTTCTAACGATTTCATTTCCTATGATCATGATGCATTTATTCATTTTTTACATTAACCCAATTGATATGGCTTCATCTAATCTCAAAACTTTGGGGAATCCAAACAAAATCTTGATGGCATCTGATATAACTCATGAAGAGAGAATAATTCTGAGAGATAATATTAAAAAAGAGAAAAAAAAAGAATAAAAAGAAAAGAGCCTTTGCCTAGACCAAGTATGATATGCTGGAAATTAACAAGGTCATTGTTGAGACAGTGCCGCTTCCACATGCCAACATGACGACAAATAGAATTTCGAAAGCCATTCCTTTACGTCCTCAACATCTAGGATGCACATGGTGCTGCCAAACAAAATTGAACTCCAAGTGCTACATCAAAAGTTGGACGAATGAAACACAGGACCTTCATAGAGAATATACAACTCATTAGAACCAAGACTTGTGATTCCTTTCCCCCAACCATTCGAGAAATTCAATATAGAAGCTAACCAAGATTGACCTTTAACCATCTGGGACCCTTATAGCCAAACTTAGAAGGATAGCTCTTTACCTTTCAATGAAAAAAAAACATACACGCAAAAAAAAAAAACAAAAACAAAAAAACAAAAAAACAAAAAAAAAAAGCACAAAAAAAGGAAAAAAGCAAAAAAAAAAAAAAGAAAGGCAAAAAAAAAACAAAAAAAAAACCACAATTTTGCCCCAGACCATCTAAGCCTAACCTGTCCCCCAATCTCAACCATTGAAAGTCACTTCGAAAATTGAACCACCAAAACCGACAAAAGTAAGGTGTGGGATTTCACATTCAAGCCCCAAATAAGGAACTCGTCTTCTAAGCCAATTTGCACAAGGGCCAGGGAAAGGACTTTGAGGCCAAAGAAGAAACACTATCAGAAGAAGCAGCCACTCCGACTAACGAAGATGAAAGCAAATCCAATGAATAGCGATTGATTGAAAGAGGGTTCATGGCAAAGGCTAAAAAAGAAAAGAAGAGAAAAAAAGGGGGCTGAGAGAAAATCTTCAATCATGAAAACCCGAGAGGGCTGATTGATAACAGGAGTTTGATGCTTTCAGGATCTATTCCGAAATTAGATGAGGCCTCGTATTTTTCAAGTTAATGCCAAATAATAATCATGTGTTATGAAACCAAATTGAAATATATGCGTTTATGTAATGATATATTAATGTGACCAGAGCAGTTCATTTTGCACGCTCAAAATTGTCTAGTTCCGGTATAAAACCAGCACATTGTTACTATCTACCCTTTGATACTCTCGCCACTCAAGCGCTTCAATCGACTCATCCTGCTATCAATTGTGAGGCCAATTCTACAGCACCTTCGTGATAGGAATCAAGCTTATACGATTATGATCTAAGACATAAGCACATGCCGATCATACCCGGGAGATCTTGGGTAACAATTTCATCCTATCTTAAAAAAAAAAGGCCGTTAGAGATGAAAATCGTAATTAGCGCTCTAAGTAAAAGTCAGGCCAAAGGGCAGGGTGAAAACCTGAAAACAGGTAGTCTGTCCTACAAAAAATGAAATGAATAAAAGCCGTTGGATTGGATTAGGTCCATTTCAGGCAAAAAATAAGGCACAGGGTTATGTGAAAATCCGGAAAGGATGCATTTTCCGCCGAGAAAAGCTAGTGTGAAAATCCATAAGGGACGCACTACCTTAAAAGAATGACTACAGGTATCAGAGGAGAACCTCATGATCCCCAAGGCATGAAATTCAAAAGTAATTCCAGAGGGCACCGATCCTACTGCAAATTGCGACCAAACTGGCTGTCGCCTCCAAATCCACTCAAATGAATTCTTATCCTGCATTCCTGCATGACACATACATTTCACGTGCATGCTCACCAATTTTCCTGCATATTTAGCTTTCCAGTTTTGCAGCAAGAGAGATTCGATGCGGACACCGACAAAAGGCGAGTGACGACATCAGTCAAAACACCAATCAGAGCAACCAACCAAAGACCTCTCAGGGGGCACCACTTCAGAAGGGTTAGCACGATGGTGGCACTACCATTCGATGGAAGGTTAGCACGACTACGACTTCAAAAGGGTTAGCACGATGGCGGCACTACCATTCTGCGGAAGGTTAGCACGACCACGGCACTACCACTTCAAAAGGGTTAGCACGATGGCGGCACTACCATTCTACGAAAGATTAGCACAACCACGGCACGACCACTTCAAAAGCGCTAGCACGATGGCGGCACTACCATTCTATGGAAGGTTAGCACGACCACGGTACTACCACTTCAAAAGGGTTAGCACGATGGCGGCACTACCATTCTACGGAAGGTTAGCACGACCACAGCACTACCACTTCAAAAGGATTAGCACAACCACGGCACTACCATTCTACTGAAGGTTAGCACGACCACAGCACTAACACTTCAAGAGGGCTAGCACGATGGCAGCAATACCATTCTACGGAAGGGCCAACACGACCACGGAACTACTGCTTCAGGACGGTTAGCACGATGACGGCACTACCACTCCACAGAGGGTTAGCACGATCACGACACTACCGCTTCAACAAAAGACAATACGCGGACAACTTAGCGACAACCACTCCAACAATACCATCCAGTCTGGGAAAGCGACCGCCTCAGGTATGCGTCTCTTCCATTCGTTTCTGAATTTTTGCTCACCTAGGCACCTAAGTTCTAGGTTCCCCAAAATTAGGGGCAACTGTAGACACGGGGTCCCTAGGCGGTCCAAAATCAGAATTACCCGATGATGAAAATAATACTTTCCACAAGTAAAGATGTCGAAAATGATATTTCCCTTGTCGAGACCCTTTTTTTAAAAAAAATAAAAAATAGACAAATAAATATTTATTATTATAAAAAAAATTAAATTAAAAAATTAGGAAGTGTTATTTTTTATATATCAAAATTTTGATTAAAAAATATTTATATTTAAAAAGGGAATTAAAAGTAATTAATTAAAGATTTAATTAAAAAAAACATGAAAAAGTTGAAAACGTGTATTAAGGGCTTTTGGTGACCTTTGGTGGCCGCATGTGGAGGCTTTTCACATGCGGCCTCCATGCCACATGCTTTCTCGCCTGCAAAATTAATTTTGGGGACTGAAAAAATCAGGTATTTTTCATTTTTTGGGGTGATTTTGAAAGAATAAAAATTAAAAGTTAATTGAGTTTTTTTCCATTTTAGAAATACAGTGAAATTAAATGGGAATTGGCTTTTATTTGAAGGGGGGGCTGATTTTGAAAGAGCCAAAAAAACCACATTTTCTCTGAAGAAAAAGGGGAGCAGCCGAGAGTTGTTCTTGGTTTTAAAAGCAAAAATATTAAGATTTAAGGTTTTACCTTTGTTTTTTTTCTTCTTCTTTCCTTTAAATATTTTTCAGTCCGGGATTTGATACAAGCAAGGAAAATCAATTTTCTTTGTTTTGGATTATCCCTCCAAAAATATTTTCTCGAGTTTTATTTGTTTAAATACTTGAATTTTTCCTCAAATATTCTTGTTTTTATTACCACAAATTTCGACAAGGAGGACGAATCAAGACACCGTTTCTCCGATTTATAAAATTCTGAGGGTAAACATTTTTGGACCCGTCCTAATTTATTTTTTGCCTATTATTTATTGCTTTTAATACTCTCATTTTTGTTGTCATTACCGTGTTTATCATTCATTTCTAGTGTCTATTTTTTATGTTGCCGTTTGTTTCTAGGATTATATTGTTACCATATTTTGTTTGGTTGCTTGTTATATTATTATTAGTGTGTTCATGCTCTACTGTCAACGTTTTTTCATTATTATTATTATTATTATTATTATTATTATTATTATTATTATTATGCTTTTATTATTATTATTATTATTATTATTATTATTATTGGTGTCCTGTTATCATTATCAATATTATTATTATTATTTCATCGTATTATTATTATTATTGTTGTTATTATTATTATTATTATTATTATTATTATTATTATTATTATTATCATTTTGTTGTACTGTTGTCTCTTTCTCTTCATTATTATTATTATTATTATCATTATTATTATTATTATTATTGTTATTATTATTGTTATCATAATTTTATTATTGTTTTGTCATTAACCTTAGGTTTTTGCATGATTTATTTTATTTCCTTTGCATGAGAATTATTTGTATACTAAATTAACATGTTCTATATTTATTTTGACTTTATTTGATTAATTTTTTAGAATTATTACTAATTATTTTAATGTTATTTTTTGTGTGGGATTTAAATGTGGTTTGCCTTGCATAAGTGTCCTCGTGACCACATGGATGCGTCACGACGCGTAGGAAACCCGCATCGCTTGGGTGAGATCTTTCCTATCCCTTTATGTGTTTATATTTGCTTGTAAAATAAAATGGATTTATCTTGTGTACACGTGCGGTAAAAAAATCATGAAAATATTTATAACTAAATCAGGATTTTCATTAATAAAATTGGGACCAATGTCCCTTGTTTTAGGCAAGGAATGTAAAATATCACGATAAAACGAAGAGTTAAATTTTTTCCAAAAACGGAATCACTCATCCCGGTTTTTCAAACTAACAATCCAATAACTCTTCGATCCCTATTTAAGTGAGCATGAAGGAACCAATGTTCCAAACCTAAATGAATGCCCCGATTTATGTATGTTTTTCTTATGTTTGATTTTGTTTGTTTGTTTAAATTTATGTTCATACATTTCGGGCCCTTGTAATTAATTTTGGGGTGATATTATTTAGTTTTCATTTGGGATTGTATTCCGTCCCAATTTATATTTTTAATCTTCTTTTATTTGGGGTTGTATTCCGCCTCAATTTCTCTTGTAATTGTGTGCTTGACGTGTTTATTGCTTTTTTTTATCGCTTTATTTACCGCTTTCATTATAGCTTTTGAATGCTTGCGATAAATGCATTAATCGTGTGAGATAAGAGGTAGAATTTTAGGAAATTAAAAACTCATTTATAATCAACCAAAACATAAATAAAAGTGAAGTCCCAAACACCATCTCTAGCTTAGACCAATAGAGGTTAGAGACCTTTCCCAATTTCTTGTAAATTGGGTGGCGACTCCAAAATATGTCAAAGGTACCTAAAGGCGCCGTGAGGCTAGATTATCCTTTCTAATGTTCTATTGTGAAGAAGGCATCTAAAATGTCTCATGGCACCCGATATCAAAAAGACGCGAACCAATCACTCAAGCCCTAAAAGCGGGTTCAAAGAGGGCCTTTGCTAAGTTCGGCGCGCGTCACACTGTCCATCCATGGTCATCCGTCGGTCATGAAGGGACGCCTGTCGGTAGGGAGTCAAGCCCGTCAATCAGGCATAATTGCCACTGGTCATATCGTCCATCTGTCATTGCCTGTCGGCCCATGGCCACTTGTCGGTCATGTAGGGACGGCTGTCGATCATAAGGCACGGCCGTCGGTCACCCCTATTTTGCCTACATTGTCCGTTTTGATTCTGAATTGAATTAGAACTTTTCTGGAACCTTCCAGGTTTCATTTAATGCATGTTTAAGGCAACATAATGTGTATTTAAATGATTAATATATGGAAAGTAATTAAAAGTAAGTAAGTGATGTAACTATGAACTTGCAATAATGACACAATGAGCATTAAATGAGTTTAATGATTAGCATGAGTATATGAATGTGAAATGTCATGGCGCCTAAGTGTAGGGATATGCATTTATAGATTCAATGAGTATATAAGTGTGCATGTAGTACGTATATGTGTGAATATGTGTTATATAAGAATATGATGAACTTAACAGTATTATGCATGATATGTGAATTTCATATATATAGGTGTGCAAGGTTATAAGCAATGTATGGTCATAATAATTATTTCTGAATACGATGATTATAACGGGTATAAACATTATGTGAATAGACAAACGTATGATCATTATATGATCACAATAAAAGTATGTGCTTATAAGGAATTGTGATAGTAGTGTAGGTATCATAAAATGGAATAAATATGTGTAAAGCCTGTGTCAGCTGAGTCATGAATAGATAAGCATGCCTATAGGGTCTTTTATCACTGTAGCCTCTGCATTGGACCTGATTGGGTCCCTATGAGTCTTAGGATCCCTATGCATTTTGGATCTTGCATGAATCCCTATGTGTGTAATTGTACCTTCGGGTACTTATGCTTTTCAACCCATTAAACACCTCCTTGGTAATGCAGGCAACAAATGAACAAAAGAATGTTAAATGTATAACATGGAATATGAATCAACAGTAGAATGTGCTTATATGTACGGACTTTAAATGCATATTATGATAAGTGTTTATGCGATCTGTCTTACATGATTGGTATTTTGCTGTCTGTATTATTTGATAAATATTCACATTAATTCACAAAACTATTATGAGTCTCTATACTTGTATTAAGGTATCTTTAAGTTGTTGAAATTGGTGTAAAAACTAAGTGAGTATTCTTATTTGTTATTAGGACAATTGATAGGTATATTGATGCTAACATGCACAATGTACAAAGAAGGAATTGTGGATTGTATTATAACAATAATTGAGTGAAAGGGGTACTAGGTGAAGAATACAGAGGTTATTTATTAATTAATGCATCTATGTAAATGAATCTTAAAGGTGTGCCATGATAAACGTTTATGTGATTTATTAAATATGCTTATGTATGTGAACTCTAAATACATGTTACGATAAATGCTTAAGAGATTTGTTATTCATAATTAATTCTTAAACGAATTATCAAGGATAAGAGTAATTAAACATGAAAGAGGGGTTAAAGTTAATATTTAATGTATGTCGTGGTGATTTTATATATATATATACCATGTCTGGATCAGGATATGAAACAACTGATAAATCTAGAAGGGGCACGCTAATTAGTGGTCAATGAGCGAATAATATGGTTTTGACATTACATGAATAAAATTGTGCTAATGCATATTATCTAGCCATATTATGGTAGAGATGTTTTCATTAGATAAATTATGTGTGATTAAATAATGGGACAAATGCATGTATTTGGTTAATATTCGATTGGTGACACTTAAATATTATGAATTCAACTAAATATATGTGGTCATTAATATGGGAGATTGTCCATAAATTTAATACATGTACTTTATGTGATCACGTAATTTGTATGTAATTTTTATTAGCCCTTACCATTTGCATGTATTGTCAACAGCTACTGTGAGTAGCCTTCCATGTCATATGTTTTCCCCACTAAACTTTAAGTTTAGAACGAGTGTTTCATCCGTGCAGGTTTTGGAGTTAGAATAGTCGCCAAGGACATTTCGCAACAGTCGAGGCCAACGAGTCTGTATAGATTTTGTAATAATTATTTGTAATATAATTGAAATTTGTTTCAGTAATATATAATTTGTATGTATTATGATTAATGAGTAAAGTATCTTTCAAAAATTGTATGTGAATTTATTTTGTATTAAAAGAAATTTTATAATTCTACTTCTGTTATAACTTTATTGTGTTCATCTGGTGGCATCCTTCACTCGTCGACAAACACAGACTATGTTATCATACGGTGTGCTATGTACGAGTAAGGGGTATTACAATTATCTACTTCCTTAATGCAATGAGCAACCATGCTTAGTCAAATGTTTGAATCTGACAACATCATTTAGGCAATAATGATAATCAAAACATAGACACTAATGCAACAAGCATACTTTTCAATTCAATTTAAGCAGATGGCGTTGCAATTGTATTTGATTACAAATCCTGTTACGAATCAACCTTTTCGGGTTTTCATTATTGATTATTTTCTCCCTCTAATTGTTACCTAGGATGCCTTTTTTTGATTTTTGCCCTAGTAAGGTGCCTATTCTTGCCTAAGTAACCCGTTTTTGGGTTTTCAACTTATGGGGCTATCTTTCACTTCTTTTTCTCTTTTGAAGTCTTCTTCAATTTTTGAGCACTCACTTGATCTTCTAAGCTAGCTTTTATCTAATGATTGAGAGAATAGTAGCCTCGCCATGTTGACTCCAAACTCTTGGAGCCAAGCATACTAGATTTGATTGGCTTGCAAGGGAAGTCTCATTCTTTCAGTTAGAGATCTTCAATTTAAATGATTGGACAATAATAATGAGTTTTATTTCATTTGGTGCAAACTTGGGAACTGTTTAAGCAAAGGGCAAATATGTTTTGTCTCTGATTATTAGACTATATAAAGACCTTGACTATACTATACAATCTTTAGATTCAGAGCACTTTCGGGCCATTTTGAAAACAAACTGAGAAAAACTAGTTGTAATTAGGGGATTGGATGAAAACTTACTAAGAGTACTAAAACTTTTCTAATTACCCATCAAAGCAACCTTGGGATAAGACAAAACCTAGAAAGTGATTTAGGTAGCCCTTTTGTATAACTCTCTAAATGACTTTTTCTACCCTTATTTCGTAATCTCTTGTTAGCCCATTGAACCTTTATTTTGGTATATTAAAAACGTATTGGTTTTATTCTTATACACATTAAAATTATCCTTAACCTAAAATGATTTTTGCCTCCCTTTAGAAGATTGGCCACTCTAGTAAGGATGGGTTTACACTTTTGGGAAAAAAAATGGTTTAATCCTTGTTAATGCTTTGTGTAATTAGAGACATAAGCTTGGGATCTTAAAAAAATAAAAGAATAAAAAAGAAGGCAAAAGTATAGTTAAAGCTAGTACCTTTTAATAAGTCCTAATGGATATCTTGTCGACCTCAATTGTTATTTTGAGCCGAGCTTGAATAATACTAAGTCCAAATTCAAGAATACATTGACAATATGTAATTGGGCTAGGCATTGTCTTCTTATCAGTCAAGCAAATGTGGTGGCCATTTTTTTCTAGCAACCTGGTCTTTTCTTGATAACCATCTACCTAAGCCTAACGTTACAACTAATGTAAGACCTCTTAATTCTTGGTTCGGTCTTATCTAATTTAGCAGAGATGACTTTCTAATAAGGAACCAAAGTGCTAGGTTCTCCCCCGGGTACTTGTTCTTAACAGTGACTTTATTAATTTGTCGATAATCGATACACATCCTTAGGTTGCCATCCTTCTTCTTAACAAACAAAATTGGAGCACCCCATGGAGAAACGTTGGGTCTGATAAAGCCTTTATCCAATAGCTCCTGCAATTGAATTTTTAACTCTTTCAATTCTACAGGAGCCATTCGATAAGGAGCTTTAAAAGTGGGAGTAGTATCCAGTAGAATCTCTATGGATAGCTCCACTTCCCTCTCTGGAGGCAAACCCGGCAACTCTTCCGGAAACACATTCACAAACTCCCTCACTATCAAAATATCTTGGATTTTCACTTGACCACTCCTAGAATCCAAAATCAAAGCCAAATATGCATCACAACCTTTTCTTATAAACCACCTTGCTTGCATAGCCGAGATCACATTACCCAAAGAACCAGACCCTAAACCTCTCACAAACATTGCAGACTGATTACTATATCTGAGCACAACTGTTTTCCTATGACAATCGTCCACAGCCCGGTGCTTACACAACCAATCCATACCCAGAATAAAATCAAACTCATGAAAAGGCAAACTAATCAAATCCACTAAAAACTCTATACCTTGCACTTTTAGGGGACAATTCCTATACACTCTACTCACATTGGCACTATGCCCTAAGGGACTAGTCACACAAATCTCATAATCTAACTGATTCACATCAGGCAACTTAGCACACAACTTATCAAAACATAAATATGAGTGTGTGGACCCAGGGTCTATTAGAGCATGCAATTCAGTGTCAAAGAGTATGAACTTACCAGCAATTACTTCAAGTGCATCCTATGTCTCTCAAGCTCTCATCGCATACGCTCTCATTAGTGCCACTTGAGGACGATCCACTGACTCAGATGAAGTTCCATCTCTAGGCCGTCCATCATGACCTCAACCCCGGCTGGCCTGAGGGGCATTAAACCCGGCTCGACTGGCCTCCTACTGATCTCGGGTGTTCTCACTCAACCTTGGCCACTAGCCAAAAAATGGTCCGTGCTACCACATCGGAAGCAACCTCCAGTCAGCCAGTGGCACTCGCCCTTATGGCACTTATTGCAGTGTGAACACTCCGGCACAAACGCACCCCTACCAGCCGAACCACCTCTACTACCACCAGACACATAAGAAGATCCCTGTCTCCTACCTCTCGTAGCCGGACTATTAGAAGACTCATCTGGGGTATTCCCTTGGATGTTCCTTGACCTCTTACCCAAAGATGAGCCTCTACAAGGGGGATTTCTCCTTTGAGCTCTTTCCCTTAAAATAGTCTCCGAGTGTTCCGCTCGCAAAGCCGCTTGCACAATCTGGTAATAGCTAACCATCGGAGAACTCATCAAAGAAATCAATATCGCTCTAAGGGTCTCATTCAGGCCCTCCTCAAAATGCTGGCAACGAAAATCTTCGGTGAGGATACCCGGTGGAGCATACTTGCTAAGCCGATTAGACTCCTTCTCATAGTCTGCTACTGACAAAGCCCCCTGCTTGAAACTCAAAAATTGAGCCCATTTAGCTTTTTTATACGCCCTAGTCACATACTTATTATGGAACTCTCGCTCAAAGAACTCCCATGTGACTGGGTCAGGCAATTAAGGTTGTCTCAGAATCAATTTCCACCAATCATAGGCGGAACCTTGCAAAAGCGAAATCACACACTCAACTTCCCTATCCTGAGGATAGCGGATCTCTTCCAAATCCCTTTTCACTTTTTCAATCCATATTTCTGCCTTATCGGACTCATCCAAACTTGTCCCATAAAAATTTTCAGCTCCAAACTTTCTCATACTCTCAATTGGGCTCTCGGTGCCGTCACCCTCTCTAAAACTCTAGCCATATCCTGAGATATCTTGAGCATAGCCTCAAAAGGCATGGCTGGAGCCTGAGGCTACACCCTAGCTGACTGAGCAAGGCCAAAAATAGACGGATCTTGCTCTTGGGGATTCGCACTCTCAGCTAACCCCTCGAAAGATCCACGCACAGACTCCATCTAACTACAAAACATAAAAATATTCGCATCAGGCCAACACAATCCTAAGCAAAATCCTATTCTACACTCCCCTAAAAATGCCTAAACCTGTGCTCTGATACTAATAAAATTAAACACCCATTACCTATACGTAGGGGAGCTCACTCGCACGGAGGAGTGAGTGCCCGCATAGATAAGGATTGTCACCAAACCAAACAATGCATACTAAACATTATCTGAAAAATATACATACATAAAAGAATCGGGAACTATAAAATTTGTAAACAAATAACCATACATTCAGAAGAAACATAATTGAGCTCCAACTGAACTAATCAAATCGCATTCATTGATATATCAAATATTTACATTACATCACTAGTTACATAGTTATAAACTTGAGAGATACATAATACAAAAATGGTTACAACCCAAAAACTATACAACAGGAATTACAAAATACAAAAACTAAGCCTCCTAATAAAATTACTCCTATTGTGTTGGCCTAAGCTGATGCGGACCGAACCTCCAGAAAACTTCCACCGCTTTCACACCTGCACGGATAAAAATTCGTGCTAAGTGATAATGCTTAGTGGGGAAAACACAAGAGATGAACGACCACTCACAGTGGATGTTAAGGCAATTCACATACATATGGTACATACATATATATATAAGCATAAAAAGTTTACAACATGACTTATATTCATCAGATACTCCACCAAAATATAAACATTCATATATCATCATATTAACCATTCACATTATTTCACATTGAAATCAAATTCATAATTATGCCTGCAAACTCAGAGTAGCGGATAACGAGTGAACATATTCGTACCCGTGGGTACAAACAAAAGTAACTTTTTTCATTTTAATTATAAAATATTTTCACATTGGGAGATCTTAAACAAGATCCAACTCATAAGGATCGCAAGGACCCAAACGATGACCTGATCAGGGTCCAGAACACATTGGGGCTGTAGCTAATAGAACTCTATAGATATGCATGTCTATCCACTTACTTGACTCTTGCAGGCTAGGCATGAATTCAATTAAGAATCACATGATGAAGCATGTAATAATTATACATTGATACATTAATAGATCACAAGTAAGAAACCATGCGAGAGAATAAAATAATAAACATTTGAAAGTAGGGGAGCATTGCGCCCGCGACGACCAGTCGCACTCGCGACAGAGGCTGATCATATGCCAGGGCACGCTCGCGACAGAGGCTGATTGCACGCCAGGGCGCACTCGCGACAGCCAACTGAGCTCGCGAAGCAAAGGCATAAAGGCCTTTGTCGTGCTCGCGACAGAGGGTGGGGAGGTCACTATCGCACTCGCGACAGCGATCAGCCCGGCAGATGCTCAGCCACCGAGCGCGATAGAGGCACTCTTCGGTAGAAGCTCGGATACCCGAGCTCTATCACTCTCGTGATAGAGGTCGCATTCGCAACAGAGTCGAGCTTCCTGCTCCTACTGCCGACCTACACTCTTCTCCACAACCCAAAACCTTCCAAAATCAAACCAATATCCAAATTACTACAATCCAAGTATAAATCAACGACCAAAACACATTACCCACAATATTACCTAAGTTTTGCACTTAAAGAAATAACCAAAAAGGCAAAAGAAGCAATTTGAACATCAAAATTCAAAAACCCAGAATTTTCCTCCAAAAACCACATAAATTCAATCTTTCCCTTAATATGCAACTTCCCTCTCAAATCTACTCAAAATTAGTCAAAACCCATATCATTCATACACTATAAACAAGTTTAATTCCATCAATTTTCAGAAATCATAACAAAATTTCAAAATAAAAAACACTCAATATCACACAATTCCCAAACCTTTGGCTCCTAAGCTCCACAAAGATCGATTGTCTTCACTACCACTTGTTTTCTCCTTCCCCTTGGGATCTCTAGCAGGAATCTCTAATCAAACAAATCCAAACACACCAAACTCAAAACCCCAAACACAGTCACAAAAGGAAAAACGGGGAGAAGAGAAGAAGAAGAATAGAGCAAAACACTTACTTGAGTAGCTCTTGAATTGCCAAAACCAACCAAAGAACAACTTGAAGGGATGATCTAGGGCTAGGAAGTAGAAGAAGAAGAAGAAGAAAAGAAAAGAGCTGAAATGTGAGAGGAGGATAAAAATCTGCTCCCTCACGTTTCTCTCTCTCTTGGCTTTTAAAGCTAAGACTATCTTCTCTTTCTCTCTCCTCCACTTATCACTAAATCAATGGTGGATTTTGGCAATTTACTCTTCTAGTCCTTCTATTCTTCTCAACAACATAAATAAGCCACGCAATTAAAAACTATCATGCAATAATACCCTCTACTTTGTAAAACACACCCACACACACATACACACACAAACTTAAAACTACTAGGGTGAAAATCGGGGTGTTACAAATAATGTCTAATAAATTCCCTGATTTGTTTATGATTTTTAATTAAATTTATTTTCATATCATGGTTTTACTGCTTTTCTATGCCATGCTTTATCGCTTTCATTATAATATGTTTTTACAGCTTTCTAACGTGTTTGAGTGCACCTTTACCTTTTTCTAGCATAACAACTAGTGTGAGAATAGAGATAAAATAATTAATCTCGAAATCCATTTATAATATTAACCATAGGTACAAATAAGAGTGAGGTCCCGAACTTATCTCTGATTTTGGCTTCATAAGGATATAACTCATTTCTCAATATTCTATTAGGTGACGACTCTATGATACCTATCTTGTGGATCCCAACAGATGCCCTCGTAGGCTGATCGACAATAATGGAATAGGGGTACCTCGAGAATCTATCTCATACCTTTTAGAGGCCCAAGGCTTGGCAAATTTGATTGAATTCCTGTCCATTGTGAAACGACCAGCCTTTACGAGTTAAATTAACCTTCATCCGACCTCAAGTCCTGAAAGCAGACTTTTAAGAATGAATCGGATACTATTCTCGAGTTCGGCGTGCACAATAGGTAAATTTTAATCTATCTTTTCAATTTATTGTTCTTTAGTTTAATTGTTCTCTTCAGTTACTGAAAATTAGTTTTTTTTTTCTTTTGGTGGTTAAAATCCTTGGTTTGTTTTTTCTTATAGTAGAAGTGCTTTAATTCAATTGCTTTTAAGTATTTTCAAGTTAGGTAAAGTAACTATAAAAAGCCTAGAGAAGAGGCTAAGGCCATTACCATTAGGTGTGGCAAGAAGGGTGGTGATTTGAGATGTTTATGGTGAACAATTATATGTTGAAAAGTCAAATTCTTAAGAGGAATAAAGTGTAGAAAAGGTTGAATCTAAAAAAAAAAAAAAAAAAAAAAACCTAAATATGCTCTTAACAATCCAATTGATGAGTTAGACATTAGAAAATTCCCTTAACCTGAAAATCATTAAAAGGATAAGATGGACTTAACAATTTTCTAAGTTATTAGAAGTTTTTAGAAATTGTAGACAAATAAATATTCCACTTGCAATTAAAAATGATAATCATGAGTTGATCTCAATTAAGACAATAATAGTTAGAGAGTATATAAACTACAAAAAACTTAATGTTGCTACTAGAAAATATCACTTTTCCCAATCCTTCATCTACCAAATGTAGGAATGACTAGCTGGGAATATTTTCAGGGTACTTACTGATTCCTATTGCCCCAGAAGATTAAGAAAACACCACATTCACATGTCCCAATGGCTAGATATGTTGTTCTAGTTTGGAAAGATCATGAAACAAGTCATATTAATTTCAGAATGATAAAAGACTTTCATCTGCATTATAATAGTTGACCTTGCATTGTTTCACTAATACCTCAAATGATTGTGTGTTGATATGGGATGCATCTTGCTGTAAGGGAGTAAGGACCATGGAAGGCCATCTATCACGGGTTGGGACATTGGCCTGGAGTTCTTCTCTGCTGTCTTCTGGTAGACGGGATAAGAGGATTGTTCAACGTGATATACGTGCCCAGGAAGACTTCACTTTCAAACTCTCTAAACACAAGAAAGGGGTTAGAATGTTGGACATTGTCAGATTGATTAAACTTTATGGTCAATAAATTTTATTGTTCTTCTAATTATTATGTTGCATTTCACTTAGCTTATTCATTTGGCTTTTCAGTGCCTCTCTATTGATTTCCTTTTACCAAATTACCATTTGTTGTCTTTTTGTTTTCTTGTCTCTTAGTATTCTGGACATAGAATATGATTATAAATGCCTAATATTAGTTTTTGGCAATGTTTTGAAAACCGGACCGGTCGGTTGAATCGGTTCAACTGCAAACTTGCAGGAAAACCGGTTTGATCCAATATGAAAATTGGATTATGCAGAAAACCGAATTGCACAGTCAAAATCGGGTTGAACCGGGAAAATCTGATTGGACCAAAAAAAATCTAATATACCCTAAATTATATTTTTATAATCCAGATTAATAGGTAATGTACATTGTTCAATCAAAAATTCATATTTAATGATAAAATCAATTCATATAAAATTGAAAATTATATGAAATTGTTTACACTATATTTTTATTTTATATTTTTTAGATATTGAATAACTATATAATTTAAATGTAATGAAATATTAAGAAGAAAATAAAGATCAATATGATAATCGTAAAATGATATTTTTAGGTAACGTCATAGAAATAAATTTTATAATTAAAATTAAAATTAAAAAATTTAGAAATTTAAAAATGCACTTTCCTTGTAAAATAAAATAAATAAAGAAAACTTAATATATTGATATTTGATAATTAATAGATTGTTTAAATTTATTTTTTATATATCATATTTTTAATTTTTTATAAATAATTATATTTAAAAAAAAAAAAAGATAAACGCCCCGAGTCAACTCGGTCCAACCAGTTAACTGTTGACTCAGTTGTCAGGCCGAGTCGATGTTCGACCCGGTTTTAAAAACATTGGTTTTTGGTTATTAGGTTTGTGGATTGAAGTGGTCCTATGATGATTCTGAGTTGGCATCTGGTGGAGACGATGACAGAGCAAGTAATGATCTCTAGTATTTATATCTCATCCAGGAGCTGCAACTTAATTCATTTTGTTTTTGCATTTGAAGACTGAATCTTGTCGTTCATATGCAGCTTTACATTTGGAATAACCATGCATTTCAGCCTGTATTAAAATACTGCGAGCATAAAGCAGCTGTGAAAGCAATTGCTTGGTCACCCCATTGTGAAGATTATAGCTTATTTATTTATTCTATTCCTTTAACCATAGTTATTCTTTTAACTGTAGTTAGTCTAATCTTGTAACTATAGTTAGTTTGTTAGTTACAGTTACCAGTATATAAACTCTGTTAAACTCTGTTCTTTGTAACTTTGATCAGATGAGATATAGAATGGTTTTCCTTGTTTTCTTCTTCTAGCTTATACTGTTGATATGGTATCAGAGCTAGAATCCAGGTGAAATTTTCTTTCAAGCTTACTGTAGCTTGAGATTTGTCTGTAATCGTGGTATTCTTTCAAGCAAATTGAATGGCGAATACTGCTCGTACTGGAGTTGCAAGGAGTCCTATGAATCTTCAAGGATCTGACAATCCAGGTATTAATCTGGTTACAACTCCGTTGAATGGATTTAACTATCGTACTTGGAGTACTTCAATGAAGAAAGCACTAGCTGCTAAACACAAGCTAGGTTTTATTTCCGGGAAAATAAAAATGCCTGCTGAAGATTCAGATGAGTATGAAGAATGGTTGAGTGTGAATGCTATGGTGGAATCTTGGATTCTAAATTCACTCACGAAGGAATTGCACGAAGCATTTTTATATGTGTCGTCCGCAAAGGATCTTTGGGATAAATTGGCAAAACGATTTGGTGATTCCACTGGTCCTCAAGAATATCAGATCCGGAGGGAAATTGGCACAATTGCCCAAGGTAATTCCAATCTCTCAATGTATTTTACGAATTTGTGCAAGCTATGGGATGAGTTACAATGCATTGTTCCAGTTCCACAATGTACTTGCGGAAAATGCACTTGCAATGTTTCTGACAAGGTTATGCAGTTGAATGAGAATGCCAAGATTATTCAATTTCTCATGGGATTAAATGAATCCTATAATCACATCAGAAATCAAGTACTCATGATGGATCCTTATCCAAATATAGACAAAGTTTACTCTATGCTAATGAGTGTGGAGAAACAGAGACAAGTATCAGAGACTTACAATGAGATAAATGACAGTAGTGCTTTAATGGCTAATGCTGCTATGTTGAATAACAATCAAAGAGGACAGAAAACTACTGGAAAACAGCGGAAGGATTACAAGAAGGAAGATAAGTATTGTAGTTTTTGTAAGGCGGATGGACACACTAAGGATACCTGCTTCAAGATTCATGGATATCCAGACTGGTATATGGATTTGAAGAAACAACAGAAAAAGAAAGGAAGCAGGATCGCGCAAGCGAATATGGCGGAGTCACCATTGGATCAAGCAGATGTGTTTGAAGAAAGCACCACCATAAACAACTTGAGTATGAGAGAATTAATCCAGCAAGAGTTGTCAAAAATGTTGAAAGGCAAACAGGTTCAAGAGGATTTTGTCAATTTTACTCAAGAGTTTGCAGGTAACTCTTCTTTTTTATCTGTAAAAAATGATTGCTTGAAGAATGTTTGCTGGATAGTTGACACAGGAGCTAGTAGTCATATTTCTGGAGATAAGAATATTTTTTGCAGTCTTGAACCTATGTATCAATCCAGAAATGTTCTTTTACCAGATGGTTCAGTTAAGAAAGTGAATATGATGGGGGATATAAGACTTGGAAGGGATGTTGTCTTGAGAAATGTGTTATACATTCCTTCTTTCAAGCACAATTTGCTGTCAGTAAATCGTCTTCTAAGGGCTAATTCCTTGGTATTTACTTTTTACCCTGCATTTTGCATTTTACAGGGCCTGAAGATTAAAACAATAGTAGCAGTTGGCAAGGTTGTTGGAAGCCTTTACTATTTTGATAATTGTTCTTTTGATAGAAATAATATACGAAGATATGAGTTTTTGCTTGATGATAGTAAACAGCAGGTTGATGTTTGTTTTGCTACTCAAACTCTTTGTAATAATTCTCTTTGGCATAAGAGACTTGGACATCCTTCTCTAGGGGTTGTACAAAAGCTTAATTTTTTGAGGAATATAAACCATTCTTCCAATGTTGCTTGTGATGTTTGTGCTCGATCAAAACAGACCCGTGTTACTTTTCCAGCAAGTGATAGTCATAGTATAATATTGTTTGAGTTACTGCATATTGATGTTTGGGGCCCTTATAAACAACAATCTTTATCCGGAGCTTTCTATTTCTTAACTATTGTAGAAGATTGTAGTAGATGCACATGGACTTTTCTCATGCAATCAAAGGATCAGGCTAGTTCTACTATTTCTAGATTTATAAAGATGGTTAAGAATCAATTTGGGGCCACTATTAAAATTGTCAGAACAGATAATGGTGGGGAGTTCTTAGGACATGCTTGTCAACATATTTTTCATGATTTTGGAATTATTCACCAAAGAACTTGTGTTTACAGCCCTCAGCAGAATGGTAGGGTAGAAAGGAAGCATCGACATCTCTTACAAGTTGCTAGAGCTTTGTTGTTACAAGCACATTTGCCTGTTGTTTTTTGGGGAGAAGCTATTCTACATGCAACTTATTTGATAAACAGGCTCCCTACTGCTGTGTTACATTGGAAGAGTCCTTATGAAGTGTTATTTCATAAGCCACCTGATTTCACTAACTTGAAGTTGTTTGGACCTATAGTTGATGCTTCTATTTTTAGAACTGATAATGATCAGCAAGCTTCACACACAGAGACATCCTTGGATGATTCGGCTCTTCCAGCTATTATTGATAGACGAAGCACACGAATACGAAGAACACCAACCTGGTTCCGGGATTATGATGTTAATCATGTTTCAATTGATCATCATGCTGAATTTTCTTCTCCTCATATTCCATGTACTTTTCCTTTTTCTACTAATCCTAACATTCCTACTGATTATACTGATTTTTTAGCTAATGTTACTATCCATTATGAGCCCAAAAGTTATCATGAAGCGAAATCAGTTCCTGAATGGGTTCAAGCAATGGAGGATGAACTTGCCGCTCTTGAAAAAAATAGCACTTGGTTGTTGACTGAGTTGCCCAGCGGGAAGACAGCAATTGGCAGTAAATGGGTTTTCAAGCTGAAACTTAACTCTGATGGTTCTATTAATAAGCGCAAGGCACGACTTGTAGCTAAAGGCTATAATCAAGTCTATGGGCAGGATTACACCGACAGTTTTTCTCCTGTTGCTAAAGTGGTAACAGTGAGAATTTTCCTTGCTATTGTTGCTGCTAAAAACTGGCCCCTTCATCAAATAGACATTAATAATGCTTTCTTACATGGTTTTATTGAGGAAGAAGTATATATGATTCCTCCCGAGGGATATATCAAGGCTCAGAAGGGTCAAGTCTGCAAGTTAAACCGTTCTCTTTATGGTTTAAAGCAAGCTTCGCGATAATGGAACACTGAATTGACTACTTTCTTGTTGGAGTATGGTTTCCTTCAATCCTCCAATGATAGTTGCCTTTTTACTTGGCATTCGAAGACATTTTCTTTGCTGGTTTTGGTGTATGTTGATGACTTGTTGATTAGTGGTAGTGATGAAATAGAGATTGACAAACTGAAATCTGCACTTGATGCAAAGTTTACTATAAAGGATCTTGGCTTGGCCAAGTATTTCTTGGGACTCGAAATTATTCGTACAGCAGATGGTATATTTCTCAATCAACGTAAATACATTCTTGACTTGTTAGCTTCTGCAGGTCTCTTAGGTTCTAAACCTAAAAATGTTCCTTTTCCAAAAGGTGCTTCTCTCTTTGATTCTTCTAGTCCTCTGTTGGCTGATTCTAGTACATATCGGAGTCTAGTTGGGCGTTTGTTATATCTAGGCTTCACAAGGCCTGACATTACTTATTCGGTGCAGCAACTCAGCCAACATCTACAATCTCCAAGAGAAGTTCATCAGCGGCATGCTTTATATGTTCTTAAGTACCTAAAGAAACAACCTTCTTTGGGTTTATTTTTTCCATCACAGTCTGATTTCACTTTATCTGCATACTCTGATGCTGATTGGGCTACTTGTCCAGAGAGCCGCAAGTCTCTTACAGGTTATTGTATTTTCCTGGGTACTTGTCCTATTTCTTGGAAGACTAAGAAGCAGAACACAGTTTCTAGGAGTTCAACGGAGGCGGAATATCGTGCGATGGCTTCTACTGTGTGTGAGCTTCAGTGGATTAGTTATCTTCTTGCAGATTTCCAGATCTCGGTTCCGTGTCCTATTTCTTTTTTCTGTGACAGCAAATCTGCTATCCATATTACTTCTAATCCTGTCTTCCACGAACGTACTAAGCACATTGATATTGACTGCCATGTAGTTCGGAACAAGTTTAAAGAAGGTTTTATTACACCTATTCATGTTTCTACTACTTCCCAAGTCGCAGATTTGTTTACCAAGCCTCTTCGTTCTCCTTTGTTTTCCAAGTTCTGCTCCAAGTTGACTTTGCTTGATGTTCACCAAAGTTCAACTTGAGGGGGGGATGAAGATTATAGCTTATTTATTTATTCTATTCCTTTAACCATAGTTATTCTTTTAACTGTAGTTAGTCTAATCTTGTAACTATAGTTAGTTTGTTAGTTACAGTTACCAGTATATAAACTCTGTTAAACTCTGTTCTTTGTAACTTTGATCAGATGAGATATAGAATGGTTTTCCTTGTTTTCTTCTTCTAGCTTATACTGTTGATACATTGTTGCGGACTTCTGGCTGCTGATGGTGTGACACTGGCTGTATTTATAAGGTTTTGGAATACAGCCACCAACTCACATCTCACTTGTGTGGACGCTGGCAGTCAGGTGCGCAATCTCTTGTGGTCCAAGACTGTAAATGAACTAGTCAGCACGCATGGCTACTCTCAAAACCAAATCGTAGTTTGGAGATTTTTCAGCACGTCAAAGTTGGCAATCCTTACTGCTTATAGTTCCCTTGTTCTGTATCTTGTCATGTCCCCAGAAGGACAGACCATTGTCACGGGAGTAGGAGATGAAACTCTATGCTTTTGGAATGTGTTTCCTCCCTCTCCTAAGTCACACAAAAGTCACAGTGAATTTGGAGCATCATCCCTAGGAAGAACTACAATCAGATAAATTAACACTGACATGTCTCTTGCCTACGATATATTGAGCTGTTTTAATGAATGTTCTGTTTTTGTTACTTTATGGAAATGGGTTTGCTGTGTGAGTTTGATGAAAGTAGTAAATTTGATGATTTAATGAGTGGTACCACGAAATTAATGATTCTTGTATTTGGAGATATGATTTATGTTTTCTAACGAGTATCAAAACGACATAGCTGTTGGCATTCATTGGGGATTTGAGCCACTCTCTTAAGGTTATTTAATGCTTATTATTCTTCCTTTTTCTTTCCTCAATTATGTTAAATTTCTCTATGTTTTGATTTCTTGCCTCACATTTGAGCAATTTTCCTTGATGTTTTATGTTTTACCAGGTGAAATGGACATATTTCAACCGAAGAGTTCTGATGCTTCATTATGGGTTTTTTGTGACAATGATTTTTGTGCTGCAACATACATTGGTGCACTTCAGAGTTACTATGCTGAATCGAATGCTGCATTTAGTGAACAACTGGATCATCTACGAATTGCGATTTGCTGTTAGGCAATTGCAACATTCATTGTAGTGAATGGTTCTTTCCTGTTACAGTGTCTAGGTGTCAGGCAAATGCTGATGTTGAAGTTATTGAAGTTGCAGAAGAATTCAGTGACGAGGATGCCAAGGATTTCAGTGATGGAAGTTTTAGCCTGATTCTTCGGGTTGATACAGTCTATGTTTTCCCCAGAAACAGAGACCTTTGCAAGGAAGCTAACTAATTTCTCATTGATATTTATCTTTTCTAGTTAAGAATGAATTTCTTTAGTGTGATTATATACTCTGTTTTTAATTTTATTGCTTTATTTTTTTATTTTTTGTAGTTATACCAGATGAGGAAGAGACTGAAATACCAGTTGGGGTAAAGAATGATGGTATGTTGAACCTGTAATTAGATTTCTTTTCCAGTGAAAGTGACATGCTTGGTAATGATTTCTCTGTGTACTTCTATTCTGTTGGCTATAAAAGTGTAATGCTTGCTCTAATTCTGATAAAAGCACAACTGCATAATTTTTTACTGTACACTTTGCTGTTGTTACTTCTATTTGGCAGTAATAACACATGATTGATGTTTTGCTTTGCACGGTATATCTTAGTACCTGATTGATTGATTATTGATGTGAAAGTAGAGTCAATTTCAGATGCAACAAAGCATACTGTATTAAAAGGGGGTTAATCTTTATTCTATAGCCAAACATAAAAGAGCTCGGAAGAAATCAATGTTTTGGCGTTCGAGAGCTATGGATGGTGCATGTATAAGCCTCTTATCAATGGTTGTAAGTTTTCAATCTTATAGTGACTAAAAGATAAAATTAAAATTTTATAATTTATGTGAAAAATTATTTACAATGCTTATACACATGCACATGAACTCACAACTAAATCAAGTGATATTCCCTCAAGTCCTCCTGAATAGCAATGAGAAAATAGATGACTTTGTGAACTTTAGTTGGATCATAAAGTATTTCAGTAACTATGATTACTATACCTAATGCATGTCAACTATTTTCCCTCAGTGTATGCATTTGAGTTCAATGCAGCTACAGCAAGCCTTAACTTGGTCTTACTAGTTTATGCATTTGAGTATATGAACATTGCTGGAGCTGTAAAACAATTATTTTATTGCTGATGATCCAGTAAGACAATTATTTTATCAATTTGAAGTGTTAGGAAGGCAAAGGATGTGGAAGGTTTAAGTAGAATTTTAGTGTCAGTGACATGTTTTGATGGTGGCCCATCTACCATGAGCCAAGGCATGAACTCATTGGCTGAATAGTTGTACTATCCAACTACAATAGATGGGAGCAATCAGCCTAAGATGTACTTCAATTCTTAATATTTTTATTGTTTTTCTTGTTCTTTTTCCCTATTCAGTTGATGCAATTTTCTACAAGCTTTGTCTTAATTTGACTTGATTATTTTATTTCCTTTTGTTATAAATATGCTTGATTACTTCTTTCTATCTGTATAAGAAATTAAGTCATTATTTCTATTATCAATTATCAATGAATAATTTTATTTTTTTTTTCTTCTTTGGTGCTTCTGAAATAAATCTATCTTCAAGAAAAGTAGCGAAACAAATTTTTCAAAAAGAAATTTATTTTTGTGATCATCGTTTGTTTGAAGAGCAATATGTCTTCTGCTAGTTTCATATGAAGGTTCTTGGATATAATCAGATGGCGTGAGTTTCATAGCCTGCTAACGTGAAATGTCAAAGCAATTTTATGGTGAAAAACATTAAGCTTGAGGTTTTTTTTTTTAATGTAATAAAAGTGAACTGGTATGCTATTATTAATAAAATATTTTTTTTTTCTTTTTGTGAACAAATATTATAATTTCCAAATAGCTTTATTCATGATTGGTTAATTTGTTTAAGAAAAAAAGAAGGGAAGAAATTGCACTGTCCACAATTTATATGTGTATCATCCTCACCTGGGGCGATTGCCAAAGAAGCAGATGACAAGAAAATACAGATAGGATAATTTAATGGAGTCCATTCTATTTGCTACTGTTACCATCTTGCTCCTAACATTTTCACTCAAAAATCATAGTAATGTCTTCTGTTTATGTAGTGAAACTTCCAAAAACATCAATTGCTTTCACTTGACAGAAGAATTTATCACACTAATAATGTTAAATGTAACTGTCAATTGAATGGTATACAATTTAGTTTGGCTAGATTGCACATATCATCGCTCAACTTAGTATATGATAACTGTGGCTTTTGGTTAACTACAACAATTGAATCATATCATCATTTGTTATATACATATATACATGGAGACTCCCACATTACCGAATCAAAAGCTGTAACTTAACATTAGACTAAATTATATATAAATTCATTCATATATCAATTTAAACTACATTAAGATAAATCTGATTGAGATAATATAATCGGTACATTCACATAAGAGATTGCCGCTACAAGGCATATTCTATTGTGTTTAAAATAGAATCAGTCATCTAATTTTTTTTTATTCTAATCAAAACACGCAACTAATAACCAATTTACTAGCCATACATGGAGAAGAGATAAAATATAAAAAATAAAGAGTAAGAGGAAGAGATCGAGTGAAGACAGAGAGACTACTCGTTTTACAGGGAGAATGGTGTTTAGAATTTCTAATTTTGCAGAGAAAAAAGCAAGAGCCTTCCACGTAAGCATTTCTTTCACCGGTAACTGGATTAATAAATACAAAGTTTTGAGCTGAGTGATTTTTTTGTGACGAAATGAAGTTGAGGGATATTTGAGAGATCATATACTAAATTGAGGGGGTTTTAATAAAATCACACAGAAAATTGTAATGGTAAAATAACTAGGCTAAAATTTATTTTCAACGAAATTAATTTTTATCATAAAAACGGAAAAGTAAACACCAAAATCCTACCTGGCAATATACATAAGACATAAATTAACATGTGGCAACCTATGTCAACATCATCCAGTCAAATGCCACATCACTCAAGTTGAGACAAATGACTTGGGAAAATGAATTCTTTTTTTCTTTTTGTGGCATATCAAATGCCATGTATACTGCTGACTTGACTTTCCCTGGGATTAGAAGTCGATTTAGATTGGCACGTATCAATTTGTGTCATATGTGTACTGTTAAGGTAGAGTTCCAATGTCTATTTTTTATTTTCCTGACAAAAGTTGCTTTCATCCAAAAAATTAATTTTAGACCAGGTTTTTTATCAATACAAAATTTTCTTTTGTAACTTTAGTATTAGTATTAGTTGATAA
Organism: Excoecaria cochinchinensis; assembly: GCA_947683425.1. NCBI lineage: Eukaryota > Viridiplantae > Streptophyta > Magnoliopsida > Malpighiales > Euphorbiaceae > Excoecaria > Excoecaria cochinchinensis. The sequence continues at coordinate 8,981,660 of CANTUQ010000009.1, forward strand.
GTCCAGCAACGGTTCATGAAATCAATCCAAGTTGAGGGTTGCTCTATGCAATTTAGCCTATTTAGCTCTAAGAGATGAAAAATCAAAGCAACCATTTCAAACAAATTGGGACGAAACAGACACATTGCTGATAAATAATCAGCAATGTCCCACACCAAAGGTTAGCATTACATGCCAGCAAGATGTATATGTACATTTAGGATGCATATGTTAGAATACCAATTCATCTTCCATATAAAGTCCAGCATATATGACTTTGTGGAGATGGTAAAATCGGCATGCAGGTAGAAAACAACAGAACTTGCACTTCTAAGAGAAAATATGGAAACTTATAATGTCTGAAAATTCATTACAAGGCCTCAGTCTTCATATATGAAATTCTAATCTCAGTTTTCACATTTAAATTAATATATTGGACTTGAAGCTTTTCTAACTCATTAAGAACTTGTCGTATGCAGACATTTGAAAGAAACATGAAAGTGATGACGAAATGAGGAGTATGGTGGACATTAAAATGTGCTCATGCTAATTGTCCAACAGTTTGGTAAAGAGATTTTGGTAAATGAGATAGAATTTCATTATATGTAGAACAGTGAATTTTGAGCATATTTTCTGTGTACTTGAAAAGTAAAGGTCCAGTGATTCTTTCACAAATTCCACCATATAGATCATTTAAACTAGCTTGAACAACACATAGCAAAGTCAAAAAAGTACTGAATTGATTACAAAGATAAGCTTACCGATACCTTCCTGTAGAATCATTTGTCCTCTGAATTATTTTTACACAGCTTCACCAATAAACTTTGTATGCATCAACAATGTCAACACAACCCTGCAATGATCAGACGTGAGGCAATATTAGTTTTGATGCAGGAAGAAATTTTATTAGTCGGTCCAAGTGCAATTTACATTGAGCTTGACCTTTTTTTGTTTAATAGGCTGAAACAGAAACCAATTAAAAGACTTAAACCATATAAGTTTATCAAATTTCAGCAGCTTTCAGATTCTACTAATGAAGGCAGGTGTATTCAGCTTGAAATGCCCATCATTATTGTGTAGAAAGTTATCTGCATAACCGAAGATGATTCAATTCTATCTAATAGCCATTACTTCGATATTGAGTCCAGGACTATTTTCTCAAGTATCAAAACTTTCAGTTCTCCACAACTATAGAGAACAAGCTGATAGAAATATAGGTATAACAAAAATAGAATATTCTAGATAATTATCATGTTACTTCTCTTAAACACAAGAGTGAACCAGCCAAGGAACCTACAATAGCAAGAAGTGCAAATAATATATATATATATATATATATATATATATATATATATATATATATATGTCAATAATTAAACATGAAAAGTGTACCATTACCAGGTGTTGATGCATTTCAGGAAAAAATAAATAAATAAATAAATAAAAGTTAACACTGGTTATATAAAATCACTGCATAAACAATGGTGATGGATAGAGATCAGAATGATGTTCAAATCTTGATTGGCTATATAGATATATAGATAGGCACCATTTTTTCCATCTAGCAGAATCAATGCTCCAACTTGTGAATTTCAAATCAAGGTACTTGCTACTATTTGCTAAACATGTTATAGTAATAGTAATTTTGGGAATCAAAAGATTGACCTCTGCCTAATTCAACAGATTACTCCCAAATTCAAAGAAGTTCTCCATAATATAACTTTAACCCATTGTTAGAGCATCTTTTCTTTTTCTCTTTTGGAAACTATGACTATGGAAAATAGAAACTTGCCATAACAGAACTCAAGAAAATATCAACTCGTCTTCACTAAAAAGAAGAAATAGAATAAGCAAGAAAGTGAAGAATTAGTACCCTCTCAATATTAGACTCTGTAACCACACAACTGGGCTGCTGCCAGTTGGGTTGGAGAGGGCACAATTGAAGCTGCATTCATGGGGAGCATCGGACCCAACAATGGAGTCAATGGGTTATTACTGGAACTACAAGATGTACTTTTAGCTGTTACTGCCACTAATTCAGGAGAAGATGGCGATCTCAAAGTAGCTAAAGCACTTAGCATCCTGAACTCAAAGTAGATTGGCAACAACAAAATTTTGCAGAGGATAAAAGAAAATTTTAAGACAATTAAGAGAAAACTATATGCACCACCAGTAGTTGTTAACAAAATAACACAAAATATCAGTAAATGCAATGGTTGAAGTCATTAGCCTTGAGGTGTATTCATTTCTTATCAACAATAATAAATATATATGAACTAAATGTAGACCAATAATATACATATGGGTAACCATACTTGTGCAATTTATAATTGTGTCATCCTCACTCTGCCTTGTGCAGATTGTGAAGGATGTACAAAGAAGCAGATGACAAGAAAATACAGATAGAATAGCTCAATAGATCCATTCCAGTTGCTATTGTTACCATCTTGCTCCTCTCAAACATTTTCACTAAGAGAATCATGACAATGACATGTCCTACTTTTGTCTTCAGTTCATCCAGTGAGCTTATTTTCATCCATTTTGGCCTCTCCTGCAACCCAAAACACGTTCAATTGCTTTTACCGGACAAAAGAATTTAACCCATTAAGAGCATCAGTGTAACTATGAGTCGAATTGTATTTAATTCGAAGGAATGAAATATTGATTACCTTTAAAGCAAACATGCCAAATAAGGAAGAGCCTTTTAGGGCACGATCAACTTGGGGAGAAACATCAGGAGGCACATTGCTGATAAATAATCCGTATAAGCCCATACCAAAGATTAGCATCACAGTACCAGCAAGATACACATCTGCATTTAAGATAAATAGTTAGAATACTAATTCATCTTCAATGGAGAGGGCAGCATTCATGACTCCAGATATGGAAAATTGACATGAAAGTACCAAACAACATAAACTTGAATATTTAAGAGACGAATGAGGTTTAGTGGAAAATTATAATGTGAGAAAATTCATTTTAATGCCTCAGCATTATATATGCAATTTCACTTTCTATTGTTGCTGTTACAGTTGTATATATATTTGACTTGAAAAACTGTGCTCTCTTAACCTACTACAAAACTTATATTAGACAGAAATGTAAAGAAGATGCCATGCAGGGTGCATAAAAATGACGAGGAAACAGGAAGTGTGGTTGATATCAAAATGTACTTATCCTAATTGTCTGATCATTTTGTAAATGAGATACGTTTCACTAAGTGTAGAGCAGTGAAATTTTCAGTATATTAGCTGTACTTGAAAAGTAACATACTTATTCTTTGCAAAGTTACAGTGATTTTTTTCACAGTTCTACTGTGTAAATACTTGGATTAGCTTGAACTCATTTAAGTACCTCAAGCAATATCAAACAGTTATCTAAATGAAGCTAAAAGAACTTTACCAATAGCTTCGACTAAGCGTAGAACCATTTGTCCTGTGTGAATTCCTTTAACACAGCTTGACCAATAAACTTTATATGCATCAATAATGTAGACACAACCCTGCAAAGATCAGAGGTGGGGTTTGGTAAAAGTACAACAGTCACACTCAAGCCTGAATAATTCTTTTAATAATTGAAGCAGACGCCAGTTAAAAGATGAAAAACAAATTTAGTTTATCAAATTTCAACAGCTTTTAGATTCTATTAGTCAAGGGAGGAATATACAGCATGAAATGCCTATGGTTGTAAGATATAAAGTTCGCAACTGAAGATGATCCCATTTTCTAATAGCCATTACTTTGATATTGAAGTGAAGAACTATTATCTCTAACGCTGATAATATGGAAGAAAACCAATTAAAGCTTAAGCCCTCATCATCATTGCTGTTAATGGAAATTTCAATTCTACACAACTATAGGAAACAAGCTGACAGAAGATAATAGTCTCACATGCAAAAGGGTTGAAGAAATTACATTTAAAAAGCACAGGAGAGAACCAGCCAATGAACCTCCAATAGCAAGAAGCGCCAAGAACCGAAAATCAAAAATAATCTGTCAATGATGAACATGAAGAATATCATAATCAGGACTTGATTCTGCAGTAAAAAATCTAAAAGCATCATTGGTTATATAGAATCACTGCACAATCTATATACAGACAGGCACTATTATTTCCATTCAGTAGAAAGACAATAGAAAGAATCAGTGCACCAATTACTAATTTCAAATCAATTTAATCACTAGAATTTGCTAAACATTTTAACAATAATTTGGAATCAAAAGATTGGGCTCTCTGCCTAACTTCAAAAGATTTGTGCTTCTGATCTTCCACATTTTTGTCCCAAATTTAAAAATTTCTCCATCACATAATTTTTATCTGTCATTATTTTCCTCTTGAGGAAACTTTTCATATCTAATATCAACACAAAAGATCAACTAACATATTGAAATATCCAAAAGAATTTCAGCAAGAAAGTGAAAGAATTTAGTACCCTCTCAATATTTGACTCGGTAAAGCGAACAAATCGAATAACTGGGTTGCCACCGGATGGGTTAGCCAGGGCATAGTTGAAGCTTGAATCATGGGGTTTAGAAGAACTATGAGATGTACCTGCTGGTGGTGCTGATTCTGGAGAAGATGATGAACTTAGCGTAGCTAAAGGACATAACATCCGCCGTCTAATTGTTATCGGCCGGCAAACTGGGGCTGATATTGAGAGAGGAGAAGTGGAGATTGAAGCAAACAGAGCCATGGTATAAAAACAAAAAGCCTACCCTGCTACTAAGTTCCTAAAAAGTGGGATAACTTAAATAAATTAAAATTATGAAGATCTTTAAACTGGGGTTCAGCTTAAATCATAGACCGTTGAATTTAGGAGGATGGATATTTTATTTTCTGCACCAGTTGTCACTTTGCATTTTGGATTATGGAAGCAGACAGTAAAAGGACAATGATGGAAACATATAAAACCAAAAGTACTCAGCATCACAAAGCTTAATTAGATATTTAGATCGTCTAATCATCTGCCTAATTTTAAATTGAATGTTAAAAATATTATTTATTGTATTCAGTGTATTGGGTTAAAATTTTGGAAAAATGGTTATTGGGTTCTTTTAATTTTAAATAACACAAAACAATATTTCAATAATATTTTTAAAAAATAGATGTATTAACTATTAAGATAGATGTTAAATTTGATCAGTCTAAAAATCCCGCCTAAAAAAATTACAACTAAATCCAATTCAATATTAATTCAAATCTAAGCAAACCCAAAATACACCCATTTTGGTCAACACAAAAATAATTCTTCAAATTTTTGATCCAAACTGATCACTTTTTTTATTCTTTTCTTTCTTTTTTTGCCGAAAATTGAAACGGTTTTTTTTAGAGGAAAAAATTTTAATTGTGTGTTTTGAAAAAATATTTTTCAAAATATTTGGATTTTTTTTTTACAAATAATAATTCTTTTTAAAATAATAATTATACTTTATTATTTTTGCATTAAGTTTTGGTGGCTTCAATTTTGACTCTTATTCCCCGTGTATATATTCAATTTTTCAACTTCTAAACTTACCTATAAATTTTATTTTTATAAATTAATTTTACCATTCAAATAGTAAAGCTGCATATTTTTCTTTTCTATTTATTTATTTAATTTTCCTTTCTATTTATTTATTTACTATTGTAATCTTTTGTTTTTTCAAAACTCAAAAACTTTTTGTACTATTAATTGAAAGACTTATAGAGTGTATATATACTTTTACACTCATCTAATATAATTAGAAAATTAATCATTCACAAGTTATTTGAAATGATATTATATTACTATAACATTAGAATTTTAATATATTGTAGAAATATATTCACTAAATTTCAAATTTACTGCGTAATTATAATTTATAAAAATAAAATTTATAAGTAAATTTAGAAGTTGAAAAATTGAATATATGCACGGAAATAAGTGTCAAAACTGAACAAAAGCCACCGAAACTAAATGCAAAAATAACAAGGTATAATATTATTTTTTAAAAAATATTCTTATTTGAAAAAAAAAAATATGGTATTGTCCTTAATACCCTAATCAGATAACTCTATTTTAGTAAATATTTTTTTAAAACACACCATTTAGATCTTTATCACTCTTCTTTAAGCACTCCATTAAAGACCTCAATAAATCTTTTTCAACTTGAGCTACAACCACTAATCACCATTACTGTCCTTTACCCTTTATTTGGATGGGGGTAAGTTGAATTTACTTTAATGAGGGAAAATGAAGAGAAATGAGAATAATGAAAATTTTATTTACTCAGATTTTGATTTTCATTGTTTGGTTATAAAGTAAATGGTTATAGAGTAAATCTCATTTCCCATTGCCACTGTCTTCTTCCTCACCCTTACTCTCTCACCTCTTATTTCTAACCTCGCCCTCAACGATATCGCAAACATCCTTGGCGTCGCCGCTGATGTTAGCCATATCAACACCAAATCTAAGGTACAATATGGAAGTGTAATTTTTCTCTCTTCTGAATTTTACTTTTTTCTGCCACTTATCTTACCGCCGATGTGTTCTCGCCCGTAAATTCTGAATCATCTTGTTCAATCCAGTGTGCAAAATCTGATTCTTTGTCCTTCATTCTCTCCCATTTCCTCTGCTTTCTCTCTAAATTGGAAGGAAATATTTTGGAGGAATGGGAGTAAATTGGAAAATTCAATTTCTCTTGATTTACTCCCATTTACTCTGTTATTTTACAAACCAAACAGTGGAAGTAGGTTAAATTTTACTTACTTTCCCTTTAATAACCCTCAATTCCACCGATCCAAACAAAGAGTTAAAGCCTCCATTGATAATTATATTTTGTGTATATATCTTTGAATTAAAAAAAGATAACAAACAAAGAGAGGTTTCGATCATTATCTGTGAGTTAACCTCCCTCTCTCTCTTAGTTTTTTATTTCTCTGATTTCATTATCTTTTGTTTACTTATCAAGGAGATTTGGGGTTTTTTATTCAATTGCTAAGTGCTTCTTTGAAGGTGACTGCTTTATGTTTTTCATCCACTAATCACTCCATTCAAGTAGAGCTTATTATTTATAAAACCCCATTTACAGCTCGAACAAGGTACAATCTCATAAATTTTCCATATATATATTCATTCTATTTCACTATCATATTGAAAGATATTTACAGTTCGAGAAAAGGTATAAGCTCAGTATTTCTTTTCCTTTTTTTAGTAATGTGTGAACTCAATTGTTGATTCTACGCCAATACATTAATTCTGAACTTCGTGATGATCTTTGGGATGTAGTTTCATTTTTTCTATGAACCAACTTTCAAAAGTGAATAGTTGGATTGGTATATGGTTTTGCATAATCGGTTATTATACAAAAAATGTGTTCTTGTTGTTTAGAATTAGAAAAACATTATATTAAGCCTGCAGGTGCTATTTCAAGGTTCGACTTCTATTATTTAATTTTTTTCCCTTAGCTTTGATTTTTAACGTTATTGGTTGTTGTTGAATGGCTTGCTTGTTTTGTATTATCACAAGTCCTCTATCGCTCGGATAATTCATGGTATTGAATTATTATTTGGTACGTGGAAAAAGTGTGATTTGCATGTAAATAAGAATTCATGGACGACCCAATGCAGCTGTATGAGTTTTATTCATAGTAGGAACTTATGATTTCTGCTGCTACTGCAAAAGGAGTCGATCTTTGCTGGGCAATAGCCATTATCCTGTGAAATCTGATGTTGATTTCTTTGTCGATCAACAAGCATCATAAACACTTATGAATTTCTCTCTGAAACCCATTGCATTCTTATTTTGTCATTCGTAAAGACCATTTGTTACTCTCTGTACTCTATTCCTTTATGTTTTAAGTCTTTATTTTCGGTCTATTTCTCTTTATCTATTTTCTCTCTACGTAACTGTAAGTTTGTATATCTTTCACAATTTTTAATTTCATTTTATTTTTTTTCTCTTTGGATTTGATGTCAAGGTCTGATTTTGATGCCCAATAGAAGTAGATTTACTAAAAATTTGACCTAATATAAATGCTTTAAAATTCTTGGGGTGCGTTTACTTACAGAAAATAGTTTTCTGTTTTCTGTATTCTATTTTTTTAGAAAATTGGAGTATTTATTTTCTGTAAAAAATTTAAAAAACGCGTTTATTTATCAAGAAATGAAAAATTAGAGTATTTATTTTCTATATATATGTGTATGTATATATATATACATATACATATGCATATGCGTATGCATATCAATAAATGAAAAATTAGAGTAATTATTTTCTATATATATGTGTCACACCCCGTTTGCCCCCTCGTAGTATGAGCCATGTGTGTGCATGTGCATTGTATGAGTTTTAGCATGCCATAAGGGTATTTTTGGGTATATGCATGCTTTGTGAGTTTTGTTA
>CANTUQ010000009.1:8995000-9000000 GCA_947683425.1 Excoecaria cochinchinensis
GTTAAAGACTAATTGAAGATCTAAGGACTTATTACAATGGGAAGTTGATATTATTAAAGGTTTTTTGCTCTTATTTTCTCTAATTTTTTTTTTTTTTGAAAAAAAAGGGCTCTGCCTTTGCTGAAGAAGTAATCTGATTAAATAGAGTTGAAGTGATGCTTCTCGAACTGATGAGCTGTCTTTATGATAAGAAGGAATCTGAATGATTAAAGCATTGTCTGCTACTGAAATTCTGATGATATTGAGTGAAATGCTGAGTCACTTGGATTCTTCTGATAATTGGCGATAGTGGAAGGATAAGGTGGAGAGAAATCTGAAGATGCTTTGTCGGCCATGAAAAGATGTAGTGGAGTAAGATGCTGTCGGCCATAAAAGCTTTTGAGCTGGAAAGCTTTAAAGTAAGAATCTTTACTGTTGAGTACCTGCAAAACAAAACGTTAAAAAAATTTTCTTTTTCTTTTTCTTTTTCATTTTCCTTTTTCTTTTTTTTTTTTTTTTTTTTTATAATATTACATCATCGTATGGATCTTGTGAATCCATAAAATGTCTTGGTGCTGGGGTAATTTCTTCAGTAGAAGAGTTTCCCTTTTCAGAAGTAGCTTGGCTAAGGATAGCGGCTACCTCTTGTTCTGACGTGGCTGAAGATAAGAGGCTGATGAGATGTTGTTTGCTGTTTGCGAATTCCTGAGTAGATTCTGATTGGATTCCTTTATGCTGAGGATGAGAAGTCTGATAAGAGAATTTGTCGTTATCGAACTTTTGTCTGACCGCTTCTGGATTAGCTCTGCTTTCTTGAAAAGAATCCCACCACTTTACTCGGTATTCTCGGTAAAGGATAGGAATGACTGACTCTGTTGATACATGATAATTCCAAGTAATGATCCAGGGTATTTTAAATTCATTACAGAATTGTAGTAATGAATCATTAAACTTGGTTTGGTGTTGCTCCCGATATTTTCCAAATCCTTGGAGAACTTGCTGAGGAAATATAGAGTCTATGGGTCCCATATAATCAAACCATCTTAGAAACCAATTAGGACAAAATCCCGAAAACTTATTGGAAAAATAAAAGAACCAAGAATGATTATAATTTCTGAGATAAAAAGCCTTAAACCATGCTTCCTGATAATCCTAGTAATTAAAATGATTTCTGGTAGAAAATCCTGTTAGAACCTTATTGGCGTGAGGTTTCATTCCCCATTCTGATAAAGTCATGATCTTGAAAATCTTAACCTTGCTGTAATTGATCTTAGTAGAGTCCTGATTATAGTTATGTTCAATAACCACTGAGTCGGTGTCTACTAGAATCATTTCATAGAATTCTCTGGTCTTTTCTGGGCAGTCTTCTAAAAAATGAAATCCTTTTGGGAAGATAAATTCAATTAATTTATAAAAACTCTGATTCTTTATCAAAGATTGTTCCTCTATTTCTAAAACTTTGATAAATTTTCTTCGAGGGTTCAACTGATAAACTGATGAAGATCTTTTGGGAGATGATGAAGATGCGAAGGTGGGAGTGGATACTATAGTAGAATAGGTCGGTGGTCTAAAGGTAGAAGGTGGAACTAAAAGTGGTGTTCTGATAAGGTTTGAAGAAATTGGTGGAAAAAACTGAGGAGTTATTGCTCTCAGAAATTTGTCAAAGATTTGTCAGAAATTTTTCAGAAATTTGTCAAAGATTTAAACAAGTTAATAAAAATTTTTCAGAAATTTGTCAAAGATTTAAACAAGTTAATAAAAAATCCTCTATTCAAGATCTTCAGGAAGAAGTTAAAAATTTAAAACAAGATATGAATATATTAAAAGAAAAGGTCCTATACTTAGAAGAAGAAAACTTAAAAGGAAATTTAAGCCAAATATTTAGAAATAATAATCAGGCTTCTACTTCATTAATTATTAACGAATCAGAAAATAAAGATGAATATATTAATAGTATATCTAGAATAAATTATCAAAAATGGTATGTAAAATTAGATATAGTTATAAATGATGATTTTCATCTTTCTACCTTAGCATTAATAGATAGTGGTGCTGATCAGAATTGTATTCAAGAAGGTTTAGTTCCAACTAAGTATTACGAAAAAACCTCAGAAAGACTTAGCTCAGCTAGTGGTTCAAAGTTACACATTAAATATAAATTATCTAAGGTTAAAGTTTGTAATAAAGGATATTGTTATAAAACTCAGTTAATATTAATTAAAATTTTAAATTCAGGAGTAATTTTAGGAACCCCTTTTTTAACTATGTTATACCCTTTTCAAGTTAATAATAATGGATTATCTACTATTATTTTAGGAAAAGAGATTTTATTTGAATTTGCCTTTCCTATGACTGTACGAGATATTAATCAATTAAAAAATAATATTCAAGAAATAAATTTTATTAAAGAAAATAAACTAAGTCACATAAAGTATTTAATTCAAGAAATAGATGAAAAGCGAATAGAAAATCAGTTAAATAAAGATAAAGTAAAAGAAAAGGTTCAGGAAATAGAAAATACTTTTTTAAAAGATGTTTGTGCTCCTGTTCCTAATGCTTTTTGGAATAGGAAAAGCCACATAGTTAGTTTACCTTATGAAAAAGATTTTGATGAAAGACAGATTCCCACTAGATCTAAAGCCATACACATGTCAGAAGATTTAGAAAAACTTTGTAGAAAAGAAATTCAGGAATTAAAGGATAAAGGACTAATTAGAGATTCCAAATCTCCATGGTCTTGTTCAGCTTTTTATGTTATGAACGCTGCAGAATTAGAAAGAGGAATTCCTAGATTGGTTATAAATTATAAACCATTAAATAAAGTTTTACAATGGATTAGATATCCAATTCCTAATAAAAGAGATTTACTAAAAAGATTATACAATGCAAAAATATTTTCTAAATTTGATATGAAGTCAGGATTTTGGCAAATACAAATTTTAGAAAAAGACAGGTATAAGACAGGATTTAATACTCCTTTTGGACATTAAGAATGAAATGTAATGCCCTTTGGATTAAAAAATGCTCCATCAGAATTTCAAAATATTATGAATGATATAATTAGACCTATTAATGAATTCTCTATAGTTTATATAGATGATGTCTTAATTTTTTCAGAAAATATTAATCAACATTTTAGTCATTTAAGAAAATTCTATAATATTATTCACAATAATGGATTAGTAATCTCTCCAACAAAGATAAAATTATTTCAAATAAAAGTTAGATTTTTAGGACATAATATTAATCAAGGAACAATTAGACCAATTAATAGAAGTTTAGAATTTACAGAAAAATTTCTAGATGAAATTAAAGATAAAAAACAGTTGCAAAGGTTTTTAGGATGTTTAAATTATGTTCATGATTTCTTTAAGGATTTAGGTATAATTTGTCAACCTCTTTATGATAGACTTAAGAAAAATCCTTCACCTTGGACAAAAGAACATACTCAAATAGTAAAAACTATTAAATCAAAGGTTAAAAGTCTTCCTTGTCTTAGTATTCCTCACCCAGAAGCATTTTTAATAGTCGAAACAGATGCTAGTGATAAAGGATTTGGAGGAATTCTAAAACAAAAAAGAAATAATAAAGAAGAATTGGTTAGATATTACTCAGGAAATTGGAATGATACTCAAAAGAATTATTCTACAATTAAAAAGGAAATTTTAAGCATTGTCTCATGCATCATAAAGTTTGAAGATGATTTATACATGAAAAAATTTTTACTCAGAATAGATTGTCTTTCAGCAAAACATATTTTAGAAAAAGATGTTAAAAATTTAATTTCTAAACAGATTTTTGCCAGATGGCAAGCTCTTCTTAGTAATTTTGATTTTGAAATCGAATTTATTAAAGGACAAAATAATTGTTTGCCTGATTTTCTTTCTCGTGAGTTTTTACAGGGAAAATGAATAATAAGAAGGTTTTGAGCAAAGAAAGTATTTCAAAACAGAATAATAATCAGCATGTTTATACTAATCAGATGATTCCCGTCTCTCCAAACCGTTTCTCTCCTATTGCTCCAAGACCTAGAGCAATAACTCCTCAGTTTTTTCCACCAATTTCTTCAAACCTTATCAGAACACCACCTTTAGTTCCACCTTCTACCTTTAGACCACCGACCTATTCTACTATAGTATCCACTCCCACCTTCGCATCTTCATCATCTCCCAAAAGATCTTCATCAGTTTATCAGTTGAACCCTCGAAGAAAATTTATCAAAGTTTTAGAAATAGAGGAACAATCTTTGATAGAGAATCAGAGTTTTTATAAATTAATTGAATTTATCTTCCCAAAAGGATTTCATTTTTTAGAAGACTGCCCAGAAAAGACCAGAGAATTCTATGAAATGATTCTAGTAGACACCGACTCAGTGGTTATTTAACATAACTATAATCAGGACTCTACTAAGATCAATTACAGCAAGGTTAAGATTTTCAAGATCATGACTTTATCAGAATGGGGAATGAAACCTCACGCCAACAAGGTTCTAATAGGATTTTCTGCCAGAAATCATTTTAATTACTACGATTATCAGGAAGCATGGTTTAAGGCTTTTTATCTCAGAAATTATAATCATTCTTGGTTCTTTTATTTTTCCAATAAGTTTTCGGGATTTTGTCCTAATTGGTTTCTAAGATGGTTTGATTATATGGGACCCATAGACTCTATATTTCCTCAGCAAGTTCTCCAAGGATTTGGAAAATATCGGGAGCAACACCAAACCAAGTTTAATGATTCATTACTACAATTCTGTAATGAATTTAAAATACCCTGGATCATTACTTGGAATTATCATGTATCAACAGAGTCAGTCATTCCTATCCTTTACCGAGAATACCGAGTAAAGTGGTGGGATTCTTTTCAAGAAAGCAGAGCTAATCCAGAAGCGGTCAGACAAAAGTTCGATAACGACAAATTCTCTTATCAGACTTCTCATCCTCAGCATAAAGGAATCCAATCAGAATCTACTCAGGAATTCGCAAACAGCAAACAACATCTCATCAGCCTCTTATCTTCAG